>JAAAXO010000083.1:0-67937 GCA_011799875.1 Thinopyrum elongatum | reverse complement strand
TGAATTGCAAGATGATCTATCTTATAAGGAGCATCCGATCCGCATTCCTCGATGAAGCTGAACTCTCAACCCGTCGAAGGTTACCAAGTTCCTCAAAGTGGAGTGGTCAAATCATATTGAAGATGAAGCCACTTGGGAACGCGAGGATATCTTCGTGCGGAATACCCCGAACTTTTTCCTTCTACTTCTTAATTCTCGGGACGAGATTCTTGTTAGTAGAGGAGATTTGTAACACCCCCAGTGGTTAACCTACACAGTAATCACCCTTTTGAATTATGCCTGTCATCATGTTTACCAGTGCATGATCATCATTTGCATCATAATGCATTTCAACTTCTAACTCAAATTCAAATTAAATTAAATGGAAAATAAAGTTGTCCAACAAGAAACTAAATTGTTCATTAAATAGCAAATAAATCAAACATTCTAAAATTGAAACCAACATCATTGAGTTGGGTAAGTGACTCAAACATCTTCAAACAGCGACTAAAACATATTTAATGACCATTTATTAAATCTAATTTAGTATGAAATGATGTTTTGCCCAAACTATTTTAGGTGTTAGGAATAAAGCACTCGGTATTTTATGACTAGGTCTCCCTTTTTACAAAATTCGGTTTGGGGGCCTAACTATTTACTAAACCGAGGTATATGAATTTATAAAAAGAAAGAACCAAAGAAGGAAAAGCCCCCCCCCCCCCCCCGACCAACTGGGCCGTGCCCAGCTGGCCACCAGCCACCACCAGGCCGGCCCAGCCGCCGCCCCCCCCTTTTTAACCCCCCCGGTCCACCCCAAACCCTAACCTACCCACCTCCCCCCCCCTCTCCCCTTCCCCGATCCAACTGGATCGGGATCGGAGCTCCCGCCACCGACGCGCCCCGTCGCCGCCTCGCTCCTGCGCCGACGCCGTCGCTAACCGCCGCCGCCTTCGTCCCCGCCGCCCGCCGCGCTCCTCTCGAGGCCACCCTCACCGTCCCCGTGTCCCCCCCCTCCCGATCCAGGAGTGGATCGGGCCCCGCGTCGCCACAGACGCCGCGCCGAGCGCCCGACACCGTCGTCGTGTCGCCTCGTCGGCGCTGCCCGTCGCTCTCCTCGTCGACCCTTTCCCGCCTCCTCACCCTACCACCACCACCGACGCCCGTCCACCTCTCCCCCCCCCCCCCTCGTAGCCCCGCCCTGCTCCCCCCCCCCCTCTCCTCCTCTCTTCCACCACCCGCTCGAACGACTCGCGCACTTCCGAGCCGCGGCCTCACGCGTCGCGCTCCTGCCGTCGTTTACCCACCTGACGCGCCGTCGGGGCCCTGCAACCGCTCCTGGCCGTCGCCCCCTCCTGCCGCACCGCCTCCCCGCCCGCGCGCTATTCCCTCGGTCCCTCGCCTTCAATCGGCAATTCCAATTTATACGCCACTTGACCACGTCTTGCAACAATGCGGAAAGGACCAATGTAGCGGGGAGCTAACTTGCCCTTGACTCCAAAACGGTGAGTGCCCTTCATAGGGGTGACACGTAGATAAGCTTGATCACCAGGTTGATAAGTCAAACCCCATCGTTTGCGATCATAGTTGCTCTTCTGGCGGTCCTGAGCCGCCTTGAGATTTTCACGGACGATATGGACTTGTTCTTCGGCGTGTTGAATAATATCTGGACCCACGAGCGGTCGTTCCCCAGTTTCTGACCAATTCAGAGGGGTTCGACACTTACGTCCATAGAGAACTTCAAAGGGGGCCATTTTCAGACTGGCTTGATAGCTGTTGTTATAAGAGAACTCGGCATATGGAAGAGATTCTTCCCACTTCTTGCCAAACGATATAACACAAGCTCGCAGCATGTCTTCAAGCACTTGATTAACTCGTTCAACTTGGCCTTGGGATTGAGGATGATAAGCTGAACTCCAGGTAATATGAGTTCCCATAGCCTTTTGGAAACTTTCCCAGAAATGACCAGTGAATATGCTGCCACGGTCTGAACTGATCTCTTTCGGAATACCGTGGAGTGAAACAATTCTGGAGATATATAACTCTGCTAACTGACTAGCAGTGATCGTCTCCTTGACAGGCAGAAAGTGTGCAACTTTGGGGAGTTGGTCGACGACGACAAGAATAGCATCGTGACCCTTCTGTGACCTGGGAAGTCCTGTAATGAAATCCATCTGAACCTTATCCCATTTCCATAAAGGAATAGGAAGTGGTTGCAGAATTCCAGCAGGCTTCTGATGTTCTGCTTTAACGCGTCGACACACATCACATTCAGCAACATATCGAGCAATGTCTTGCTTCATTCTAGACCACCAGTACCTTTGACGGAGATCACGATACATCTTGGTGCTACCCGGATGAATAGACAGCGGGGTATCATGTGCCTCCTTCATGACTTTGTCAGTCATAAGCTCGAAGCGAGGTACGACAATGCGGTCTCTGAAATACAAGGTTCCATCTTTAGACAGCGAGAAATCCCTGTACTTTACAAGGTGAAGGTCTTTCTTCATCAGATCAACTTCAGCATCTTTAGCTTGCGCATTCTTAACAGCTTTCTCAAGGTCTGGTTCAACAACCAAGGTTTTTAAGTATCCTTGAGGAACTATCTCGATATTTAGCTTTCGAAGCTCTTCATACAGTAGGGGTTGCTGTAGCTGAACCTCAAGTTCGCAGCAATAGGATTTGCGGCTCAACGCATCAGCCATTACATTAGCCTTGCCAGGGGTATAAGAAATACCCAAATCATAGTCCGCAATGGTCTCCATCCATCTTTGCTGACGGAGATTCAGAGATGGCTGAGTGAACAAGTACTTCAGACTTTTATGATCCGTGTAGATCTCGCAACGATTACCGAGGAGGTAATGTCGCCACAACTGCAGTGCATAGATCACAGCAGCTAGTTCTAGATCATGTACCGGATAATTCTCTTCATGCGGTCGCAACTGACGAGAGCCATAGGCAATCACTTTACGCTCTTGCATTAGGATATAGCCTAATCCTTCACGGGATGCGTCACAATAGATCACAAAGTCTTTGCGAGAATCTGGAGGAGCAAGTACTGGGGTATTGTAACGGATTGACATCTGCCCCAGTGGATAAAGAATGTATTCTGGATGTATCCCTGCTCGAACAGCTGGTAGCTGCGTCGCAGGGTGTGGTGGAAACAAACGATCCATCTGAAACAGAGGAAACTCATGATTGTCAAAAGACAAGGAGAAGTATAACCGATCTCGGAGAGAAAGGTTAAACAAAACAATGGAAAGGAAAATGATTATCAGACTAATCAGATCAATGTCAGGGAAATCGCACATATATCCAGCTCTCCGGGTGGACGAGAATTACGAGATCCTAAGTGTCGGCGTTAGTAAACTTTAGTTAACCCGAAAGGAAGAGAGCTCAGAGTCCCAGAGTAAAGATGAGGAATAAAAGATCCTAATACCACCCAATTGGCGACGTGGGCCCGTAAGCCACACAGCCAAGTTAGTAAAATAGTTTTCCGGTTTCTAGACTCAACTTCGGCCAAGGAGTTGGAAAGGGGATTCCTACAGGCAGTCGGCTCTGATACCAACTTGTGACGCCCCCGGCCCGATCGTGCACTAATCATACACGCAAATGCACACGATCAAGCCTAAGGACTCACGGGCAGATATCACAACACAACTCTAAAACATAAATAAAGTCATACAAGCTTTATATTACAAGCCAGGGGCCTCGAGGGCTCGAATACATAAGCTTGCGAGCAAGCGTCAGCGGAAGCATCAGATATCTGAGTACAGATATGAAATAGAAACAGAAAGGCCTTTAGGAAGGCGGGGCAAAAGAAAACACTACGATCGAAAGGCACAAGGCCTCCTGCCTGGGACCCTCCGATCCTACTCCTGGTCGTCAGTCAACTCGTAGTATTATCCATCCTCTGGGTAGTAGTAGTAACGATCGTCGGGGCATCTGTCTCAGGGGGCTCCGTCCTCTGGTCACGTCAAACTGATATGGGGAGAAAAAGGAAAACAAAGCAACCGTGAGTACTCTGAAGTACTCAGCAAGCAAGGATCTACACTACATATGCAACATTTTCAAAGGGAGGCTGTATATGTGGACTGGGCTGCAGAAATGCCAGAATAGAGAGAAGGCCTAGTCCTATCGAAGACTAGCATCTTTAGCGGTCTTGCAGCAGTAGAAGAGAGTAGAACATTACAATATAATGTAGTAGTAATAATATCAACCTCACCCAGAGATCCTTTCTCGACTCCCTGCGAGAAAGCAATCCCAGAGCCATACATTCATCAACCTCGTCCTGAGATCCCTTCTCGACTCCCTGCGAGAAGCAATCCCAGAGCCATATATACAGGTCTCATCACAGGTATCCAGTTCTAAATTGTATCAATCAGGATACAACTCCGAGTGTCCTTTACCGTAGGACAGGCTATCGATAGAAGTGTTCTTCCCTGCAGGGGTGCACCAACTTACCCAACACGCTCGATTAACTCCGGCCGGACACACTTTCCTGGGTCATGCCCGGCCTCGGCCAAACGACACATCGCAACCCTACCTACAGCTCAGCAGAGAGGTCCCCGCCGGTCTACATCCTAAGCGCAAGGGGGTGTTGGCCATCGCCCCTCGCCCTCCGGGTCGTTGCGTACATGGCCCAGATCCAAGCACCACCGAAATGGCGCCAATCACTCCATGCCGCACTGCTGAACTGGACGTCTGACAGAGCTTTCGGCTGATGCATACGATGCAGAACGCCCATACTATGCCCACGTGATGGTTAGTGCTATCAGACCAGAGGTCTGCTCGGATCAAATATCCAAATCGTTAGGACTAGGGCTTGCGGTAACGAGCAGAGACTCACGAAAGATGTGACCCCGTCGCCCCGTCTCGAGGACTTGCGGCAAGGGTTAAGAATGCCCGGCCGCGCCTCGTATTCACCACTCGGGCACCACACTGGCAACCCGCCTTCACATCACACGCGGGTACCCCTCAGGGTCGACCCGCCTTTCCAAGTAACATTGTAAGGTCCAAGTATCCGTGTGTCCATAACATCAGGGAATCCGAGGTATCACCCTCATTGAATTCCCACTCGATGTATCCGTCAAGGTGAACTAGGAGGAATCACCCTCACTGGGTCCACACTTGAGGAGTTGTAGGACAGCGTCGTTATCGGAAGCGGTGAAGGAGGAATCACCCTCGATGACCACGACCGAATAGCTACTCTACAGAGTTAACATCAGAAGTGCTACCAGAGGTTTCACCCTCGGCACTCGATAGTAACGCTGCAGTGTCGTTACAACTAAGGGGGGTGATGTGCGGTGTCGGGTCCTGGTCTTCAATCCCATTGATCGGGTCTTCTGACGATCCAGCGCGGCAGTCGGGATAAGTGGGGTCACTTGATAGGTCTCTACCCAGCCTAGACTAAACAGTTTAGGATATGTAGGTAATTATTAACAGTAGGTTACAATGAACAGGCTATGCATCAGAATAGGTAAAGCAGCAGCAGCAGTAATTCTAATGCAAGCATGAGAAATTTAGAATGGGCGATATCGGTATGCTCAAGGGAGGGGCTTGCCTGGTTGCTCTGGCAAGAGAGAGGGATCGTCAACGGTGGCGTCGGGCTCCTGAGTTGCGTCGGTCTCGGGGACGACGTCGGTGTCAGGGTCTACCGAGAGAGAAGAGGGGGAGGAAACAGTATAAATATAGAGCAAACTGGAGCAACACAAGGTACGACATGATAATACGCAGTGCCGGGTGTATCCTAACGTATGGTTGCACGTCACCGAGGAAGGAGGAATCCATCCGGGAATGTTTTCCCGGTTCCGGACATTTGTCAGACAGATGACCGGAGGGGAACGGTTGCATGTTCGGATAGTTAGGGACGCGTGACGGACAAACGAAGCGCGTATTCGAATTCGTCTCGTCGTTCTGAGCAACTCTCATGTACAAAGTTTTTCCATTGGAGTTACGGATTAAAAGATATGATTTTCTAAAGTTTTTATTAATTTCTGGAATTTAATTAATTATTTAAATTAACATTATCCGAAACAGTGTCTTGCTGACGTCAGCATGACGTCAGGACCAGTGGGTCCCACCTGTCATAGACTGTTAGGTTAATTAGTGATTAACTAATCAAATTACTGTTTAATTAACGTTAACTACTTAATTAAATTAACCTAATCAGGATTAATTAACTTAATTAATTAACTATTTAATTATTTAATTAATTAATTTAATTATTTTTATTTTTATTTTCATTTTTTTTAAACGTTTTTGGGGCTGGGCCCCGTCTGTCGGCGGCACAGGGGGGCAGGGCCCACCGCTCAGCGGCACAGGGGGCCGACCGGGGGGGGTGCGTGCGCGCGGGCGCTGCGGGCGCGGCGCGGCGGGCGAGCAGGGGGCACCAGCGCGGCGCTGGGCAGGGCGCGTGCGCGGGCACCTGACGCGGGCGCGGACGGCGATGCGCGAGCGCGCGCAGGGGCGGCGGCGGCGGGGCCGCGGCAGCGCGCGCGGGGCGCGGCTGCGGCCGGAGGGGAGGCGCGGCCAGGAGCGGTGCAGGGCCCCGACGGCGCGCATGGGGAACGACGGGTGAGCGCGACGCGGTGAGGCCGCGGCTCGCGAGTGCGCGAGCGTCGAGCGGCGTGTGGAAAGAAGGAAGAGGGGGGGGCGCCGGCCGGGGCTCACATCGAGGGGGGGGGGAGAGTCTGGCCGGCGACGGTGTGGTGGTAGGTGTGAGGAGGCGACAGGGTCGACGGAGAGGCGACGGGCGCCGCCGACGAGGCGACACGACGACGGTGTCGGGCGCTCGGCGCGGCGTCTGTGGCGACGCGGCCCGATCCACTCCTGGATCGGGAGGGGGGAACGGGGACGGTGAGGTGGCCTCGACGAGGAGCGGCCGGCGTGGCGGCGCGAAGGCGGCGGCGGTTAGCGACGGCGTCGGCGCGGGAGCGAGGCGGCGACGGGGCGCGTCGGTGCGGGAGCTCCCGATCCCGATCATTTGGATCGGGGAAGGGAGAGGGGGGGGAGTGGGGTAGGTTAGGGTTTGGGGTGGACCGGGGGGGTAAAAGGGGGGGGGGGGGGCTGCTGGGCGGCCTGGGTGGTGGCCTGGTGGCCAGCTGGGCCACGGCCCAGTTGGTCCGGGGGGGGGGCTTTTCCTTTCTTTTGTTCTTTTTCTTTTTATAAATTCATATACCTCGGTTTAGTAAATAGTTAGGCCCCAAACCGAATTTTGTAAAAAGGGAGACCTAGTCCATAAATACCAGTGCTTTATTTCCTAACACCTAAAATTAGTTTGGGCAAAACATCATTTCATACTTAAATTAGATTTAATAAATGGTCATTAAATATTGTTTTTAGTCGCTGTTTGAAGATGTTTGAGTCACTTACCCAACTCCAATGATGTTGGTTTCAATTTTAGAATTGTCTCTGATTTATTTGCTATTTAATGAACAATTTAGTTTCTATGTTGGACAACTTTTATTTTCCACTTTAATTTAATTTGAATTTGAGTTAGAAGTTGAAATGCATTATGATGCAAATGATGATCATGCACTGTTAAACATGATGACATGGCATAATCAAAAGGGTGATTACTGTAGTTAACCACTGGGGGTGTTACAGCCCCCGGCCCGACCGTGCACTAATCATACACGCAAATGCGCACGACCAAGCCTAAGGACTCACGGGAAGATATCACAACACAACTCTAAAACATAAATAAAGTCATATAAGCTTTATATTACAAGCCAGGGGCCTCGAGGACTCGAATACATAAGCTCGCTTACAACCATCAGCGGAAGCATCAGATATCTGAGTACAGATATTAAAGAAAACACAGATAGGCCCTTAGAAGACAGGACAAAAGAAAAACATTATGATCGAAAGGCGCAGGCCTCCTGCCTGGGACCCTCCGAACCTACTCCTGGTCGTCGGCCAACTCGTAGTAGTAACCACCCTCGGGGTGGTAGTAGTAGTCAGTCGTCGGCGGGGGTAGCTGTCTCAGCGGCTCCGTCATCTGGTCATGACAAACTGATATGGGGGAAAAAGAAAGCAAAGAAACCGTGAGTACTCTGAAGTACTCAGCAAGCAAGGATCTACACTACATATGCAACATTATCAAAGGAAGGCTGTATATGTGGACTGGGCTGCAGAAATGCCAGAATAGAGAGGAAAGCCTAGTCCTATCGAAGACTAGCATCTTCAGCGGTCTTGCAGCAATAGAAGAGAGTAGAACAATACAATATAATGTAGCAGTAATACTATCAACCTCACCCAGAGATCCTTTCTCGACTCCCTGCGAGAAAGCAATCCCAGAGCCATAAAGTCATCAAACTCGCCCAGAGATCCTTTCTCGACTCCCTGCGAGAAAGCAATCCCAGAGCCATACAGTCACCAACCTGTTATTGTCTCAAGGGTCCAGTTCTAGTGGTATCGATCGGGATACAACTCCGAGTGTCCTTTACCATAGGACCGGCTATCGATTGATGTGTTCTTCCCTGCAGGGGTGCACCAACTTACACACCACGCTCGCTTAACTCTGGCCGGACACACTTTCCTGGGTCATGCCCGGCCTCGGCCAAACAATACACTGCAACCCTACCTAGAGCTCAGCAGAGAGGTCCCCGTCGGTCTACATCCTAAGCGCAAGGGGGTCTTGGGCCATCGCCCCTCGCCCTCCGGGTCGTTGCGCACACGGTGAAGCCAGGCACCAACACTACAGGATGGCGCCGGTCCGTCCGTGCCGCGATGCTGAACTGGACGTCTGATAGAGCTTTTGGCTGATGCTATGACGCAGAACGCCCATACTATGCCCACATGATGGTTAGTGCTATCAGGCCAGAGGCCTGCTCGGATCAAATATCCAAATCGTTAGTGGACTAGGGGCTTGCGGAAACGAGCAGAGACTCACGATCGATGTGACCCCATCGCCCCGTCTCGAGGACTAGCTGCAAGGGCTAAGAATGCCCGGGCGCGCCTCGTATTCATCACTTGGGCACAATCCAGGTCAACCCGTCTCGCAAAAGACTGTCGGGAACTCAGGTCCACCTCTACTGGGTGGTACCGCCTGTCCCTTCAGTCCTGTAGTAAAAGTAACTTCGTCGGGTCCCCCTTGGGGCCGACCCTTCTCTAACAAGGTCCAGGGGTACAGTCACAGTAACCATGTGTCCATAACATCAAGGGGATCTGAAGTATCACCCTCGACGGATGCTCACTCGATGTAACCGTCAAGTTGAACTTAGGAGGAATCACCCTCGAGGTTCACACTTGAAGTGTTGCGCGACAGGGTCGTATCGGAAGTGGAGAAGGAGGAATCACCCTCGATGACCATGACCAATTATCTACCCTACAAGGTTAACATCAGGAGTGCTGACGAGGTATCACCCTCGGCACTCGATAGAAACCCAGTAGTGTCGTACAACTAAGGGGGTGATGTGCGGTGCCGGGGTCTGGTCTTCGATCCCGTTGATCGGGTCTTCTGATAATCCAGCGGGGCAGTCGGGATAAAGTGGGGTCACTGATGGGTCTCTAGCTAGCCTATACTAAGCAGTTTGAAATAGGTAGGTAAGGTAACAATAAGCAGGTTACAAAGGCAGGCTATGCATCAGAATAGGAGCAAACTGTAACAGTACCAAAATCTAATGCAAGCAGGAGAAAATAGAATGGGCGATATCGGGATGATCAAAGGGGGGGCTACCTTGTTGCTCTGGCAAGAGAGAGGGATCGTCAACGGGCTGCTCGTCTGGAGCGTAGTCGTACTCAGCTGAGACGGCGTCGGTCTCGGCGTCTATCGAGAGAGGAGGGGGGAAGAAACAATAAATTCACAGCAAAGATGCAAACAATATGCATGACAGGTCTAAAAGACATGCAGAGGTGTTCTACTGCCTAACTAAATGATTTAGTTAATTTAGGAAATTATTCGGATTTATTTTATTAAAGTTGAGCACTATTCATTGATTGAAATCGGTCTAAAAGTTCCATGTTCAGGTAGTTAGGGGCATCTGACAGATGAACGGACCGCGTATTCGGATTCATCTCGTCGGTCTGAGCAACTTTCATGTACAAAGTTTTTTGATCTGAAATTAATTTAAATTTAATAGAAAAGGAATTATGATGTCAGCATTGCGTGAGGATGACGTCAGCAGTCAACAAAGACGCTGACCAAGTCAAACCTGACATGTGGGTCCAGTGGGACCCACATGTCAGTCTCTGTTATGACTAACAGCGAGTTAAACTAATTATTAGGATAATTAGAAGAGTGGGCCCAGCCTGTCAGTGAGACATTAGTTAAACTAATTATTTTTACTTTAATAATTCATTTAATTAACCTAATTACCAGAGGGGGCCCACATGTGTCAGTGGAACAGGGCGCGGCCATGTCAGCGTTGACGTGGTCAACGGACCAGCTGGGGCCCGCGGGGCCCACAATCAGTGGCACGGAGGCGGGGCCCACCCTTGCCACGTTGGCTGGCCGGCGGCTGAACGCCGGCGAGCCCGAAAACGCGGCGGAGGCTCGGGAGAGCTGCGGGTTTCACGCACGGTGGGTCAAATTGAGCGCCGTTTCTTGCTCTCGATCGGGCATCCCGAGCCGCGTCGATCTAGCCTACCGGCGCTAGCTGCGATGGTCGGAGTGGAGCGCGGAGAGCTCGTCGGCGGACGGTGGCATTCGGGTGAGACGGCGAATGGCGTTGCAGCGTGCGTGCGGATGAGCCAAGAGGCTAGGCATGACCGGCGCGATGCGGTGAAGCGAGCGGGCACAATTGCGGGGCCGTTTGGTCGCCAGAGCCATGCCGACGACGAGGCGGGCAGCGGCGCATTCGGCTACGGTGGAGGCGCTCGCTAGGGGCCGCAAACGATGGCGCGAGGAGAGGGAGAAAAAGTGGCAGCTTACAACGCTCCTGCAGGTGTGCTTAAGTGGGTTCGGGGTGGGCTCGAGGCGGCGAATCGACGGCGGCGATGCGGGCGGCCGCAGGTTGAAGACGACAGAGTTGGGGACGATGCCGGGGTCCTCGGCTCGGTCCAGTCGGCACAGGCGAAGTAGAGGCCGCCGGCGAAGCTCGGGGACACGTCAGGGAGGCGTATGGGGCGCGGTGGCCGTGGCTACGCCGGAGCCATGGCGTCGGTGGCGCTCTGGTGAGGGGGAAGTAGAAAGGGAAGAGTTGAGGAGTGGCCAGGGGGGCCGGGGGAGCGCTGGGCGCTGCCCTTTATCCACGGCGAGCGAGAGCGCGCGCTGTCGAGTGGGAGAGAGGGGGGGCCAGGGCGCGGGCGTGCGTGCGCGCGTCAGGTGCTCGACAACGAGGCAGCGCGGGTGAGCAGTGCAGGGTAGAGGAAGAGCTAGGTGGGTCGGGCCGCACTGTGCACTGGCGGCCCAGGCAGCGGTGGGCTTCTTTCTCTTTTTCTTTTTCTAATTTCTTTTCTGTTTTCTCTTTTTAGTTTCTGTTTTGGCTTTTATTTTTATTTCAAAACACTTTTCTAAAATATGAGACTAGCCCAAATAAATATGGTGCATTATTAGTCACTGCTAGAAATTGGTTTGATTTCCATATCTTTTTGTTTGGATTTTATTTAATTGAAAAAGGATTAAATAGTGCTGTTTTGCTGCTGTTCCTTGATGTTTGAGTCCTTTTACAAATCCAATAAATGTTGCCACCATTTTTTATAAAAGCTTTGGGAATATTTGCAACATGATGCACATTTTAGTTTTCAGGTTTGGACAACTTTTATTTTCACTTTAGTTTAATTCTTAAGTTTGAATTAGGAGTTGAAATGCAATATGATGCAAATGATGATTAGGCACTGTTAATCCTGATTACATGGCATTATCAAAAGGGTGATTACTGTAGTTAACCACTAGGGGCGTTACAAATCTCCTCCACTAATAAGAATTCTCGTCCCGAGAATTAAGAGGAAGCCTGAAAGAAAGCGGGGTATTCTTAGGAGTTCTTCCGAGAAAAATTCGGAAAAATCTCGAATGAGTAGAATGTTTTCGATCCCCTTAAGCGGAGAAGCGTTCAACGCATTCAAGGTGTATAATTTAGCGTCAGCATTTGGAGTTATCTGGGCATGGTAATTCAATAGCTCAGGTGATTAACGAAGCATGCATTTTCTCATAATGAAGGCCATGCATGAATCTAAATTTTTCAGAGATGCATGAATGTGATGCTGCCAAACTAAATAAAATAGAAGCAGGTACTGGGTTAACGAGAAGGGTACCCAATTCAGTGGCAGGTTGATCCTGGACTTTTTCAATATCAATGTTGTACGCGTGTCCACGATTGCCACGATCACTGCCACTGCCAGTACGAGGGAGAGCCAATCGATTCTGAGTCTGGTGGCAGTCCTTAGCAAGGTGGCCTGGTTTGCGACACTTGAAGCACAGACCATCTTCAGGACGAAGAGAAGCATTGGGTGGAACATGTGGTGCAGCATGATTGTTCCTTGGCGCAGGGGCAGCTGGACGGAACACATTGTTGGGAATCCAGACTCGACGCTTCTGTGTTGAGCTCGAAGATGAGCCAACATCGCGATGGTGTTTCGGCGAGTCCTTGTGTTTCATCTGAGCGGTCTCAACCAGAATAGCCTTGTTCACAAGAGTAGAAAAGTCATTGAAGTCCTGAGCAGCAAGGGCAAGCTCGAGGTCTGGGTGGAGTCCGTTACCGAACTTCTCTTGTCTGCGAGCATCTGTGGCGATGTCTTCTTCAGCATAGCGGGACAGGTCAAGGAATTCCCACTGATAAGCCTCGACAGTCTTGTTGCCCTGAGTGAGGTTGCGGAACTGGGTCTTCATGCGGTCCATAATTCCCTGAGGAATATAGCGGGCACGGAAAGCAGCCTGGAACTCAGGCCAAGTAACAACTGTTCCAGTAGGCAGTGAGCGCTGGTGTGTGTCCCACCATTGAGCAGCGGGGCCCTTTAAGAAAAAGGACGCGAAGGCTACAAAGTTGGCAGGGGAGACATTGGCAGACTCCATCTTGTGAGTGATGTCGCGAATCCAGTCATCAGCATCCAGTGGCTTTTCAGAGTTGCGAAACTGAGTGGGGTTAAGTCGCATGAATTCTGCCAGAGTTATTGAAGGAGGGTTCTGGTTCTGGTTCTGGTTGTTTTGTTGAGGGAACTGAGCCATAATTCCGGTCATGAACTGACGGTTTAGCTCGAACTGTTGCATCATAGTAGCCATATAATCTGGCGGTGGTGGGCGTTCAGCGGCACGACCACGACCACGACCACCTGGTCTAACCATCCTGCTAAGTTTTAACAGGGGTAGTTCAGTAAAAACATTTGCGGGTGTTAGGGAGAAGCATGATGTAACTAGACATTAATCAAGCAGTGTAATAGATACTTAACAGTAGTCAATTAAGACTTACAGGTCCATACACAGAGTCGGGTACATGCAGACAACATAACGGCGCAAATTAAAAGGTAGACATACTAAGCGGTGCGCAGGCGCGCGGTAAGAAAGTACACAACAGGACATAGCAAAGGCTACATCAACGTCGGGGAAGACCATGGAAACGGGGTAACTGCAAGTGCAGATGACGAATGTTCGTCGCGGAAGGATCCTGCGCTCCATGAGCACTCTGATGCAGAACCCGGTCTCGAGCTGTAAGAAGAGGTCCATGTGCAGGTGTGTGACCTCCCACAGTAGGCCAATCAATGCCAGCAGGCATTTGAGTCCTACGCAGGTAAAGGATGTACTCCAGATGTATCTCTGCACGAACAGCTGGTAGCAACTGCATCATAGCATCGTAGAGGCGTGCTCGAGTGGCAAACAACTCGACGGTGAGAGCCCGAACAGTGCGATCCAGAGCCTGAGTGCACTGAATCTGAATGTGCTGGTTGTAACAATGACGCTCGTATGGGGCATAGCTAGCTGTGTAGTATCCAGTAGCATCTCCAGCAGGGGCATACGGAATATACCGGAACTCAGAGGCATCGAAAATACTGGTGAACTCTCCTCGAAGACGTGCGACAGCAGAGTAGGCAGCGTCATGGATTGCCATATCAATTGTCACGCCGATACCATGGAAAAGGTGCAGCTCAGTGTCTGAGTCATCGCGCTGATCATAGATATGAACATCAGCATGGTACTGCTCCTGGTTGAACTCGCGATAATCCTCATAGACCATGTACTCGGGGTACCAGCGGTAGCCAAGTCTGGTCAGGAGGGCGACCAGGACAGCTGGGAAACCAGGGGCACCACGATCGCAAGTGCGAAGCACAAGCTGCGTCGTAGGGCGTGGTGGAAACAAACGATCCATCTGAAACAGAGGAAATTCAGGACTGTCAATGATAATGAGAAGTATAAAACAACTCGGAGAGAAAAGGTTAAACAAAACAATGGAAAGGAAAATGATTATCAGACTAATCAGATCAATGATAAGGGAGTAAGCACAGATATCCAGCTCTCCGGGTAGATGAGATTTACGAGATCCTAAGTGTCGGTGTTAGTAAAATTTAGTTAACCTGAAAGGAAGAGAGATCAGAGTCCCCAGAGTATAGACGAGGAATAAAAGATCCTAATACCACCCAATTGGCGTCATGGGCCCGTAAGCCACAAAGCCAAGTTAGTAAAATAGTTTTCGGTTACTAGACTCAACTTCGGCCAAGGAGTTGGAAAGGGGATCCTATAGGCAGTCGGCTCTGATACCAACTTGTGACGCCCCCGGCCCGACTGTGCACTAATCATACATGCAAATGCGCACGACCAAGCCTAAGGACTCATGGGAAGATATCACAACACAACTCTAAAACATAAATAAAGTCATATAAGCTTTATATTACAAGCCAGGGGCCTCGAGGACTCGAATACATAAGCTCACTTACAAGTGTCAGCGGAAGCATCAGATATCTGAGTACAGATATTAAAGAAAACATAGATAGGCCCTTAGAAGACAAGGCAAAAGAAAAACATTACGATCGAAAGGCGCAGGCCTCCTGCCTGGGACCCTCCGAACCTACTCCTGGTCGTCGGCCAACTCGTAGTAGTAACCACCCTCGGGGTGGTAGTAGTAGTCAGTCGTCGGCGGGGGTAGCTGTCTCAGCGGCTCCGTCATCTGGTCACGACAAACTGATATGGGGGAAAAAGAAAGCAAAGCAACCGTGAGTACTCTGAAGTACTCAGCAAGCAAGGATCTACACTACATATGCAACATTATCAAAGGAAGGCTGTATATGTGGACTGGGCTGCAGAAATGCCAGAATAGAGAGGAAAGCCTAGTCCTATCGAAGACTAGCATCTTCAGCGGTGTTGCAGCAATAGAAGAGAGTAGAACAATACAATATAATGTAGCAGTAATACTACCAACCTCACCCAGAGATCCTTTCTCGACTCCCTGCGAGAAAGCAATCCCAGAGCCATAAATTCATCAAACTCGCCCAGAGATCCTTTCTCCACTCCCTGCGAGAAAGCAATCCCAGAGCCATACAGTCACCAACCTGTTATTGTCTCAAGGGTCCAGTTCTAGTTGTATCGATCGGGATACAACTCCGAGTGTCCTTTACCGTAGGACCGGCTATCGATAGATGTGTTCTTCCCTGCAGGGGTGCACCAACTTACCCACCATGCTCGCTTAAATCCGGCCGGACACACTTTCCTGGGTTATGCCCGGCCTCGGCCAAACAATACACCGCAACCCTACCTAGAGCTCAGCAGAGAGGTCCCCGTCGGTCTATGTCCTAGGCGCAAGGGGGACTTGGGCCATCGCCCCTCGCCCTCCGGGTCGTTGCGCACATGGTGAAGCCAGGCACCAACACTAGAGGATGGCGCCGGTCCGTCCATGCCACGATGCTGAACTAGACGTCTGACAGAGCTTTTGGCTGATGCTACGACGCAGAACGCCCATACTATGCCCACGTGATGGTTAGTGCTATCAGGCCAGAGGCCTGCTCGGATCAAATATCCAAATCGTTACTGGACTAGGGGCTTGCGGAAATGAGCAGAGACTCACGATCAATGTGACCCCGTCGCCCCATCTCGAGGACTAGCTGCAAGGGCTAAGAATGCCCAGCCGCGCCTCGTATTCATCACTCGGGCACCATCCAGGTCAACCCGTCTCGCAAAAGACTGTCGGGAACTCAGGTCCACCTCTACTGGGCGGTACCGCCTGTCCCTTCAGTCCTGTAGTAAAAGTAACTTCCTCGGGTCCCCCTTGGGGCCGACCCGTCTCTAACAAGGTCTAGGGGTATAGTCACAGTTACCGTGTGTCCATAACATCAAGGGGATCCGAGGTATCACCCTCGATGGATGCTCACTCGATGTAACCGTCAAGTTGAACTTAGGAGGAATCACCCTCGAGGTTCACACTTGAAGTGTTGCGCGACAGGGTCGTATCGGAAGTGGAGAAGGAGGAATCACCCTCGATGACCACGACCAATTATCTACCCTACAAGGTTAACATCAGGAGTGCTGACGAGGTATCACCCTCGGCACTCGATAGTAACCCAGTAGTGTCGTACAACTAAGGGGGTGATGTGCGGTGCCGGGGTCTGGTCTTCGATCCCGTTGATCGGGTCTTCTGATAATCCAGCGGGGTAGTCGGGAAAAAGTGGGGTCACTGATGGGTCTCTTGCTAGCCTATACTAAGCAGTTTGAAATAGGCAGGTAAGGTAACAATAAGCAGGTTACAAAGGCAGGCTATGCATCAGAATAGGAGCAAACAGTAACAGTAGCAAAATCTAATGCAAGCGGGGGAAAATAGAATGGGCGATATCGGGATGATCAAAGGGGGGGCTTGCCTGGTTGCTCTGGCAAGAGAGAGGGATCGTCAACGGGCTGCTCGTCTGGAGCGTAGTCGTACTCAGCTGTGACGGCGTCGGTCTCGGCGTCTATCGAGAGAGGAGGGGTGGAAGAAACAATAAATTCATAGCAAAGATGGAAACAATATGCATGACAGGTCTAAAAGACATGCAGAGGTGTTCTACTGCCTAACTAAATGATTTACTTAATTTAGGAAATTATTCGGATTTATTTTATTAAAGTTGAGCACTATTCATTTATTGAAATCGGTTTAAAGTTCCATGTTTAGGTAGTTAGGGGCATCTGACAGATGAACGGCCCGCGCTCTCAGATTCGTCTCGTCGTTCTAAGCAACTTTCATGTACAAAGTTTTTTGATCTGAGCTACGGATTAAAAGATATGATTTTCTAAAGATTTTAGCATTTTCTGAAATTAATTTAAATTTAACCGAAAAGGAATTATGACATCAGCATTGCGTGAGGATGATGTCAGCAGTCAACAGAGACGCTGACCAGGTCAAACCTGACATGTGGGTCCAGTGGGACCCACATGTCAGTCTTTGTTATGACTAACAGCGAGTTAAACTAATTAATTGGATAATTAGAAGAGTGGGCCCAGCCTGTCAGTGAGACATTAGTTAAACTAATTATTTTTACTTTAATAATTCATTTAATTAACCTAATTACCAGAGGGGGCCCACATGTCAGTGGAACAGGGCGCGGCCACGTCAGCGTTGACGTGGTCAACGGACCAGCTGGGGCCCGCGGGGCCCATAGTCAGTGGCACGGAGGCGGGGCCCACCCTTGTCACATTGGCTGGCCGGCGGCTGAACGCTGGCGAGCCCGAAAACGCGGCGGAGGCTCGGGAGAGCTGCGGGTTTCACGCACGGTGGGTCAAATCGAGCGCCGTTTCTTGCTCTCGATCGGGCATCCCGAGCCGCGTCGATCTAGCCTACCGTCGCTAGCTGGGTTGGTCGGAGTGGAGCGCGGTGAGCTCGTTGGCGGACGGTGGCATTCGGGTGAGACGGCGAACGGCGTTGCAGCGTGCGTGCGAACGAGCCAAGAGGCTAGGCATGACCTGCGCGACGCGGTGAAGCGAGCGGGCACAGTTGCGGGGCCGTTTGGTCGCCGGAGCCATGGCGGCGATGAGGCGGGCAGCGGCGCATTCGGCTATGGTGGAGGCGCTCGCTAGGGGCCGCAAACGATTGCGCGAGGAGAGGAAGAAAAAGCGGCAGCTTACAGCGCTCCTGCAGGTGTGCTTAAGTGGGTTCTGGGTGGGCTCGAGGCGGCGAATCGACGGCGGCGATGCGGGCGGCCGCAGGTTGAAGACGACGGAGTTGGGGACGATGCCGGGGTCCTCGGCTCGGTCCAGTCGGCGCAGGCGAAGTAGAGGCCGCCGGCGAAGCTCGGGGTCGCATCGGGGAGGCGTATGGGGCGCGGTGGCCGTGGCTACGCCGGAGCCATGGCGTCGGTGGCGCTCGGGTGAGGGGGAAGCAGAGAGGGAAGAGTTGAGGAGTGGCCAGGGGGGCCAGGGGAGCGCTGGGCGCTGCCCTTTATCCACGGCGAGCGAGAGCGCGCGCTGTCGAGCGGGAGAGAGGGGGGCCAGGGCGCAGGCGTGCGTACGCGCGTCAAGTGCTCGACAACGAGGCAGCGCGGGTGAGCAGTGCGGGGTAGGGGAAGAGCTAGGTGGGTCGGGCCGCACTGTGCACTCGCGGCCCAGGCAGCGGCGGGCTTCTTTCTCTTTTTCTTTTTCTAATTTCTTTTCTGTTTTCTCTTTTTAGTTTCTGTTTTGGCTTTTATTTTTATTTCAAAACACTTTTGTAAAATATGAGACTAGCCCAAATAAATATGGTGCATTATTAGTCACTGCTAGAAATTGGTTTGATGTCCATATCTTTTTGTTTGGATTTTATTTAATTAAAACAGGATTAAATAGTGCTGTTTTGCTGCTGTTCCTTGATGTTTGAGTCCTTTTACAAATCCAATAAATGTTGCCACCATTTTTTATAAAAGCTTTGGGAATATTTGCAACATGATGCACATTTTAGTTTTCAGGTTTGGACAACTTTTATTTTCACTTTAGTTTAATTCTTAAGTTTTAATTAGGAGTTGAAATGCAATGTGATGCAAATGATGATTAGGCACTGTTAATCCTGATTACATGGCATTATCAAAAGGGTGATTACTGTAGTTAACCACTGGGGGTGTTACAAACCTGGACATGACTAAGGTTGTTATGAAAGAAGCTCATGACACTCCTTTGTCAATTCATCCCGGTAGCACCAAGATGTACCAAGATATTCGTCAGAGATTCTGGTGGTCGAACATGAAGCAAGACATTGCACGCTATATTGCTGAATGTGGCATTTGCCATCGTATCAAAGCAGAACATCAAAGGCCTGCTGGAACTCTGCAACCTATCTCTATTCCTGAATGGAAATGGGACCATGTTGAAATGGACTTCGTCACTGGATTTCCCAAATCGCAGAAAGGGAATGATGCTATTCTTGTCGTCATTGACCGACTTTCCAAGGTTGCTCACTTTCTGCCAGTCAAGGAGACAATCATGGCTAGTCCGTTAGCAGACCTGTATGTTTCCCGAATTGTGTCACTCCACGGTGTTCCGTTGGGGATCAGTTCTGATCGTGGCAGCCTCTTTACCTCCAGGTTCTAGAAAGTTTCCAAGAAGTTATGGGAACTCATTTGTCCTTCAGCACCGCTTTCCACCCTCAGTCTCAGAGTCAAGTCGAACGAGTTAATCAAGTGCTCGAAGATATGCTCCGAGCTTGCGTCATCTCCTTCGGTAAGAAATGGGAGGAATCTCTCCCGTATGCCGAATTCTCTTACAGCAATAGCTATCAGGCTAGTCTGAAGATGGCACCGTTTGAAGTTCTATACGGTCGTAAGTGTCGAACCCCTCTAAATTGGTCAGAAACTAGGGAACGCTCACTCATCGGACCGGACATTATCCAACAAGCTGAAGAAAAAGGCCGCATTGTCCGTGAACATCTGAAAACTGCTCAGTCTTGTCAGAAGAGCAACTATGACCGAAAGCACAAGGAGATGGTCTATCAACCTGGTGAGCAAGCTTACCTTCGCGTCACTCCGTTGAAAGGCACTCATCGGTTCAGAATCAAGGGCAAGTTAGCTCCTCGCTACATTGGTCCGTTTTGTATTCTTGCCCGTCGAGGAGAAGTGGCATATCAATTGCAATTGCCGCCAAATCTTTCTCAAGTACATGATGCCTTTCATGTATCCCAACTCCGTCGCTGCTTCAAGGATCCTATTCAAGCTGTGGATCACGAAATGCTTGAATTGCGTGAAGATCTGTCTAATCCAGAATATCCCATCCATATTCTTGATCAAACTGAGCGACGAACCCGTCAGAAGTCGATCAAATTCCTCAAGGTCCAGTGGTCGAATCATTCTGAAGATGAAGCCACTTGGGAACGCGAGGATCGTCTTCGCGAGAATACCCCGCTTTCTTTCAGTCTTCCTCTTAATTCTCGGGACGAGAATTCTTGATAGATGAGGAGAATTGTAACACCCATGTCATTTGCCACAGTAATCAATTTTGATAATGACAAGTCAGCATGATTAACAGTGCCTAATCATCATTTGCTTCATATTGCATTTCAACTACTAACTCAAAATTCAAATTAAATTAAAGTGGAAAATAAAGTTGTTCAAATCAGAACCTAAATTGTTCGTTAAGTAGCAAATAAATCAGAGGCAATTCAAAAATTGAAACCAACATTATTGGAATTGGATAAGTGACTCAAACATCCTCAAACAGTGACTAAAGACAATATTTATTAACCTTTTATTTAATCTAAATTAAATATGAAATTATGTTTTACCCAAACTAGTTTTTGGTGTTAGGATATAGTGCACTGTCAATTATGGACTAGGTCACACATTTTACAAAATTCATTTAGGGCCCAGACAATTAGCGCACAGAAAAGAAAAGAAAACAGAAAAAGGCAAAAGGAAAAAAAGCAAAAAGAAGAAGAAAACAAAACTCCCCCCGGCCCAACTGGGCCACGGCCCAGCCAGGCCGGCCCACTCCCTCCCCTGGCCTATAACCCCCCCAGCCAGAAAACCTAACCCCACCCGATCCCCCTCACTCCCCCCCGCTCTCACTCCCCCCCGATCTGGATCGAGATCGGGGGCGTGAATCCGTCGTCGCCGCACGTCGCCGACGCCGCCGCCTCGCTGGACCACACCTCTCCATCGTCGCCTCGTCCCCGTCGTCCTCCCCACGCCCCACTGCCCCGTGCCCTACGCCCCGCAGTGAGCTCGCCCCGCCTCTCTCTCCCTCGCCCCGCATGCGCTCCCGCACGCCCGCGCTCACCGTGGCCTCGCTCGCCGCGCGCCCACGCCGTCCCGCACGCGCTCACCACCACAGCTGGCCGCGCCTGGCCTCGCGCCCGCGCGCGCCCTCACCTCGCCGCACCCGCTCGGCCCCGCCGTCCATTGTCGCGGCCTCGCCCGCTCCCGCCACGTCCGGTGCCGGCGCCTCGCTGCGCCCACGCGCGCGTCCCTCGTTCGGGCGGCCGTTGCCCACATGCCCGCGCGCCCGTTTGTGGCCTATGGACCACTAGCAAATGGGCCCAACGCCCTGTGTCTATGACAGACTGGGCCCAGCCCCAGAACATTTTAAAATAAAAGATAAAAATAAAATAATTAATTAATTAACTAATTAGTTAGTTAATTAAGTTAATTAACTCTATTTAGTTAATCTAATTACCTAGTTAGTTTAATTAAACTATAATTAGTTTAACTAAACCCTAATTAAACATAACAGACTATGACAGGTGGGACCCACACGTCAGTTTGACCCAATCAACACCCTGTTGACTCCTGACATCATGCTGACATCATGATGACGTCTGCCTACACTGTTTCGGATAATGTTGATTTAAAATAAATAAATAAATTCCAGAAAATCATATTAAATAATCCGTAACTCCGATGAAAATACTTTGTACATGAAACTGTAACACCCCTGTTTAATAAGCACTGTGACATAATGCTAATCATGCCAAGTCATCATCATTTGCATTGGTTGATCATAGTGGTTAAACACCTCAATTCAAAATTCTCTTTGAAACTCAATTCAAATACAAAGTGAAATATGAAGTTGCTCAAAGCTTGTGGGAAAAATGTTCACATTATTGCAAATATTCCAAAACAATTATATGTCAAGGAACACAACATCACTCTTGAGTAAAGATGAGCATTATCAATTAAAACAGCACCATTTCACCATTTTTAAATGCTATTCTATTTATGAAAAATCCAAACAGATTCAAATAATTCTCAAACTTGATGTGACAGTGTAGAAAGGTGCTTCGAGATTATTGGACCATGTTCCATAATTTTCCTGAGTGATTTGGAGGCCCCACAATTCCTTTTCCATCTCTGCCAAATTAAATAAAAAGGAAAACAGAAGAAAAGGGAAAAGAGGCGAGCGCTTACCTGTGACTGGGCTGAAGCAACAGTGCCGGTGGCCCAGCCCAGCTCACCTGCCCGCCCCCCCTCGCTGTCGACCTCCCCATGGCTGGGCGCGCACGCACCGGTGGGTGTGTGACACGCCGACGGCCACCGACGGGCGAAGAGGATAAGGACGGCGCCCACCCACTCCCCCTGGTCACCGCACCATTTTCCCTCTCCAGCGCTCGCTCGCCTTTTCCCCATCTCTGTCCGAGCGCTGCGACGCCGCGCCGCTGCACCACCGTGGCAACCTTTACGCTCGGCTCGCCGCACCGTGTCCAACGTCTTCGCCTCGGTCGGCTACGACGTCCACGCCTCGCCGTTGAGCTCGGGAAGAACCGCGCGGTCGGGATCGAGGTCGCCATCCGCCGCTCTGTCTCCGGCGATCCTCGGCGATTCCGGCTCCCTCCTGCGCGCCCGACCACTCGAGGGGCCTCCTTGAGCCCACACGGTGAGCCACCACCTCTCCCTTCTCTTCTCTGCTTCTCCCCGCGCGTGTAGCCATCTTTTCCGTCGAGGCCGAACTCGTCACCGCATATCACGTCGCCGGCAGAACTCCGATGACCCATTGGCCACGGGGTGTTGTCAAACGGCCTTGCCGCAGGCCGTATGTCATCTTTTGCCCTCTCGCTCGACCGCAAAAGTGCCGTGGCTGTGACGCCCCCGGTTCAATCGTACACTAATCATACACGCAAACGTGTACGATCAAGCCCAGGGACTCACGGGAAGATATCACAACACAACTCTAAACACAAATAAACGGAGGTCCACAATATTACAGACCAGGGATCCGAAGATCCGAATACATAAGTCAGTCATACAAATAATATCTGGGTACAGACATAGTTAGACAAGTTCTGCCTTAAGAAGGCTAGCACAAACAGCGACACTAGATCGAAAGGCGTTGGCCTCCTGCCTGGGAGCCTCCGATCCTACTCCTGGTCAGCTGGCTCGATCCAGTAGTACGTGCCCTCTGGACCCGCCTGGTAGTAGGCTCCGGTGGTGGCGTCCGGCTCCTGGACTCCATCGTGTGGTGTATCATCAAGGTGGGGTATATGGGGGAAAAGAGAAAATAAAGCAACCGTGAGTACTCATCTGAAGTACTCAGCAAGCAAGGATCTATACTACATATGCAACATTATCAATGGAGAATCGGCTGTATATGTGGACTGGGCTGCAGAAATGCCAGAATAGAGAGAAAGGCCTAGTCCTATCGAAGACTAGCATCTTCAAACATCTTCTCAAAGCCATCATCTTGCAGCAGTAGAAGAGAGTAGAATAGCATTTTATTTAGCAAACATGTTGAAGTACAGCTCAAAGATCCTTCCTCGACTCCCAGCGAGAAAGTAATCCCGAAGCTTCAATTAAGTAACAAGTATCCAGTTTAAGTAGTAGATCCAGATACACAAACTGAGCGTCCTTTACCGTAGGACCGGCTATCGATAGAAGATTCATCCCTGCAGGGGTGCACTACTGTTACCCAACATGCTCGATCAACTCTGGCCGGACATACTTGATGGGTAATGCCCGTCCTCGGAAGATCAACACGAAGCAGCGCTCTACCTAGGCTCAGCAGAGAGGTCAGCACGCCGGACTAACCTATGCACCCAGGGGTCTCGGGCCATCGCCCTGGGCACCCTGCGCGTTGCGTGGCTGGCCGGGGTGCAGGCGCGACACTGAACTCGTCAGTGAAGTATCCAGCCCAATCCCGACGATCAGCCCGCACGGTGAATCGTGACGTCTGATAAGCTTTCGGCGAAACGTACATCGCAGAGGGCCCCATAACCATTATCCCGCGTGGTGGCAGTGCGTATACGGCATGTCGACCCACTCAGATCACACACCCAAATCCAATAGGCTCAATTAGTATCAAGCGGAGACAATCAGAGTCTCTGATGCTCCGCCACAATGTCACACTCGAGTGCCCTTCCGGCACACCCGAAATCATAGATCCCCAGCGGGTACCCACCAGGGTGGACCCGCCTGTGAAAGAGGTCAAGTAACCGTGTGGTCATAATCATCAGGGTGAACGTAAGAGGTATCACCCTCGAGGTTCACACTGAGGGGTTGCACGACAGAGTCGTATCGGACATGGAGAAGGAGGAATCACCCTCGATGACCACGACCGTACAGCTATGCTGCAGAGTATTCATCAGGAGTGCGTTACGAGGTATCACCCTCGGCACTCGATAGTTACTACGCAGAGTCGTACAACTAAGGGGGTGTGAAGTGAGGCGTCTGTCTCTGATCGACGATCACGTTGATCGAGTCGTTGATGAACAAGCAGGGGCGACAAAGTAAGGTGGTGGGGTCACAGATGGTTCATACCAACCTATACTAAACAGTTTATCATAGGCAGGTAAGGTAGCAATGAACAGGTTACAACAGCAGGCTATGCATCAGAATAGGAGCATACAATAACAGTAGCGAAATCTAATGCAAGCAGGAGAATAGAATGGGCGATATCTGGAATGCTCAAGGTGGGGGCTTGCCTGGTTGCTCTGGCAAGAGGGGAAGGTCATCAACGGGCTGCTCGTCAGTAGCGTAGTCGTACTCGACAGCAGCGACGTCGGTCTCGGCGTCTATCGAGAGAGAAGGAGGGGGAGAGAAACAATAAATTCACGGCAATAATGCAAACAATATGTATGACATGCCTAAATGATATGCCGGGGTGTTCTACTGCCTAACTAAATGATTTAGTTAATTTAGAAATTTATTCGGATTTATTTAATTAAAGTTGGACACTATTCATTTATCGAAATCGGTCTAATTGTTCAACGTTCTTATAGTTGCGGGCATCTGACGGAGATACCGAGGGCGTATCCGGGTTCGTATCGTCGTTCTGAGCAAGTTTCATGTATAAAATATTTTCATCGGAGTTACGGTTTAAAAGATATGATTTTCTAAAGTTTTTATTAATTTCTGAAATTTAATTAATTATTTAATTCAACATTATCCGAAACAGTGATTGATGACGTCAGCATGACATCATGCTGACGTCAGCAGCCACCTGACAGGGTGGGTCCCACCTGTCATAGACTGTTAGGTTAATTAGGTTTAATTAATTTAATTACTGATTAATTAACACTTAACTAGTTAATTAGATTAACCTAATCAGGATTAATTAACTAATTAATTAACTAATTAATTAATTAATTATTTTAATTATTTATTTTTATTTTCATTATTTTTCCTAAAACGTTTCTGGGGCTGGGCCCCGTCTGTCAGCGGCACAGGGGGGCAGGGCCCACCGGTCAGTGGCACATGGCCACAGGCGCGGGTGACGGGCCCGCGGTGCGTGCGCGAGGGCGCGCGGCGGGGCGCGGCGACGGGCCGCCGAGCGGCAGCGCGGTGCGTGGGCGCGGGCGCGGGCTCGCGCGTGCACGCGCGCGGCGAACGGTGGGCGGCTCGGGGCGGAGCAGGGGACGAGGCGACGGGGAAGGGTGAGGCCGTGCGCGAGCGGGACTGGCGGCGACGTGCGGGCGCGGCGTCAGGGAGAGAGGAGAGGAGAGGGGCGCGGCTCACAGGGGGCCGGACGGGGATGATGGCGAGGCGAGGAAGCGACGGCGACGATGCGGCCGAGTCGGCGACGGCGTCGGGCAGGGGCGACGGGTGCGAGCGCTCGCTGAGGCGATTCGGGGAGGAGACGGGGAGGCGTGGTCCCGGCGACGGCGTCCGAGCGCGGGCGGCGCGCGGTGGTCGGGGACGATGGCGTGGTGGACGGGGAGCGCCGGCGACCAGGCGACGCCAGCGGGGCACGGCAGCGGGCGCTGAGTTCTGACATTGTCGTTGTCCACTCAAATTTAACACCTTTGTGAAGCAGATTTGTCAATGGTTTGCAATTTTGGAAAAGTTCTCAACGAATCGACGGCAATAACTAGCGAGTCCGAGAAACTTCTGACTTGCTTAACATTCTTTGGGGGAGTCCAGTCGAGAATAGCCTGAACTCCGTTGGGTTAACAGCAATTCCATCCTTGGAATCACATGCCCAAGGTAAGTTACTTCAGGAAGCCAAAATTCGCATTTGGAATACTTGGCATACAACTGGTGTTCTCGGAGCTTCTCTAGAACAAGCAGAGATGTTCAGATGTTCCTCTTTATTCTTAGAATGACCAGATACATCTAAATACCACGACGAATTTGTCGAGGTAATCCATGAATATATAATTCCATCAGACGGAGAATGTAGCTGGAGCATTCGTTAGGCCAAATGACATGACGGTGTATTCATAGGAGCCATAACGATGACGAATGCAGTCTTGGGAATGTCCTCTTCACGGACACGGATCTGGTGATAACCAACCTCAAGTCGAGTTTAGAGAACACCGATGATCCGCAAGTTGATCATAAAGACATTGATACGGGCGGGCAGTGGTATTTATTCTGGATTGTGGCTTGGTTAATGGGCCGGTAATCCTGAACCAATCGGTTAGTTCCATCCTTCTTCTTAAGAAGAGTGAAGGTGCTCCCAAGCAGAGGAACTGGGGCGGATGAAACCACTCTTAAGTGACTTGTCGATTCTTCCTTAAGCTCAAGAAGGTGATGCGGAGGCATCTTATAAGGTCGTTTGGCAATAGGAACGGTGCCAGGCTTCAAGTCAATGACAAACTCGACAGCTCTAGCCGGGGGTATTCCTGGAAGTTCTTCTGGAAAGACGTCTGGAAAATCTCGAACGACAGGTACGTTCTCGATCCCTTCCAGAGGTGAGGCGTTCAAAGCATTCATAACATATACCTCAGCTTCAGCGTCTCGAGTAATTCGGGCAGTGTAGTTCACTATCTCATCGGAGGGGTGAAGAAGTTGGATAATTTTTAGTGGCACAATTGATCGAAGCAATGTGAGCTTTCAACCAATCCATTCCGAGTATCAGGTCCATGGTGGAAGACTTCAGGATAATAGGGGAAGCTAGAATTCAAATTCCTCGATTTCAACAGGGACATTATGTGCCATCATAGTGGTTTGACATTGGCCTCCATGGGTTCGGACAACTATTGGCAGGTTCATCTTTTCGAATGTTATGTCATGAGATAATGCAAATGTTCAGACATGAATGAATGCGATGCTCCTGAATCAAATAATACACAAGCAGGTACTGAGTCGACAAGAAGGGTACCCATCACAGTAGCAGGTTGATCCTGGACTTCTTCAATGTCAATGTTGTAAGCTTGACCACGACCAGTGAAGCAGACCCAGTATTATAGTTGCGGGTCTGATTGTTGCCACGGCCATATCCACGGCCAGCACGAGGAAAATCTAACTGATTCTGAGTCTGGCGGCAGTCTTTAGCCTGGTGGCCGGTTTGCGGCACATGAAACACAAACCATCTTCAGGACGAAGAGGGGCATTGTTCTGAATAGCTTGAGCCTTTGACGGCCTCGGTGGTGGAGGAGGCAGACGTAGTGCAGCATTGTTCTTTGGCGCAGAGGTATTGGGACGGAACGCGTTGTTGGGAATCCAACTCTACGCGCGGTGCTGAGCCCGAAGATGAGCCAGCATCACGATAGCGCTTCTGCGAGTCCTTGTGTTCCATCTGAGCGGTCTCAACGAGAATAGCCTTGTTCACTAGAGTTGAGAAATCATTGATGTCTTGAGCAGCTAGTGCAAGCTTGAGGTCAGGGTGTAGTCCATTACGGAACTTCTCCTGTCTGCGAGCATCTGTGGCGATGTCTTCTTAGCATAGCGGGAGAGATCAAGAAATTCCCGCTGATAAGCTTCGACGGTTTTATTGCCCTGGTGAGGTTGCGGAACTGGGTTTCATGCATTCCATAATTGCTTGAGGGATGTAACGTGTACGGAAAGCAGCCTGGAACTCATACCAAGTGATGACTGTTCAACGCAGAGAGTACGCTTGTGTGTGTCCCACCATTGAGCAGCAGGGCCTTTAAGAAAAAGGGCGAAGGTGACAAAGTTGGCCGGGGGCGACATTAGCTGACTCCATCTCGGGAGTGATGTGCGGAGCCAGTCATCGGCATCCAGGGGCTTGTCAGAGTTGCGAAACTGCGTTGGGTTGAGTCGCGTAAACTCTGTCAAGTTACTGAAGTGGGTTCTGGTTCTGGTTGTTCTGATGCGGAAACTGAGCCATCATTCCAACCATGAACTGGCGGTTAAGCTCGAACTGTTGCATCATAGCCGCCATATAGTCTGGCGGTGGTGGACGTTCAGGGCACACACGACCACGACCACCTGGTCTAACCATCCCGCTACGTATCAACAGGGGGTAGTTTAGTAAAAGCAATTGCGAGTGTTTAGCGACAAGTATGATGCAACACGACAATACCTTAAGTGGTGTAATAGATACATAACAGTAGTCGATTAAGACATACAGATCCATACACAAAGTGGGTACATGCGGACAGCATAACAGCGCAAATTAAAAGCTAGACATACTAGCGGGCGCGCAGGCACGCGGTAAGGAAGTACACAACGAGACATAGCAAGGCTAACTCAACGTCGGAGAAAACACACTGTAACGGGTAACTGCGAGTGCGGACGACGAATATTCGTCGCGGAAGGATCCTGTGCTCCATGGTGCACTCTGATGCAGAACCCGGTCTCGAATGTAAGAGAGGTCCACGTGTAGGTGTGTGACCTCCAACAGCAGGCCAGTCAATACCACAGACATCTGAGTCCTGCGCGGGTAAAGGATGTGCTCCGGATGTATCCCTGCACGAACAGCGGGCATCAACCGCATCATAGCATCGTAAAGACGTGCTGAGTGGCAACCAACTCGACGGCAGAAGCCCGAACAGTGCGATCCAGAGCCTGAGTGCACTGAATCAGAACGCGGTGGTCTATCGGCGAGGCTCGTACGGGGCACAGATAGCTGTGTAGTATCCGGTAGCATCTCCAGCAGGGGCTACGGAATGTATCGGAACTCAGAGTCATCCAAGATATCACTGAACTGTCTCGAAGACGTGCGACAGCAGAGTAGGCGGCATTCATGTACTGCATCTCAATCGTCACGCCGATACCGTGGAAAAGGTTCAGCTCGGTGTCTGAGTCATTCTGCGATCATAGATACGAACGTCAGATGGTACTGCTCCTGATTAAACTCGCGGTAATCCTCGTAAACCATGTACTCAGGGTACCAGCGGTAGCCAAGTCTGGTCATGAGAGCGATCAGGACAGCTGGAAAACCCAGGGGCATCACGAGCCCAAGTGCGAAGCACAAGCTGTGTCGTAGGACGCGTGGAAACAAACGGTCCATCTGAAACAGAGGAAATTCAGATTTGTCAAATGACAATGGAAGTATAACAATCTCGGAGAGAAAGGTTAAACAAACAATGGAAAGGAAAATGATTATCAGACTAATCAGATCAATGACTGGGAAATCGCACAGATATCCAGCTCTCGGGTAGAAGGATTTACGAGATCCTAAGTGTCGGCGTTAGTAAAATTTATTTAACCCGAATAGAAGAGATATTAGAGTCCCAGAGTATAGACGAGGAATAAAAGATCCTAATACACCCAGTTGGCACGTGGGCCCGTAAGCCACAGCCAAGTTAGTAAATTAGTTTTTTCGGTTTCTAGATCACTTCGGCCAAGGAATTTGGAGGGGGGCTTCCTACAGGCAGTCGGCTCTGATACCAACTGTGTGACGCCCCGGTTCAATCGTACACTAATCAACACGCAAACGTGTACGATCAAGCCCAGGGACTCACGGGAAGATATCACAACACAACTCTAAAACACAAATAAACGGAGGTCCACCAATATTACAGACCAGGGATCCGAAGATCCGAATACATAAGTCAGTCATACAAAAATATCTGGGTACAGACATAGTTAGACAAGTTCTTGCCTTAAGAAGGCTAGCACAAACAGCGACACTAGATCGAAAGGCGTTGGCCTCCTGCCTGGAGCCTCCGATCCTACTCCTGGTCAGCTGGCTCGATCCAGTAGTACGTGCCCTCTGGACCCGCCTGGTAGTAGGCTCCGGTGGTGGCGTCCGGCTCCTGGACTCCATCGTCTGGTGTATCATCAAGGTGGGGTATATGCGGGAAAAGAGAAATAAAGCAACCGTGAGTACTCATCCGAAGTACTCAGCAAGCAAGGATCTATACTACATATGCAACATTATCAATGGAGAATCGTGCTGTATAGTGGACTGGGCTGCAGAAATGCCAGAATAGAGAGAAAGGCCTAGTCCTATCGAAGACTAGCATCTTCAAACATCTTCTCAAGCCTCATCTGCAAGGAGTAGAAGAGAGTAGAATAGCGGGGGGGGGGCGTTGCTCTTTTTTCCTTTCCTGTTTCTTTTTCCCTTTTTTTTTATTCTCTTTTCTCCACTGTTAAATGTTTAGGCCCCAAATGGTTTTTGTAAAAAGTGTGACCTATTTCATAAATACCAGTGCATTATTCCCTAACACCTAAAATTAGTTTGGACAAAACATAATTCCATACTTATTTCAGATTTAATAAATGGTTATTAAATATTATCTTTATCCACTATTTGAGGTTGTTCGAGTCACTTATCCAATTCCAATGATGTTGGTTTCAGTTTTAGAATAGCCTCTGGAATATTTGTTATTTATCTGACATTTTAGCTCCTATGTTGGACAACTTTTATATTCCACTTTCATTTAAATTTGAATTTGACTAAGGAGTTGAAATGCAATATGATGCTAATGATGATTATGCACTGTTGATCATGCTAACATGTCATTATCAAAAGTGATTACTGTTGCTAATCACCGGGGGTGTTACAACTCTCCTCATCTATTAAGAATTCTCGTCCCGAGAATTAAGAGGAAGACTGAAAGAAAGAGGGGTATTCTTCGCGAAGACGATCCTCGCGTTCCCAATTGGCTTCATCTTCAGAATGATTTGACCACTGAACCTTGAGGAACTTGATTGACTTTCGACGTGTTCGACGCTCAGCTTGATCAAGAATACGGATGGGATATTCTGGATATGACAGATCTTCCCGTAATTCAAGCACTTCATGATCCACAGCTCGAATAGGATCCTTGAAGCAGCGGCGGAGTTGGGATACATGAAAGACGTCATGTACTTGAGAAAGATTTGGCGGCAATTCCAATTGATATGCCACTTCTCCTCGACGGGCAAGAATACGGAACGGGCCAATGTAGCGAGGGGCTAACTTGCCTTTGATTCCGAACCGATGAGTGCCTTTCAACGGAGTGACGCGGAGGTAAGCTTGCTCGCCAGGTTGATAGACTATTTCCTGGTGCTTTTGGTCATAGTTGCTCTTCTGACGAGACTGAGCAGACTTCAAATGTTCACGAACAATACGGACTTGTTCTTCAGCTTGCCGAATAATGTCCGGTCCGACGAGTGAGCGTTCCCCAGTTTCTGACCAATTCAGAGGGGTTCGACACTTACGACCGTATAGAACTTCAAATGGTGCCATCTTCAGACTAGCTTGATAGCTATTGTTGTAAGAGAATTCGGCATACGGGAGAGATTGCTCCCATTTCTTACCGAAGGAGATGACGCAAGCTCGAAGCATATCTTCGAGCACTTGATTAACTCGTTCAACTTGACCCTGTGACTGAGGGTGAAAAGCGGTGCTAAAAGTCAGATGAGTTCCCATAGCTTCTTGGAAACTATTCCAGAATCTGGAGGTGAAGAGGCTGCCACGATCAGAACTGATCTCCAACGGAACACCGTGGAGTGACACAATTCGGGAAACATACAAGTCTGCTAACTGGCTAGCAGTGATTGTCTCCTTAACAGGCAGAAAGTGGGCAACCTTAGAGAATCGGTCAATGACAACAAAAATAGCATCATGACCCTTCTGGGATTTGGGAAAACCAGTAATGAAATCCATTTGGACCTTGTCCCATTTCCATTCAGGAATTTCCAGGGGTTGCAGAGTTCCTGCGGGCCTTTGATGTTCTGCTTTAACGCGGCGGCAAACGTCACACTCAGAAACATAACGAGCAATGTCTCGCTTCATTTTAGGCCACCAGAATCTTTGACAAATGTCACGGTACATCTTTGTGCTACCAGGGTGAATGGACAAGGGAGTGTCATGAGCTTCCTTCATAACGTTTTCCCTCTCATTCTTGAACTTGGGTACGAAGAGACGGTGTTGGAAAAATAGGATCCCATCTGCATCAAGATGGAATTCCGACGGCTTTCCTTTCTCGAGGTATCGCTTGATCTTTTCAACTTCAGTGTCATACCTTTGCATAACCTTAATGCCGTGTTCTAAATCTGGTTCGACAACCAGGGTATTGAGATAACCCTGTGGGACAATATGGAGGTTCAACTTGCAAAGCTCTTCATGGAGAAGAGGTTGTGTTTCTTGAACCATAAGATTGTTGCTATAGGACTTGCGACTCAACGCATCGGCCATTACATTAGCCTTGCCGGGGGTGTATGAGATATTCATATCATAATCGGCAATTGTTTCGAGCCATCTTTGTTGACGAAGGTTCAGATCTGGTTGAGTATATAAATACTTCAAGCTTTGGTGATCCGTGTATATCTCACAACGGTTACCGAGAAGGTAATGTCGCCATAGCTTCAAGGCATAGATAACCGCAGAAAGTTCAAGATCATGCACGGGATAATTTTCTTCATGAGGACGCAATTGTCGGGAGGCATAAGCAATCACTTTGCGCTCTTGCATTGGGACACAGCCTAATCCTTGACGAGATGCATCACAGTAGATCACGAAATCCTTTTGGGAATCCGGGGGTGCTAGTACTGGGGCAGATGTCAATTTATCTTTTAGTGTCTGAAAGCTTTCTTGACATTTGTCTGTCCACTCAAATTTAACACCTTTGTGAAGCAGATTTGTCAATGGTTTTGCAATTTTGGAAAAGTTCTCAACGAATCGACGGCAATAACTAGCGAGTCCGAGAAAACTTCTGACTTGCTTAACATTCTTTGGGGGAGTCCAGTCGAGAATAGCCTGAACTCGTTCGGGGTTAACAGCAATTCCATCCTTGGAAATCACATGCCCAAGGTAAGTTACTTCAGGAAGCCAAAATTCGCATTTGGAATACTTGGCATACAACTGGTGTTCTCGGAGCCTTTCTAGAACAAGGCAGAGATGTTCAGCATGTTCCTCTTTATTCTTAGAATAGACCAGAATATCATCTAGATATACCACGACGAATTTGTCGAGGTAATCCATGAATATATAATTCATCAGACGGGAGAACGTAGCTGGGGCATTCGTTAGGCCAAATGACATGACGGTGTATTCATAGGAGCCATAACGAGTGACGAATGCAGTCTTGGGAATGTCCTCTTCACGGACACGGATTTGGTGATAACCCAACCTCAAGTCGAGTTTAGAGAACACCGATGATCCGGCAAGTTGATCATAAAGATCATTGATACGGGGCAGTGGGTATTTATTCTGGATTGTGGCTTGGTTAATGGGCCGGTAATCCTGAACCAATCGGTTAGTTCCATCCTTCTTCTTAACGAAGAGTGAAGGTGCTCCCCAAGCAGAGGAACTGGGGCGGATGAAACCACTCTTAAGTGACTTGTCGATTTCTTCCTTAAGCTCAAGAAGGTGATGCGGAGGCATCTTATAAGGTCGTTTGGCAATAGGAACGGTGCCAGGCTTCAAGTCAATGACAAACTCGACAGCTCTAGCCGGGGGTATTCCTGGAAGTTCTTCTGGAAAGACGTCTGGAAAATCTCGAACGACAGGTACGTTCTCGATCCCTTCCAGAGGTGAGGCGTTCAAAGCATTCATAACATATACCTCAGCTTCAGCGTCTCGAGTAATTCGGGCAGTGTAGTTCACTATCTCATCGGAGGGGTGAAGAAGTTGGATAATTTTAGTGGCACAATTGATCGAAGCAATGTGAGCTTTCAACCAATCCATTCCGAGTATCAGGTCCATGGTGGAAGACTTCAGGATAATAGGGGAAGCTAGGAATTCAAATTCCTCGATTTCAACAGGGACATTATGTGCCATCATAGTGGTTTGACATTGGCCTCCATGGGTTCGGACAACTATTGGCAGGTTCATCTTTTCGAATGTTATGTCATGAGATAATGCAAATGCTTCAGACATGAATGAATGCGATGCTCCTGAATCAAATAATACACAAGCAGGTACTGAGTCGACAAGAAGGGTACCCATCACAGTAGCAGGTTGATCCTGGACTTCTTCAATGTCAATGTTGTAAGCTTGACCACGACCACGTGAAGCAGACCCAGTATTATAGTTGCGGGTCTGATTGTTGCCACGGCCATATCCACGGCCAGCACGAGGAAAATCTAACTGATTCTGAGTCTGGCGGCAGTCTTTAGCCTGGTGGCCTGGTTTGCGGCACATGAAACACAAACCATCTTCAGGACGAAGAGGGGCATTGTTCTGAATAGCTTGAGCCTTTGACGGCCTCGGTGGTGGAGGAGGCAGACGTAGTGCAGCATTGTTCTTTGGCGCAGAGGTATTGGGACGGAACGCGTTGTTGGGAATCCAAACTCTACGCTTCGGTGCTGAGCCCGAAGATGAGCCAGCATCACGATAGCGCTTCTGCGAGTCCTTGTGTTCCATCTGAGCGGTCTCAACGAGAATAGCCTTGTTCACTAGAGTTGAGAAATCATTGATGTCTTGAGCAGCTAGTGCAAGCTTGAGGTCAGGGTGTAGTCCATTACGGAACTTCTCCTGTCTGCGAGCATCTGTGGCGATGTCTTCTTCAGCATAGCGGGAGAGATCAAGAAATTCCCGCTGATAAGCTTCGACGGTTTTATTGCCCTGAGTGAGGTTGCGGAACTGGGTCTTCATGCATTCCATAATTGCTTGAGGGATGTAACGTGTACGGAAAGCAGCCTGGAACTCATACCAAGTGATGACTGTTCCAACAGGCAGAGTACGCTTGTGTGTGTCCCACCATTGAGCAGCAGGGCCCTTTAAGAAAAAGGCCGCGAAGGTGACAAAGTTGGCGGGGGCGACATTAGCTGACTCCATCTCGTGAGTGATGTCGCGGAGCCAGTCATCGGCATCCAGGGGCTTGTCAGAGTTGCGAAACTGCGTTGGGTTGAGTCGCGTAAACTCTGTCAAAGTTACTGAAGCTGGGTTCTGGTTCTGGTTGTTCTGATGCGGAAACTGAGCCATCATTCCAACCATGAACTGGCGGTTAAGCTCGAACTGTTGCATCATAGCCGCCATATAGTCTGGCGGTGGTGGACGTTCAGGGGCACGACCACGACCACGACCACCTGGTCTAACCATCCCGCTACGTATCAACAGGGGGTAGTTTAGTAAAAGCAATTGCGAGTGTTTAGCGACAAGTATGATGCAACACGACAATACCTTAAGCTGTGTAATAGATACATAACAGTAGTCGATTAAGACATACAGATCCATACACAAAGTTGGGTACATGCGGACAGCATAACAGCGCAAATTAAAAGCTAGACATACTAGGCGGCGCGCAGGCACGCGGTAAGGAAGTACACAACGAGACATAGCAAAGGCTACATCAACGTCGGAGAAAACCACTGTAACGAGGTAACTGCGAGTGCGGACGACGAATATTCGTCGCGGAAGGATCCTGTGCTCCATGTGCACTCTGATGCAGAACCCGGTCTCGAACTGTAAGAAGAGGTCCACGTGTAGGTGTGTGACCTCCAACAGCAGGCCAGTCAATACCAGCATACATCTGAGTCCTGCGCGGGTAAAGGATGTGCTCCGGATGTATCCCTGCACGAACAGCGGGCATCAACCGCATCATAGCATCGTAAAGACGTGCTCGAGTGGCAACCAACTCGACGGCAAGAGCCCGAACAGTGCGATCCAGAGCCTGAGTGCACTGAATCAGAACGCGGTGGTCATATCGGCGAGGCTCGTACGGGGCACAGATAGCTGTGTAGTATCCGGTAGCATCTCCAGCAGGGGCATACGGAATGTATCGGAACTCAGAGTCATCCAAGATATCACTGAACTGTCCTCGAAGACGTGCGACAGCAGAGTAGGCGGCATCATGTACTGCCATCTCAATCGTCACGCCGATACCGTGGAAAAGGTTCAGCTCGGTGTCTGAGTCATTCTGCCGATCATAGATACGAACGTCAGCATGGTACTGCTCCTGATTAAACTCGCGGTAATCCTCGTAAACCATGTACTCAGGGTACCAGCGGTAGCCAAGTCTGGTCATGAGAGCGATCAGGACAGCTGGAAACCCAGGGGCATCACGAGCCCAAGTGCGAAGCACAAGCTGTGTCGTAGGACGCGGTGGAAACAAACGGTCCATCTGAAACAGAGGAAATTCAGATTTGTCAAATGACAATGCGAAGTATAACCAATCTCGGAGAGAAAGGTTAAACAAAACAATGGAAAGGAAAATGATTATCAGACTAATCAGATCAATGACTGGGAAATCGCACAGATATCCAGCTCTCCGGGTAGACGGGATTTACGAGATCCTAAGTGTCGGCGTTAGTAAAATTTTATTTAACCCGAATAGAAGAGATATTAGAGTCCCAGAGTATAGACGAGGAATAAAAGATCCTAATACCACCCAGTTGGCGACGTGGGCCCGTAAGCCACAGCCAAGTTAGTAAATTAGTTTTTTCGGTTTCTAGACTCAACTTCGGCCAAGGAATTTGGAGGGGGGCTTCCTACAGGCAGTCGGCTCTGATACCAACTTGTGACGCCCCCGGTTCAATCGTACACTAATCATACACGCAAACGTGTACGATCAAGCCCAGGGACTCACGGGAAGATATCACAACACAACTCTAAACACAAATAAACGGAGGTCCACAATATTACAGACCAGGGATCCGAAGATCCGAATACATAAGTCAGTCATACAAATAATATCTGGGTACAGACATAGTTAGACAAGTTCTGCCTTAAGAAGGCTAGCACAAACAGCGACACTAGATCGAAAGGCGTTGGCCTCCTGCCTGGGAGCCTCCGATCCTACTCCTGGTCAGCTGGCTCGATCCAGTAGTACGTGCCCTCTGGACCCGCCTGGTAGTAGGCTCCGGTGGTGGCGTCCGGCTCCTGGACTCCATCGTCTGGTGTATCATCAAGGTGGGGTATATGCGGGAAAAGAGAAAATAAAGCAACCGTGAGTACTCATCCGAAGTACTCAGCAAGCAAGGATCTATACTACATATGCAACATTATCAATGGAGAATCGGCTGTATATGTGGACTGGGCTGCAGAAATGCCAGAATAGAGAGAAAGGCCTAGTCCTATCGAAGACTAGCATCTTCAAACATCTTCTCAAAGCCATCATCTTGCAGGAGTAGAAGAGAGTAGAATAGCATTTTATTTAGCAAACATGTTGAAGTACAGCTCAAAGATCCTTCCTCGACTCCCAGCGAGAAAGTAATCCCGAAGCTTCAATTAAGTAACAAGTATCCAGTTTAAGTAGTAGATCGAGATACACAAACTGAGCGTCCTTTACCGTAGGACCGGCTATCGATAGAAGATTCATCCCTGCAGGGGTGCACTACTGTTACCCAACACGCTCGATCAACTCTGGCCGGACATACTTGATGGGTAATGCCCGTCCTCGGAAGATCAACACGAAGCAGCGCTCTACCTAGGCTCAGCAGAGAGGTCAGCACGCCGGACTAACCTATGCACCCAGGGGTCTCGGGCCATCGCCCTGGGCACCCTGCGCGTTGCGTGGCTGGCCGGGGTGCAGGCGCGACACTGAACTCGTCAGTGAAGTATCCAGCCCAATCCCGACGATCAGCCCGCACGGTGAATCGTGACGTCTGATAAGCTTTCGGCGAAACGTACATCGCAGAGGGCCCCATAACCATTATCCCCGTGGTGGCAGTGCGTATAGGGCACGTCGACCCACTCAGATCACACACCCAAATCCAATAGGCTCAATTAGTATCAAGCGGAGACAATCAGAGTCTCTGATGCTCCGCCACAATGTCACACTCGAGTGCCCTTCCGGCACACCCGAAATCATAGATCCCCAGCGGGTACCCACCAGGGTGGACCCGCCTGTGAAAGAGGTCAAGTAACCGTGTGGTCATAATCATCAGGGTGAACGTAAGAGGTATCACCCTCGAGGTTCACACTGAGGGGTTGCACGACAGAGTCGTATCGGACATGGAGAAGGAGGAATCACCCTCGATGACCACGATCGTACAGCTATGCTGCAGAGTATTCATCAGGAGTGCGTTACGAGGTATCACCCTCGGCACTCGATAGTTACTACGCAGAGTCGTACAACTAAGGGGGTGTGAAGTGAGGCGTCTGTCTCTGATCGACGATCACGTTGATCGAGTCGTTGATGAACAAGCAGGGGCGACAAAGTAAGGTGGTGGGGTCACAGATGGTTCATACCAACCTATACTAAACAGTTTATCATAGGCAGGTAAGGTAGCAATGAACAGGTTACAACAGCAGGCTATGCATCAGAATAGGAGTATACAATAACAGTAGCGAAATCTAATGCAAGCAGGAGAATAGAATGGGCGATATCTGGAATGCTCAAGGGGGGGGCTTGCCTGGTTGCTCTGGCAAGAGGGGAAGGTCGTCAACGGGCTGCTCGTCAGTAGCGTAGTCGTACTCGACAGCAGCGACGTCGGTCTCGGCGTCTATCGAGAGAGAAGGAGGGGGAGAGAAACAATAAATTCACGGCAATAATGCAAACAATATGTATGACATGCCTAAATGATATGCCGGGGTGTTCTACTGCCTAACTAAATGATTTAGTTAATTTAGAAATTTATTCGGATTTATTTAATTAAAGTTGGACACTATTCATTTATCGAAATCGGTCTAATTGTTCAACGTTCTTATAGTTGCGGGCATCTGACGGAGATACCGAGGGCGTATCCGGGTTCGTATCGTCGTTCTGAGCAAGTTTCATGTATAAAATATTTTCATCGGAGTTACGGTTTAAAAGATATGATTTTCTAAAGTTTTTATTAATTTTTGAAATTTAATTAATTATTTAATTCAACATTATCCGAAACTGTGATTGATGACGTCAGCAGCCACCTGACAGGGTGGGTCCCACCTGTCATAGACTGTTAGGTTAATTAGGTTTAATTAATTTAATTACTGATTAATTAACACTTAACTAGTTAATTAGATTAACCTAATCAGGATTAATTAACTAATTAATTAACTAATTAATTAATTAATTATTTTCATTATTTATTTTTATTTTCATTATTTTTCCTAAAACGTTTCTGGGGCTGGGCCACGTCTGTCAGCGGCACAGGGGGGCAGGGCCCACCGGTCAGTGGCACATGGCCACAGGCGCGGGTGACGGGCGCGCGGTGCGTGCGCGAGGGCGCGCGGCGGGGCGCGGCGACGGGCCGCCGAGCGGCAGCGCGGTGCGTGGGCGCGGGCTCGCGCGTGCACGCGCGCGGCGAACGGTGGGCGGCTCGGGGCGGAGCAGGGGACGAGGCGACGGGGAAGGGTGAGGCCGTGCGCGAGCGGGACTGGCGGCGACGTGCGGGCGCGGCGTCAGGGAGAGAGGAGAGGAGAGGGGCGCGGCTCACAGGGGGCCGGACGGGGATGATGGCGAGGCGAGGAAGCGACGGCGACGATGCGGCCGAGTCGGCGACGGCGTCGGGCAGCGGCGACGGGTGCGAGCGCTCGCTGAGGCGATTCGGGGAGGAGACGGGGAGGCGAGGTCCCGGCGACGGCGTCCGAGCGCGGGCGGCGAGGCGGAGGTCGGGGACGACGGCGGGGTGGACGGGGAGCGCCGGCGACCAGGCGACGGCAGCGGGGCACGGTCAGCGGGGGCGGCGGGATCGGGGATCCCGATCCAGATGGGGGGGGGGGCGCCGAGCGCTAAGCGGCCGGGTCGGGGAAGAGGAAGGACGGGCCGGCGTCGGTGTGGCGCGGCGTCCGGCGCTGGCCGATCGGCGCGGGAGCGGGGTGGCGTCGCGAGCGCGTCGTGGCACGCGCGGCGTCGACGCCAAGGGAGGGAGGAGGGGGTGAGGGGGAGGAGGGGGGTGGGGAGGGGTGTGGAGTCGATAGTTGGTAGTTTGTCGGTAGAGGGGTGGCTAGGGTTCGGGGTCCAGGGGGATAAGGGAGTGGGGGAGTGGCCGGTTGGGCCAGCTGGGCTACGGCCCAGTTGGGCCGGGGGGGGGGGGCGTTGCTCTTTTTCCTTTCCTGTTTCTTTTTCCCTTTTTTTTTATTCTCTTTTTCTCACTGTTAAATGTTTGGCCCCAAATGGTTTTTGTAAAAAGTGTGCCTATGTCATAAATACCAGTGCATTATTCCCTAACACCTAAAATTAGTTTGGACAAAACATAATTCCATACTTATTTCAGATTTAATAAATGGTTATTAAATATTATCTTTATCCACTGTTTGAGGTTGTTCGAGTCACTTATCCAATTCCAATGATGTTGGTTTCAATTTTAGAATAGCCTCTGGAATATTTGTTATTTATCTGACATTTTAGCTCCTATGTTGGACAACTTTTATATTCCACTTTCATTTAAATTTGAATTTGACTTAGGAGTTGAAATGCAATATGATGCTAATGATGATTATGCACTGTTGATCATGCTAACATGTCATTATCAAAAGTGATTACTGTTGCTAATCACCGGGGGTGTTACAGTGGCCTCGATCCCGTGCTCGACCGGACTTCTGTCGCCGCCGATGTGGTCGCCGCCGTCGCAATAGGCCTCCCCTGCCCGTTCCAGCACCGTGGTTCGACGCGGGGTCGAACGCTCGATCGAATGCAAGCGGAATCGGGCGGGATGGTGCTCTGTGGAGCGATTCCGAACTTCGCCGGCAAGAACGCTGCCGCGGGAGCTCGCCGGAGCCGTTTCCGGCGTAACCGCCAGCGTGGCGCCGCGTGGGGTCCACCCCCGGTCGCTGACAAGTGGGCCCCCTGACCAATTTGACTTCGTTGACCACGGTCAACCCCAGTACTGTTCACACTAGTCACTGACTAGTGGGTCCCATTGACTTAATTAGCGTTAAACAAGTAATTAGTGATCTGTTAATTAGCTACTGACACAGACATGTGGGGCCCCTAGCCTAATTAACCCCTGTTAACTTAAATTAGTTTCTGTTAAGCCCTCAGAGGCTGACAGGTGGGTCCCGTAGGTCAGGTTTGACCTGGACCGGCGGGTTTGACTCGCTGAAGTCATGGTGACGTCAGGCTGAGGCAATAATCCTTTTTCTGTTAATAAAAATAATTCCAGAAATTCAAATAATCTTTAAAAATTCATAACTTTTAAACCATAGCTCGGATCGAAAAACTTAAAACATGAAAGTTGCTCAGAACGACGAGACGAAGCCGGACACGCGGTCCGTTCATCCGTCACATGCCTCTAGCTACCTGAACATGGAACCGTTCCCTCCGGTTCATCTGTCCGACAAACGTCCGGAACCGGGAAAACATTCCCGGTTGGATTCTCCCTTCCTCGGTGACGGGCAACCCTACGTTAGGACACGCCCGGCACTGCGTAACGTCATGTCATACATTGTGTAGCACTTGTTTGCTTTATATTTATTTGTTTCCTCCCACTATTTATCTCTCGATAGAGCCCGGTCCCGACGTAGCCTCCGAGATCGACGCATCTCCGGTGATTGGCTACTACACCGACGATTTTGCCTTTGCCGCCGAGCAACCAGGCAAGCCCCCCCTTTGATCATCTCGATATCGCCTATTCTAAATCTCCTGCTTGCATTAGAATTTTGCTACTGTTACTGTTTTTCCTATTTCTGCTACATAGCCTGTTTATTGTAGCCTACTGTTGATAACTGCCTGCTATCCTAAACTGTTTAGTGAGACTGGGTAGAGCCCCATTAGTGACCCCCACTTTATCCCGACTGCCCCGCTGGAGTTTCAGAAGACCCGATCAACGGGATTGAAGATCAGCCCCGGCACTGCACCTCACTTTCCCCGTAGTTGCTCGATACTACTGGGTTACTATCGAGTGCCGAGGGTGATACCTCGACAGCACTTCTGATGATAACCTTGTAGGTTAGTTAACCGGTCGTGGTAAGCGAGGGTGATTCCTCCTACACCACCCCCGATACTGACAAAGCCGCGCAACACCTCACGTGTGGACCTCGAGGGTGATGCCTCCTACGTCCATCTTGATGTTACATCAGGTGGGAGTCCAACCAGGGTGATGCCTCGGATTCCCCTTGATACGGTGACCACACGGATGCCTTACATTACTGTTGACACTATTACTTGAGAAGGCGGGTCGACCCTGAGGGGTACCCGCGAGTGATGGATAGTTACCCGTGAGTTATTCCACGAGGCGCGGCTGGGCATTCTTAGCCCTTGCAGCAAGTCCTCGAGACGGGGCGACGGGGTCACATCTTTCGTGAGTCTCTGCTCGTTACCGCAAGCCCCTAGGCCACTATGGTTTGGATATATGATCCGAGCAGGCCTCTGGCCTGATAGCACTAACCATCACGTGGGCATAGTATGGGCGTTCTGCATCGTAACATCAGCCGAAAGCTCTGTCAGACGTCCAGTTCAGCACTGCGGCCAGGCCGGGCCGGCGCCATCCATTTACAGAGGTGGTGCCGTGATTCGCTCTGCACGCAACGACCTGGAGGGCGAGGGGCGATGGCCCAAGACCCCCTTGCGCTTAGGAGGTAGACCGGCGGGGACCTCTCTGCTGAGCTGTAGGTAGGGTTGCGGTGTGTCGTTTGGCCGAGGCCGGGCATGACCCAGGGAAGTGTGTCCGGCCGGAGTTAATTGAGCGTGGTGGGTAAGTTGGTGCACCCCTGCAGGGAAGAACATTTCTATCGATAGCCGGTCCTACGGTAAAGGACACTCGGAGTTGTATCCCGATCGATACAGCTCGAATTGAGATGATACCTGGATATGTGGCTCCGGGATCGCTTTCTCGCAGGGAGTCGAGGAAGGATCTCTGGGCGAGACTGTTACTTGATTCCACTACTACTTTACATTATGCTATACTGTACTCTTCTAATGCTTCAAGATCGTTGAAGAAGCTCGGAAGATGCTGAAGATGCTAGTCTTCGTTAGGACTAGGCCTTCTCTCTATTCTGGCATTTCTACAGCCCAGTCCACATATACAGCCATCCCTTGATAATGTTGCATATGTAGTGTAGATCCTTGCTTGCTGAGTACTTCACAGTACTCACGGTTGCTTTGCTTTCCTTTTTCTCCCTTATCAGTTGTCGCGACCAGATGACGGAGCCCCTGAGATAGCTGTTCCACCGTCGACTATTTCTACCACCCCGAGGACGGCTACTTCTTCAAGATGGCTATCGACCTGGAGTAGGATTGGAGGGTCCTAGGCAGGAGGCCTTCGCCTTTCGATCGTAGTGTTTTCTTTAGTCCCGCCTTCTTAAGGCCTTTCTGTTTTTCTTTTATATCTGTACTCAGATATCTGATGCTTCCGCTAAACGCTTGTATGCCATCGAGCTATGTATTCGAGCCCTCGAGGCCCTGGCTTGTAATATAAAGCTTGTATGACTTTATTTATATTTTAGAGTTGTGTTGTGATATCTTCAAGTGAGTCCTTAGGCTTGATCGTGCGCATTTGCGTGTATGGTTGGTGCACGATTAAGCCGGGGGCGTCACAGGTTGGTATCAGAGCCGACTGCCTGTAGGAACCCCCCTTCCCAATTCCTTGGCCAAAGTTGAGTCTAGTGGTCAAAAACTATTTTACTAACTTGGCTGTGTGGCTTACGGCCCACGTCGCCAATTGGGTGGTATTAGGATCTTTTACTCCTCGACCTTTACTCTGGGAGTCTGATCTCTCTTCCTTTCGGGTTAAAGACTTTACTAACTCTGACATTAGGATCTCGTAATCACATCCATCCGAAGTTCTGGAAATATTCCCCCTTGCTTCAAGATTGTGGGCTAGGTTCTGCTTACAGGATCCTTTTATCGAGGGCACCCTGTGTTGTCACTTGCAGATTCCTCGCTCCAACAGTTTTCACCGACGTTGATGTAGCCTTTGCTATGTCTCGTTGTGTACTTCCTTACCGCGTGCCTGCGCGCCGCCTAGTTGTCTAGACTTTCCTTTTCAGCTGTCGTAATGCCGGTTAGTAACCGAGACTATGTGTGGATCTGAATGTCTGGTGTGACTATGATGAAGTATTCGTTGCACTTCCTTCTATTGTGCGAGTTACTTCATGAATGATTCCATGCACCTGCAATTCTGCTGGCTAAACTGTCTCTGATGATTGGCAGGATGGCTGATGATCCTCCACCTCCATCTTATATTGCTGAAATGAGGCAGCAGTTTGAACTCAACCGTCAGTTCATGACCGGATTATTGGCTCAGTTCCCAACTCAGAATGCTCAGCAACAGCATACCCCAATAACTCTGCCAGAATTCGTGCGCCTCAACCCTTCTGTTTTCCGTAGCTCCACCAATCCTATGGATGCTGATGATTGGCTTCGTGACATCTAGCTTGAAATGGAGTCAGCTAATGTGGCCCCTGACAGTTACGTCACCTTTGCAACATTCCACTTAAAAGGTCCAGCTGCTCAATGGTGGGAAAGCCACAAGGATGCGTTGCCTGCAGAGACTGTACCCACTTGGCAAGAATTCCAGTCAGCTTTTCATGCACGGTACATTCCTCAGGGTCTGATCGACCAGAAGAAGCAGGAGTTCCGTAAACTCACACAGGGCACAATGACTGTGGATGAATATCAGAGCAAATTTCTCGAATTATCCCGCTATGCTAAAGATGATGTCGACACTGACGCACGTAAGCAGGAGAAATTCCATGAAGGACTGCGTTCCGATATACAGCTCGCACTTCTTGTCCATGATTGTGAGGACTTTGCGACACTTGTCAGTCAAGCCTATAGAGTTGAAACTGGTCTGGCTAAATATCAGGAGTCGCTCAAACGCACTCGTGAAGCTAGCTCATCCTCGAGTCAGCCTATTCAGAAACGTCGAGTGTGCATTCCGCACAATGTTCATCACCTACCTGCCCCTGCACCGAGACCTTCTTATGTTGCACCCCGTCTACCTACGCCACCTAGCCAGCTCAGAAATCAAAGTGGACAGCTCAATACTATGGCTCCTCCCCATCATGATGGGTTATGCCGCAAATGTGGGCAGCCAGGTCACCGTACTATCAACTTTCGCCCGGAGCAGTCACAGAATGCATCATGTCCTGCGACTGGCCGCAAAAAGGGCCGTCAAAACCATCGCCACAGAAGCTTTGGTGTCAGGCCGCCTGCTGTGGATTGCGTTCAAGTCACTCATGTCAAAATGAATGAAGCTCGAGAGTCCCCTAAAATCGTGATGGGAACTCTTCTAGTTAACTCAGTGGCAGCTTATGTTCTCTTTGATTCCGGAGCATGACATTCCTTTGTGTCACAGCAATTTGCACAATTGCATGAATTAACCATGAGCTCATTACCCACTCCTTTGGAGATTAGTACTCCCCGTTCCAGATGGCAAACCAAGATGGTAAGTCACAACAATCAGATCAGAATCGAAGGGTTGATGTTCTCTGCTTCCCTTATTGCTCTTGGACCTTCCGACATTGACATCATCCTTGGTATGGATTGGTTGAAAGCGAATAAAGCTTTGATTGACTGTGCTGCTAAGACAGTTCAACTTACTCATCCCTCCGGCCAGACAGTCAGATACTCAGCTCAGACAGTTCAAAATGCCGAGGATCAGATATATGTTCTGAATGCATTGAATGCTTCACCTCTTGAAGGCATCGAGAACGTTCCAGTTGTTCGAGATTTCCAAGATGTCTTCCCGGAAGAACTTCCAGGCATTCCCCCTGCCAGAGCTGTCGAGTTTGTCATCGACGTGAAACCAGGCACTACCCCTATTGCAAAGCGTCCATATAAGTTGCCTCCGCATCACCTTATTGAACTTAAGGAAGAAATCGACAAGTCGCTTAAGAAGGGTTTCATCCGCCCTAGTTCATCGGCTTGGGGAGCACCTTCCCTTTTTGTCAAGAAGAAGGATGGTACGAATCGGTTGGTTCAAGATTACCAACCTATCAACCAAGCAACAATTCAGAACAAGTATCCGCTTCCCAGAATCAACGATCTGTATGATCAACTTGCTGGTTCCTCAGTGTTCTCTAAGCTTGATTTGAGATTGGGATACCACCAGATCCGAGTTCGGGAAGAGGATATTCCGAAGACAGCATTCGTTACTCGTTATGGTTCTTACGAATACACTGTCATGTCTTTCGGCCTGACTAATGCTCCAGCTACCTTCTCCCGGTTAATGAATTACATCTTCATGGATTATCTCGACAAATTCGTCGTGGTATATCTGGATGATATTCTGGTATATTCGAAGAATGAAGAAGAACATGCCGAACATCTTCGGCTTGTACTGGAGAAGCTGCGTGAACATCAGTTGTATGCCAAGTATTCCAAGTGCGAGTTCTGGTTATCTGAAGTGACATATCTCGGCCATGTGATTTCGAAAGAAGGCATTGCCGTTAACCCAGAACGAGTTCAGGCTATTCTTGAATGGACTCCGCCGAAGAATGTCAAGCAAGTCAGAAGTTTTCTTGGCCTTGCAAGCTATTGCCGCCGCTTTGTCGAGAATTTCTCAAAGATTGCTAAGCCTCTAACTGATCTGCTTCATAAAGGCGTTAAGTTTGAATTGACAGAAAAATGTCAGGAAAGTTTTCAAACACTCAAAGACAAGCTGACCTCTGCCCCAGTACTTGCTCCTCCAGATTCTCGCAAGGACTTTGTGATATATTGTGACGCATCCCGTGAAGGATTAGGCTGTGTCCTAATGCAATAGCGTAAAGTGATTGCATATGGCTCTCGTCAGTTGCGTCCGCATGAAGAGAATTATCTGGTACATGATCTAGAACTAGCTGCTGTCATCTATGCACTGCAGTTGTGGCGACATTACCTCCTCGGTAATCGTTGCGAGATCTACACGGATCATAAGAGCTTGAAGTACTTGTTTACTCAACCATCTTTAAACCTCCGTCAGCAAAGATGGATGGAGACCATTGCAGACTATGATTTGGGTATTTCTTATACCCCTGGCAAGGCTAATGTAATGGCTGATGCATTGAGCCATAAATCCTACTGTTGCGAACTTGAAGTCCAGCTAGAGCAGCCACTCCTGTATGAAGAGCTTCGAAAGCTAAATCTCGAGATAGTTCCTCAAGGATACTTAAAAACCTTGGTTGTTGAACCATACCTTGAGAAGGCTGTTAAGAAGGCGCAAGCTAAAGATGCCGAAATTGATCTGATGAAGAAAGATCTTCACCTGGAAAAGTACAGGGATTTCTCGCTGTCTGAAGATGGAACCTTGTATTTCAGAGACCGCATTGTCATACCTCGCTTCGAGCTTATGACTGACAAGGTCATGAAGGAAGCACACGATACGCCACTGTCTATTCATCTGGGTAGCACCAAGATGTATCGTGATCTCCGACAAAGGTACTGGTGGTCTAGAATGAAGCAGGATATTGCTCGATATGTTGCTGAATGTGACGTGTGCCGTCGCATAAAGGCAGAACATCAGAAACCTGCAGGACTTCTTCAACCACTTCCTATTCCGTTGTGGAAATGGGATAGAGTGCAAATGGACTTCATTACTGGTCTTCCCAAGTCTCAGAAGGGTCACGATGCCATTCTTGTTGTCGTTGACCAACTTTCCAAAGTTGCGCATTTTCTGCCTGTCAAGGAGACGATCACTGCTAAACAGTTAGCAAAGCTGTACATCTCCAGAATCGTTTCACTCCATGGAATACCGAAGGAGATTAGTTCAGATCGTGGCAGTCTATTCACCTCCAAATTCTGGGAGAGTTTCCAAGAAGCTATGGGAACTCACATTACCTGGAGTTCAGCATATCACCCCCAGTCCCAAGGCCAAGTCGAACGAGTCAATCAAGTGCTTGAAGACATGCTGCGAGCTTGTGTTATTTCTTTCGGCAAGAAGTGGGAGGAATCTCTCCCGTATGCCGAGTTCTCTTATAACAATAGCTATCAAGCCAGCTTGAAGATGGCCCCCTTTGAAGTTCTCTATGGACGTAAGTGTCGAACCCCTTTGAATTGGTCAGAAACTGGGGAACGACCTCTTGTTGGTCCGGATATTATCCAACACGCTGAAGAACAAGTTCGTATTGTCCGGGAAAATCTCAAGGCGGCTCAGGACCGCCAGAAGAGCAACTATGACCGCAAACGATGGGGTCTGACTTATCAACCAGGTGATCAAGTTTATCTGCGTGTCACTCCCCTGAAGGGTACTCACCGTTTTGGAATCAAGGGCAAGCTAGCTCCTCGATACATTGGTCCTTTTCGCATAGTTGCCAGACGTGGACAGGTGGCTTATAAATTAGAGTTGCCGCCGCAATTCTCTCATATCCACGACGTCTTCCATGTGTCGCAACTTCGTAAATGCTTCAAGGAGTCTCCGCATAGAGCAGTGGATCATGAGATGCTCGAATTGCAAGATGATCTATCTTATAAGGAGCATACGATCCGCATCCTTGATGAAGCCGAACGTCGGACTCGTCAGAAGGTCACCAAGTTCCTGAAAGTGCAGTGGTCGAATCACACTGAAGATGAAGCCACTTGGGAACGCGAGGATCATCTTCGCAAGGAATACCCCAACCTTTTCCCTTCTACCTCCTGAATTCTCGGGACGAAAATTTCTTTTAGAGGAGGAGAATTTGTAACACCCCTGTGTAATAAGCACTGTGACATAATGCTAATCATGCCAAGTCATCATCATTTGCATTGGTTGATCATAGTGGTTAAACACCTCAATTCAAAATTCTCTTTGAAACTCAATTCAAATACAAAGTGAAATATGAAGTTGCTCAAAGCTTGTGGGAAAAATGTTCACATTATTGCAAATATTCCAAAACAATTATATGTCAAGGAACACAACATCACTCTTGAGCAAAGATGAGCATTATCAATTAAAACAGCACCATTTCAGCATTTTTAAATGCTATTCTATTTATGAAAAATCCAAACAGATTCTAATAATTCTCAAACTTGATGTGACAGTGTAGAAAGGTGCTCCGAGATTATTGGACCATGTTCCATAATTTTCCTGAGTGATTTGGCTGCCCCACAATTCCTTTTCCATCTCTACTAAATTAAATAAAAAGAAAAACAGAAGAAAAGGGAAAAGAGGCGAGCGCTTACCTGTGACTGGGCTGAAGCAACAGTGCCCGTGGCCCAGCCCAGCTCACCTGCCCCCCCCTCGCTGTCGACCTCCCCATGGCTGGGCGCGCACGCACCGGTGGGCGTCCGACACGCCGACGGCCACCGACGGACGGAAAGGATAAGGACGGCGCCCATCCACTCCCCCTGGTCACGGCACCATTTTCCCTCCCCAGCGCTCGCTCGCCTTTTCCCCATCTCTGTCCGAGCGCTGCGACGCCGCGCCGCCGCACCGTGGCCAACATCTTCGCCTCGGTCGGCTACGACATCCACGCCTCGCCATTGAGCTCAGGAAGAACCGCGTGGTCGGGATCGAGGTCGCCATCCGCCGCTCTGTCTCCGGCGATCCTCGGCGATTCCGGCTCCCTCCTGCGCGCCCGACCACTCGAGGGGCCTCCTTGAGCCCACACGGTGAGCCACCACCTCTCCCTTCTCTTCTCTGCTTCTCCCCGCGCGTGTAGCCGTCTTTTCCGTCGAGGCCGAACTTGTCACCGCCTAGCACGTCGCCGGCAGAACTCCGGTGACCCATTGGCCACGGGGTGTTGTCAAACGGCCTCGCCGCAGGACGTAGGTCATCTTTTGCCCTCTCGCTTGACCGCAAAAGTGCCGTGGCCTCGATCCCGTGCTCGACCAGACTTCTGTCGCCGCCGATGTGGTCGCCGCCGTCGCAATAGGCCTCCCCTGCCCGTTCCAGCACCGTGGTTCGACGCGGGGTCGAACACTCGATCGAATGCAAGCGGAATCGGGTGGGATGGTGCTCTGTGGATTGATTCCGAACATTGCCGGCGAGAACGCTGCCGCGGGAGCTTGCCGGAGCCGTTTCCGGCGTTACCGCCAGCGTGGCGCCGCGTGGGGTCCACCCCCGGTCGCTGACAAGTGGGCCCCCTGACCAATTTGACTTCGTTGACCGCGGTCAACCCCAGTACTGTTCACACTAGTCACTGACTAGTGGGTCCCATTGACTTAATTAGCATTAAACAAATAATTAGTGATCTGTTAATTAGCTACTGACACAGACATGTGGGGCCCCTAGCCTAATTAACCCCTGTTAACTTAAATTAGTTTCTGTTAAGCCCTCAGAGGCTGACAGGTGGGTCCCGCAGGTCAGGTTTGACCTGGACCGGCGGGTTTGACTCGCTGAAGTCATGGTGATGTCAGGCTGACGCAATAATCCTTTTTCTGTTAATAAAAATAATTCCAGAAATTCAAATAATCTTTAAAAATTCATAACTTTTAAACCATAGCTTGGATCGAAAAACTTAAAACATGAAAGTTGCTTAGAACGACGAGACGAAGCCGGATACGCGTTCCGTTCGTCCGTCACATGCCTCTAGCTACCTGAACATGGAACCGTTACCTCTGGTTCATCTGTCCGACAAATGTCCGGAACCGGGAAAACATTCCCAGTTGGATTCTCCCTTGCTCGGTGACGGGCAACCCTACGTTAGGACACGCCCGGCACTGCGTATCGTCATGTCATACATTGTGTAGCACTTGTTTGCTTTATATTTATTTGTTTCCTCCCACTTTTTATCTCTCGATAGAGCCCGGTCCCGATGTAGCCTCCGAGATCGACGCATCTCCGGTGATTGGCTACTACACCGACGATTTTGCCTTTGCCGCCGAGCAACCAGGCAAGCCCGCCCTTTGATCATCTCGATATCGCCTATTCTAAATCTCCTGCTTGCATTAGAATTTTGCTACTGTTACTGTTTTTCCTATTTCTGCTGCATAGCTTGATTATTGTAGCCTACTGTTGATAACTGCCTGCTATCCTAAACTGTTTAGTAAGACCAAGTAGAGCCCCATTAGTGACCCCCACTTTATCCCGACTGCCCCGCTGGACTTTCAGAAGACCCGATCAACGGGATTGAAGATCAGCCCCGGCATTGCACCTCACTTTCCCCGTAGTTGCTCGATACTACTGGTTTACTATCGAGTGCCGAGGGTGATACCTCGACAGCACTTCTGATGATAACCTTGTAGGTTAGTTAACTGGTCGTGGTAAGCGAGGGTGATTCCTCCTACACCACCCCCGATACTGACAAAGCCACGCAACACCTCACGTGTGGACCTCGAGGGTGATGCCTCCTACGTCCATCTTGATGTTACATCAGGTGGGAGTCCAACCAGGGTGATGCCTCGGATTCCCCTTGATACGGTGACCACACGGATGCCTTACATTACTGTTGACACTGTTACTTGAGAAGGCGGGTCGACCCTGAGGGGTACCCGCGAGTGATGGATAGTTACCCGTGAGTTATTCCACGAGGCGCGGCCGGGCATTCTTAGCCCTTGCAGCAAGTCCTCGAGACGGGGCGACGGGGTCACATCTTTCGTGAGTCTCTGCTCGTTACCGCAAGCCCCTAGGCCACTACGGTTTGGATATATGATCCGAGCAGGCCTCTGGCCTGATAGCACTAACGATCACGTGGGCATAGTATGTGCGTTCTGCATCCTAACATCAGCCGAAAGCTCTGTCAGACGTCCAGTTCAGCACTGCGGCCGGGCCGGGCCGGCGCCATCCATGTACAGAGGTGGTGCCGTGATTCGCTCTGCACGCAACGACCCGGAGGGCGAGGGGCGATGGCCCAAGACCCCCTTGCTCTTAGGAGGTAGACCGGCGGGGACCTCTCTGCTGAGCTGTAGGTAGGGTTGCAGTGTGTCGTTTGGCCGAGGCCGGGCATGACCCAGGAAAGTGTGTCCGGCCGGAGTTAATCGAGCGTGGTGGGTAAGTTGGTGCACCCCTGCAGGGAAGAACATTTCTATCGATAGCCGGTCCTACGGTAAAGGACACTCGAAGTTGTATCCCGATCGATACAGCTAGAATTGAGATGATACCTGGATATGTGGCTCCAGGATCACTTTCTCGCAGGGAGTCGAGGAAGGATCTCTGGGCGAGACTGTTACTTGATTCCACTACTACTTTACATTATGCTATACTGTACTCTTCTAATGCTGCAAGATCGTTGAAGAAGCTCGGAAGATGCTGAAGATGCTAGTCTTCATTAGGACTAGGCCTTCTCTCTATTCTGGCATTTCTGCAGCCCAGTCCACATATACAGCCATCCCTTGATAATGTTGCATATGTAGTGTAGATCCTTGCTTGCTGAGTACTTCGCAGTACTCACGGTTGCTTTGCTTTCCTTTTTCTCGCTTATCAGTTGTCGCGACCAGATGACGGAGCCCCTGAGATAGCTGTTCCACCGTCGACTATTTCTACCACCCCGAGGACGGCTACTTCTTCAAGATGGCTATCGACCTGGAGTAGGATTGGAGGGTCCTAGGCAGGAGGCCTTCGCCTTTCGATCGTAGTGTTTTCTTTAGTCCCGCCTTCTTAAGGCCTTTCTGTTTTTCTTTTATATCTGTACTCAGATATCTGATGCTTCCGCTGATGCTTGTATGCCATCGAGCTATGTATTCGAGCCCTCGAGGCCCTGGCTTGTAATATAAAGCTTGTATGACTTTATTTATATTTTAGAGTTGTGTTGTGATATCTTCAAGTGAGTCCTTAGGCTTGATCGTGCGCATTTGCGTGTATGGTTAGTGCACGATTAAGCCGGGGGCGTCACAGAAAGTTGCTCAGAATCTCGAGACGAATCCGAATACGTGGTCCGTTCATCTGTCAGATGCCCGTAGCTAGATGAACATGGAACTTTTAGACTGATTTCAATAAATGAATAGTGCTCAACCTTAATAAAATAAATCCGAATAAATTCCTAAATTAACTAAATCATTAATTTAGGCTGTAGAACACCTCTGCATATCATTTAGGCATGTCATGCATATTGTTTGCAACTTTGCTGTGAATTTATTGTTTCTTCCGCCCTCCTTCTCTCTCGATAGACGCCGAGACCGTCGCCGTCGCCGCTGAGTACGACTACGCTCCAGACAAGCAGCCCGTTGATGATTCCTCTCTCTTGCCAAAGCAACCAGGCAAGCCCCCCCTTGAGCATCCAGATATCGCCCATTCTATTTTCTCCTGCTTGCATTAGATTTTGCTAGTGTTAATGTTTGCTCCTATTCTGATGCATAGACTGCTTTTGTAACCTGTTTATTGTTACCTTACCTGCCTATGTTAAACTTCTTAGTATAGGTTGGTATTGAACCATCAGTGACCCCCACCACCTTACCCTTGATGCCCCTGCTTGATCATCGACGACTCGATCAATGTGATCGTTGACCAGAGACCGACACATCACTTCACCCCCTTAGTTGTACGACTCTGCTTAGTTACTCTCGAGTACCGAGGGTGATACCTCGTAACGCACTCTTGATGAATACTTCGCAGTGTAGCTGCTCGGTCGTGGTCATCGAGGGTGATTCCTCCTTCCCCATTTCCGATACGACTCTGCCGTGCAACCCCTCAGTGTGAACCTCAAGGGTGATGCCTCGTATGTTCACCCTGATGATTTCATCGAGTGGAATCCACCTAGGGTGATTCCTCAGTTTTCCCCCTTGATGTTATGACCACACGATTACTTTGACCTTTGTTACAGGCGGGTCGACCCTGATGGGTACCCGCAGGGGATCTATGATGTCGGGTGTACCGGAAGGGCACTCGAGTGTGATACTGTGGCGGAGCTTCAGAAACTTTGAACGCCTCCGCATGTTACTAAATCAGCTTATCGGGTTTGGATGTTTGATCTGAGTGGGTCGACGTGCCCTATACGCACTACCACCACGCGGGATAATGGTTTATGGGGCCCTCTACGTTGTACGTTTCTCCCGAAAGCTCTTCAGATGTCACGATTCACTGTGCGGGCTGATTGTCGGGAATGGGCTGGATACTTCTCTGACGAGTTTAGTGTCGCGCCTGCACCCCGGCCAGTCTCGCAACGCGCAGGGTGCCCAGGGCGAAGGCCCAGGACCTCTGGGTGCATAGGTTAGTCCGGCGTGCTGACCTCTCTGCTGAGCCTAGGTAGGGCACTAGTTCATGTCGATCTCCCGAGGCCGGGCATTACCGAGCAAGTGTGTCCAGACAGAGGTGATCGAGTGTGTTGGGTAACAGTAGTGCACCCCTGCAGGGAAGAATGATCTATCGATAGCCGGTCCTATGGTAAAGGACGCTCAGTTTGTGTATCCCGATCTACTACTTGAACTGGATACTTGTTACTTAATTGAAGCTTCGGGATCGCTTTCTCGCAGGGAGTCGAGGAAGAATCTCTAGGCTTTGCCGCAACATGTTTGCTTAATAAAATGCTATTCTACTCTCTTCTATTGCTGCGAGATGGTGGCTTCGTGAAGACGTTTGAAGATGCTAGTCTTCGATAGGACTAGGCCTTCTTTCTATTCCGGCATTTCTGCAACCCAGTCCACATGTACAGGCTTTCTCCATTGATAATGTTGCATATGTAGTATAGATCCTTGCTTGCGTAGTACTTCGGATGAGTACTCACGGTTGCTTTACTTTCTCTTTTCCCCATACCCCACCTTGATGATACATCAGACGATGGAGCCCTAGAGCCAGATGCCAGTCGGAGCTTACTACCAGGAGGGTCCAGACGGCACTTACTACTGGATCGAGCCAGCCGACTAGGACTAGGATCGGAGGCTCCCAGGCAGGAGGCCAACGCCTTTCGATCTAGAGTCGTTGTTTGTGCTAGCGTTACTAAGGCAAAACCAGTCTAACTATGTCTGTACTCAGATAATATTTGTATGACTGCTTATGTATTCGGATCTTCGGATCCCTGGTCTGTAATATTGTGGATCTCCGTTTATTTGTGTTAGAGTTGTGTTGTGATATCTTCCTATGAGTCCCTGTGCTTGATCGTGCATGTTTGCGTGTATGATTAGTGCACGATTGAGCCGGGGGCGTCGCATTGAACTAGCTCTATAAGCTAGTTCAAATAAATTTACACTAGAGTTGAACTAGCTCTACAGCCTAGTACAAATATTTTTACACTAGAGTTGAACTAGCTCTATAAGCTAGTTATAATAATTTTACACTAGAGTTGAACTAGCTCTATAGCCTAGTACAAATAATTTTACACTAGAGTTGACCTAGCTCTAAAAGCTAGTTCAAATAATTTTACACTAGAGTTGACCTAGCTCTGTAGCCTAGTACAAATAATTTTACAATGGAGTTAAACTAGCTCTATAGCCTAGTTCAAATAAGTTCACACTAGAGCCGAACTAGCTCTATAAGCTAGTACATATAATTTTACACTAGAGTTGAACTAGCTCTACAACGTAGCACAAATAATTTTACACTAGAGTTGAACTAGCTCTATGCACTAGTTCAAATAATTTTACACTAGATTTGAACTAGCGCTATAGCCTAGTACAAATATTTTTACACTAGAGTTGAACTAGCTCTATAAGATAGTTAAAATAATTTTACACTAGAGTTGAACTAGCTCTATAGCCTACTACAAATAATTTCACAATAGAGTTGAACTAGCTCTATAAGCTAGTTCAAATAATTTTACACTAGAGTTGAACTAGCTCTATAGGCTAGTACAAATAATTTTACACTAGAGCTGAACTAGCTCTATAAGCTAGTTAAAATAATTTACACTATAGTTAACTAGCTCATGCTAGTAAAATAATTTTACACTAGAGTTGAACTAGCTCTCCATAAGCTAGTTTAAATAATTTTACACTAGATTGAACTAGCTTATGCCTAGTACAAATATTTTTACACTACAGTTGAACAAGCTCTATAAGCTAGTTAAAAATTATACACTAGAGTTGAACTAGCTCTATAGCCTAGTACAAATAATTTTACACTAGAAGTTGAACTGTTTCTATAAGCTACTACAAAATTTTACACTAGAGCTGAACTAGCTCTATAGCCTAGTACAAATAATTTTACACTAGAGCTGAACTAGCTCTATAAGCTAGTTAAAATAATTTTACACTAAGTTGAACTAGCTCTATAAGTTAGTTCATATTTTACAACTAGAGTTAACAGCTCTATAGCCTAGTACATATAATTTTACACTAGAGTTGAACTAGCTCTATAAGCTAGCATATATAATTTTACATTAGAGCTGAACTAGCTTTATAACCTAGTACAAATAATTTTACACCAGAGTTGAACTAGCTCTATAGTTTAGTTCAAATATTTTACACTAGAGTTGAACTATCTTTATAGCCTTGTTCAAAATAGTTTACATAGAGTTGAACTAGTTTTACAATCCAGTATATATATTTTACACTTGATTGAACTAGCTCTATAACCTAGTACAATAATTTTACACTAGAGTTGAACTAGCTCTATAATCTAGTACAAATAATTTTACACTAGATTAAACTAACTCTATAGACTAGTACAACTATTTTTACACTAGAGCAGAACTAACTCTGTAAGCTAGTTAAAATAATTTTATACTAGAGTTGAATTAGCTCTATAGCGTAGTACAAATAATTTTACACTAGAGTTGAACTAGCTCTATAAGCTAGTTCAATAATTTTACACTGGAGTTGAACTAGCTCTAAGCCTAGTACAAATATTTTTACACTCGAGTTGAACTAGCTCTATAAGCTAGTTAAAATAATTTTACACTAGAGTTGAACTAGCTTATAGCCTAGTACAAATAATTTTACACTGAGTGAACTAGCTCTATAGCTAGTTCAATAATTTTACACTAGAGTTGAACTAGCCCTATAGCCTAGTCCAAATAATTTTACGTAAGTTGAACTAGCATTATACCAGTACAAATAATTTTACACTAGAGTTGAACTAGCTTTATAAGCTAGTTCAAAAATTTTACACTAGAGTTGAACTAGCTCTATAGCCTAGTACAAATAATTTTGCACTAGAGTTAACTAGCTCTATACACTAGTACAAATAATTTTACACAGGAGTTGAACTAGCTCTATAGTCTAGTACAAGTATTTTTACACTAGAGTTGAACTAGCTCTATAGGATAGTTAAAATAATTTGAACTAGAGTTGAACTAGCTCTATAGCCTAGTACAAATAATTTTACAATAGAGTTGAACTAGCTCTATAAGCTAGTTCAAATAATTTTACACTAGAGTTGAACTAGCTCTATAGCCTAGTATAAATAATTTTACCTAGAGCTAAACTAGCTCAATAATCTAGTTAAAATAATTTTACACTTAGTTGAACTGCTCTATGCCTAGTACAAATAATTTTTAACTAGAGTTGAACTAGCTGTATAAGCTAGTTTAAATAATTTTACACTAGAGTTGAACTACACTATAGCCTAGTAAAAATATTTACACTACAGTTGAACAAACTCTACAAGCTAGTTAAAATAATTTTACAGTAGAGTTGAACTAGCTCTATAGCCTAGTACAAAATATTTTACCCTAGAGTTGAACTTGCTCTATAAGCTACTACAAATTATTTTACACTAGAGCTGAACTAGCTCTATAGCCTAGTAAAATAATTTTACACTAGAGCTGAACTAGCTCTATAAGCTAGTTAAAATAATTTTACACTAGAGTTGAACTAGCTCTATAAGAGTTCAAATATTTTACACTAGAGTTAAACTAGCTCTATAGCCTAGTCAAATAATTTTACACTAGAGTTGAACTAGCTCTATAAGCTTGCATATATATTTTACAATAGAGCTGAACTAGCTTTAATAACCTAGTACAAATAATTTTACAACAAGTTGAACAGCTCTATAGGCTAGTTCAAGTAATTTTACCTAGACTTGAACTATCTTTATAGCCTTGTTCAAATAAATTTACATAGAGTTGAACGTTTTTATAATCCAGTATATATAATTTTACACTTGAGTTGAACTAGCTCTATAACCTAGTACAAATAATTTTACACTAGAGTTGAAACTAGCCTCTTAGTCTAGTACAAATAATTTTACACTATAGTTGAACTAGTCTCTATAATCTAGTTCAAATAATTTTACACTAGAGTTGAACTAACTCTATAAGCTAGTTAAAATAATTTTAATCTAGAGTTGAATTAGCACTATAACCTAGTACAAATAATTTGACACTAGAGTTGAACTTGCTCTATAAGCTAGTTCATAATTTTTACGCTGGAGTTGAACTAGCTCTATAGCCTAGTACAAATATTTTTACACTAGAGTTGAACTAGCTCATAAGCTAGTTAAAATAATTTTACACTAGATTTGAACTAGCTTTTAGCTTAGTACAAATAATTTTACACTAGAGTTGAACTAGTTCTATAAGCTAGTTCAAATAATTTTACACTAGAGTTGAACTAGCTCTATAGCCTAGTCCAAATAATTTTACACTAGAGTTGAACTAGCATTATAGCTTAGTACTAATAATTTTCACGATGAGTTGAACTAGCTCTAAAGCTAGTTCAAATAATTTTACACTAGAGTTGAACTAGCTCTATAGCCTAGTCCAAATAATTTTACACAGAGTTTAACTAGCTCTATACACTAGTACAAATAATTTTACACTAGAGTTGAACTAGCTCTATAGGCGCAGTACAAATAATTTTAACACATGTTGAACTGGCACTATAACTAGTTCAAATAATTTTAAACTAGAGTTGAACTAGCTCTATAGCCTTGTAAAAATAATTTTATACTAGAGTTGAACTAGCTCTATAAGCTAGTAAAAATAATTTTACACTAGAGTTGAACTAGCTCTATAAGCTAGCATATATAATTTTACATAGAGCTGAACTAGCTTTATAACCTAGTACAAATAATTTTACACAAACGTTGAACTAGCTCTATAGGCTAGTTCAAATAATTTACACTAGAGTTGAACTATCTTTATAGCCTTGTTCAAATAAGTTTACATAAGAGTTGAACTAGTTTATAATCCAGTATATATAATTTTACACTTGATTAGACTAGCTCTATAACCTAGTAAAAATAATTTACACTAGATTAACTAGCTCTATATCTAGTACAAATAATTTTACACTAGAGTTGAACTAGCTCTAAATCTAGTTCAAATAATTTTACACTAGAGTTGACTAACTCTATAAGCTAGTTAAAATAATTTTACACTAGAGTTGAATTAGCTCTAGCCTAGTACAAATAATTTGACACTAAGTTGAACTAGCTCTATAGCTAGTTCAAATAATTTAACGCTGGAGTTAACTAGCTCTATAGCCTAGTACAAATACTTTTACACTAGAGTTGAACTAGCTCTATAAGCTAGTTAAAATAATTTACACTAGAGTTGAACTAGCTCTATAGCCTACTACAAATAATTTTACACTAGAGTTGAACTAGCTCTATAAGCTAGTTAAATAATTTTACACTAGAGTTGAACTAGCTCTATAGCCTAGTCCAAATAATTTTACACTAGAGTTGAACTAGCATTATAGCTTAGTACAAATAATTTTACACTAGAGTTGAACTAGCTCTATAAGCTAGTTCAAATAATTTTACACTAGAGTTGAACTAGCTCTATAGCCTAGTCCAAATAATTTTACCTAGAGTTTATCTAGCTCTATACACTAGTACAAATAATTTTACACTAGAGTTGAACTAGCTCTATAGCGCAGTACAAATAATTTATACTATAGTTGAACTGGCACTATAAGCTAGTTCAAATAATTTTAAACTAGAGTTGAACTAGCTCTATAGCCTTGTAAAATAATTTATACTAGAGTTGAACTAGCTCTATAGCTAATAAAATAATTTTTACACTAGAGTTGAACTAGCTCTAAGCTAGCATATATAATTTTACAATAGAGCGAACTAGCTTTATAACCTAGTACAAATAATTTTACACCAAGTTGAACTAGCTCTATAGGCTAGTTCAAATGATTTTACACTAGAGTTGAACTATCTTTATAGCTTTGTTCAAAAAAGTTTCCATAAGAGTTGAACTAGTTTTATAATCCAGTATATATAATTTTACACTTGAGTTGAACTAGCTCTATAACCTAGTAACAAATAATTTTACACTAGAGTTGAACTAGCTCTATAGTCTAGTACAAATATTTTTACACTATAGTTAACTAGCTCTATAATCTAGTTCAAATAATTTTACATAGAGTTGAACTAACTCTATAAGCTAGTTAAAATATTTTACACTAGAGTTGAATTAGCTCTATAGCCTAGTACAAATAATTTGACACTAGAGTTGAACTAGCTCTATAAGCTAGTTCAAATAATTTTACGCTGGAGTTGAACTAGCTCTATAGCCTAGTACAATAATTTTACACTAGAGTTGAACTAGCCTATAAGCAGTTAAAATAATTTTACACTAGATGAACTAGCTTATAGCCTATATAAATAATTTTACACTAGAGTTAACTAGCTCTTAAGCAAGTTCAAATAATTTTACACTAGAGTTGAACTAGCTCTATAGCCTAGTCCAAATAATTTTACACTAGAGTTGAACTAGCTCTATAAGCTAGTTCAAATAATTTTACACTAGAGTTGAACTAGCTCTATAGCCTAGTCCAAATAATTTTACTCTAGAGTTTAACTAGCTCTATACACTAGTACAAATAATTTTACACTAGAGTTGAACTAGCTCTATAGCGCAGTACAAATAATTTTGCACTATAGTTGAACTGGCACTATAAGCTAGTTCAAATAATTTTAAACTAGAGTTGAACTAGCTCTATAGCCTTGTAAAAATAATTTTATACTAGAGTTGAACTAGCTCTATAAGCTAGAAAAAATAATTTTACACTAGAGTTGAACTATCTTTATAGACCAGTTCAAATAAGTTTACAAAGAGTTGAACTAGTTTTTATATCTAGTATATATAATTTTACACTAGAGTTGAACTAGATCTATAACCTAGTACAAATAATTTTACACTGAATTGAACTAGCGCTATAGTCTAGTACAATAATTTTACACTATAGTTGACTAGCCTATAAGCTAGTTCAAAATATTTACACTAGATGTTGAACTTGCTGTACAACCTAGTACAAATATTTTTGACAGAAACACTAGAGTTAACTAGCTCTATAAGCTAGTTATAATAATTTTACACTAGAGTTGAACTACTAAGCCTAGTATTAAATAATTTACAGTAGAGTTGACCTACTCTATGCGTAGTTCAAATAATTTACACTAGAGTGACCCAGCTCCATAGCTAGTAAAAAATTTTACAATAGAGTTGAACTAGCTCTATAGCCTAGTTCAAATAATTTTACACTAGAGCCGAACTAGCTCTATAAGGTAGTACATATAATTTTACACTAGAGTTGAACTAGCTCTATAACCTAGTACAAATAATGTTACACTAGAGTTGAACTAGCTCCATGCGCTAGTTCAAATAACTTTACACTAGATTTGAACTAGCTCTATAGCCTAGTACAAATATTTTTACAATAGAGTTGAACTACCTCTTATAAGATAGTTAAAATTAATTTTACACTAGAGTTAAGATAGTAGCTCTATAACCTAGTACAATAATTTTACACTAGAGTTAAACTAGCTCTATAGGCTAGTTCAAATAATTTTACATAGAGTTGAACTAACTCTATAGCACTAGTATAAATAATTTTACACTAGAGCTGTGAACTAGTCTATAAGCTAGTTTAAATAATTTTACACTATAGTTGAACTAGCTCTATAGCCTAGTACAAAATATTTTTACACTACAGTTGGACAAGCTCTATAAGCTAGTTAAAATAATTTACACTAGAGCTGAACTAGCTCTATAGGCTTGTTCAAATAATTTACACTAGAGTTGAACTTGCTCTATAAGCTACTACAAATAATTTACAATAGAGTGTGAACTAGCTTATAGCCTAGTACAAATAATTTACACTGAGCTGAACTGGCTCTAAAGCTAGTACAATAATTTTACACTAGAGTTGAACTGCCTATAGCCTAGTAAAAATAATTTTACACAAGAGTTGAACTAGCTCTATAAGCTCAGTTCAATAATTTACACTACAGTTGAACTAGCTCTATAGCCTAGTACAAACAATTTTACCATAGTGTTAAACTAGCTCTATAGCCTAGTATAAAAAATTTTACAGTAGAATTGAACTAGCTCTTGAGCAAGTTCAAATAATTTTACACTAGAGTTGAATTAGCTTATAGCCTAGTAAAAATATTTTACACTATAATTGAACTAGCTCTATAATCTAGTTCAAATAAATTTACACTAGAGCCGAACTAGCTCTATAAGGTAGTACATATAATATTTACACTAGAGTTGAACTAGTCTATAACCTAGTACAAATAATTTAACCTAATGAGTTGAACTAGCTATGCGCTAGTTCAAATAATTTTACATAGATTGAACTAGCTCTAGCCTAGTACAAATATTTTACACTAGAGTTGAATACCTCTATAAGATAGTTAAAATAATTTTACCACTAGAGTTGAACTGCTCTATAGCCTAGACAAATAATTTTACACTAGATTTGAACTAGCCTATAGGCTAGTCAAATAATTTTACATAAAGTTGAACTAACTCTATAGCTAGTACAAATAATTTACACTAGAGCTGAACTAGCTCTGTAAGTAGTTTATATTTTACACTAAGTTGAATAAACTCTAAGCCTAGTACAAATATTTTTACACCACAGTGGACAAGCTCTATAAGCTAGTTAAAATAATATACATAGAGCTGAACTAGCTCTCTAGCCTAGTTCAAATAATTTACACTAGAGTTGAACTTGCTCTATAAGCTACTACAAATAAATTTACACATAGAGCTAAACTAGCTCTATAGTCTAGACAAATAATTTTACACTAGAGCAGAACTAGCTCTAAAGCTAGTTAAAAATTTACACTAGAGTTGAACTGCTCTATAGCCTAGTACAAATAAATTTACACTAGAGTTGAACTAGCTCTATAAGCTAGTTCAAATAATTACACTAGAGTTGAACTAGCTCTAAGCCTAGTACAAAAATTTTACACTAGAGTTGAACTAGCTCTATAAGCTAGCATATATAATTTTACATTAGAGTTGAACTAGCTCTAAACCGAGTACAAATAATTTTAACACAGAGTTGAATTAGCTCTATAGACAGTTCAAATAATTTTACACTCGAGTTGAACTATCTTTATAGCCTTGTTCTAATAAGTTTATAAGAGTTGAACTAGTTTTATAATCCAGTATATAATTTTACTCTAGAGTTGAACTAGCTCTAACCAGTACAAAATTTTACAATAGTTGAACTAGCTATAAGTCTAGTACAAATAATTTTACATATAGTTGAACTAGTCTATAAGCTAGTTCAAATAATTTTACACTAGAGTTGAACTAACTCTATAGCCTAGTACAACTATTTTTACACTAGAGTGAATTAGCTCTATACGCTAGTACATTAATTTGACACTAGAGTGAACTAGCTCTATAACTAGTTCAAATAATTTTACACTGGATTGAACTAGCTCTATAGCGTCTAGTACAAGTATTTTACACTAGGTTGAACTAGCTCTATAAGCTAGTTTAAATAATTTTACACTAGAGTTGAACTAGCTTTATATGCTAGTACAAATAATTTTACACTAGAGTTGAACTAGCTCTATAAGCTAGTTCAAATAATTTTACACTAGAGTTGAACTAGCTCTATAGCCTAGTCCAAAAATTTTACACTAGAGTTGAACTAGCTCTATAGCCTAGTTCAAATAATTTTGATAAGAGTTGAACTATTTTATAATATAGTACATATAATTTACACTAAGTTAACTAGCTCTATACCTAGTACAAATAATTTACTAGAGTTGAACTAGCTCTAGCGCTAGTTCAAATAATTTACACAGATTTGAACTAGCTCTATAGCCTAGTACAAATATTTTTCAACTAGAGTTGAACTACCTCTATAAGATAGTTAAAATAATTTTAAACTAGAGTTGAACTAGCTCTATAGCCTAGTACAAATAATTTTACACTAGATTGAACAGCTCTAAGGCTGTTCAAATAATTTACATTAAAGTTGAACTAACTCTATAGCCTAGTACAAATAATTTTACACTAGAGCTGAATAACTCTATAAGCTAGTTTAAATAATTACACTATAGTTGAACTAACTCTATAGCCGAGTACAAATTTTACACCACAGTTGGACAAGCTCTATAAGCTAGTTTAAAAAAATTTACACTAGAGCTGAACTAGCTCTATAGCCTAGTTCAAATAAATTACACTAGAGTTGAACGCTCTATAAGCTACTACAAATAATTTTACACTAGAGCTAAACTAGCTCTATAGTCTAGACAATAATATTTACACTAGAGCAGAACTAGCTCTAAAAGCTAGTTAAAATAATTTTACACGAGTTGAACTAGCTCTATAGCCTATACAAATAAATTTACACTAAGTTGAACTAGCTCTATAAGCTGTTCAAATAATTTTACACTAGAGTTGAACTAGCTCTATAGCCTAGTACAAATAATTTTACACTAGAGTTGAACTAGCTCTATAAGCTAGCAATATAATTTTACATTGAGTTGAATAGCTCTATAACCGAGTACAAATAATTTACACCAGAGTTGAATTAGCTCTATAGACTAGTTCAAATAATTTACACTCGATGAACTATCTTTATAGCCTTGTTTAATAAGTTTACAAAGAGTTGAACTAGTTTTATAATCAGTATTATAATTTTATATCAGAGTTGAACTAGCTCTATAACCTAGTCAAAATAATTTACACATATAGTTGAACTAGCTCTATAGTCTAGTACAAATAATTTTACACTATAGTTGAACTAGCTCTATAAGTAGTTCAAATACTTTTACACTAGAGTTGAACTAACTCTATAGCCTAGTACAACTATTTTTACACTAAGAGTTGAATAGCTCTATAGCCTAGTACATTAATTTGACACTAGAGTTGAACTAGCTCTATAAGCTAGTTCAATAATTTTACACGGAGTTGAACTAGCTCTATAGTCTAGTACAAGTATTTTACACTAGAGTTGAACTAGCTCTATAAGCTAGTTAAAATAATTTACACTAGAGTTGAACTAGCTTTATATGCTAGTACAATAATTTTACACTAGAGTTGAACTAGCTCTATAAGATAGTTCAAATAATTTTACATAGAGTGAACTAGCTCTAGCTAGTCCAATAATTTACACTAGAGTTGAACTAGCTCTATAGCCTATTAAATAATTTTGCTAAGAGTTGAACTAGTTTTATAATATGTACATATAATTTTACACTAGATGTTAACTAGTCATACCCTAGTACTAATAATTTTACACTAGAGTTGAAACTAGCTCTATAGCCTAGTTCAAAATAATTTTACAAACAGTTGAACTGTTCTAAACCTAGTACATATAATTTTACACTAGGAGTTTAACTAGTCGATACCTAGTACAAATAATTTTACATAGAGTTGAACCTAGCTCAAGTAGTACAAATAATTTAAACTATGAGTTTGAACTACTCTCATAGCAGTTCAAATAATTTTACCTAGAGTTGAACTAGTTCGATAACCTGGTACAAATAATTTTACACTAGAGTTGAACTAGCTCTTAAGCTAGTTCAAAAAATTATACACTAGAGTTGAACTATCTCTATACCCTAGTTCAAATAAGTTTACCCAAAGTTGAACTAGTTTTATAATTTAGTATATAATAAATTTACACTAGAGTTGAACTAGACTCTATAAGCTAGTTCAAATATATTTACACCTAGAGTTGAACTAGCTCTATAGCCTAGTACAAATAATTTTACACTAGAGTTAAACTAGCTCTATAGATAGCATATATATATTTTACATTAGAGTTGAACAGCTCTATAACGATTACCAATAATTTTACACCCGAGTTGAATTAGCCTATAGACTAGCTTAAATAATTTTACACTCGAGTTGAAACGTATCTTTATAGCCTTGTTCTAATAAGTTTAATAAGAGTTGACTAGTTTTATAATCCAGTATATATAAATGTTTACTCTAGAGTTGAACTATGCTCTATAACCTAGTACAAATAATTTTACAATATAGTGAATAGCTCTATAGTCTAGTACAAATAATTTTACACTATGTGAACAGCTCTATAAGTAGTTCAATAATTTACACTAGAGTTGAACTAATCTCTGCCTAGTACACTATTTTTACACTAGAGTTTGAATTAAGCTCTATAGCCTAGTACTCAATAATTTGACACTAGGTTGAACAGACTGTATAAGCTAGTTCAAATAATTTTACACTGGAGTTGAACTAGCTCTATAGCTAGTAAAGTATTTTTAACTGAGATGAACTAGCTCTATAAGCTAGTTAAAATAATTTTACACTAGAGTTGAACTACGCTATATGCTAGTACAAATATTTTACACTAGAGTGAACAGCTCTATAAGCTAGTTCAAATAATTTACAATAGGTGAACTAGCTCTATAGCACTGTCCAACTAATTTTACACTAAGTTGAAACTAGCTCTATAGCCGTGTTCAAAAATTTTGCATAAGAGTTGAACTAGTTGTAAATATAGTACAATAAATTTACACTAGACTAACTAGCTATATACCCTAGTACAAATAATTTTAACATAGGTTGAACTAGCTCTATAGCCTAGTTCAAATAATTTACAACAATTGAACTAGTTCTATTTAACCTAGTACATATAATTTTACGCTAGGAGTTTAACTAGCTCGATACCCTAGTACAAATATTGTTACACTAGAGTTGAACTAGCTCTATAGCCTAGTACAAATAATTTTTAAACGTAGTTGAACTACCTCTATAAGCTAGTTCAAATAATTTTACTATAGTTGAACTAGTTCGATAACCTAGTACAAATAATTTTACACTAGAGTTGAACTAGCTCTATAAGCTAGTTCAAAAATTATACACTAGAGTTAACTATCTCTATACCCCGTAGTTCAAATAAGTTTATACCAAAAGTTGAACTAGAGATTTTATAATTTAGTATAATAATTTTACACTAGAGTTGAACTAGCTCTATAGTCTAGTACAAATAATTTACACTAGAGATGAAACATCTATAAGTTGTTCAAAATTTACACTATAATTGAACAGCTCATAAGCTGTGTACTAATTTTAACAAGAGTTGAACTAGCTCTATAGCCTAGTAAACATAATTTTACATTAGAGTTTTAACTAGCTTATAAGCTACTATTAAATAATTTAACACTATTGTTGAACACGCTTATAGGCTGTTCAAATAAGTTTACACAAAGTGAACTAGTTTATAATCTAGTACATATAATTTACACCACTAGGGTTTAACTAGCTCTATACACTAGTATAAATAATTTTACGTGGCACCCCGGCTAATCGTGCACTAATCATACCGCAAATGTGCAGATCAACGCACAGGGACTCACGGGAAGATATCACAACACGAATAACCACAAATAAACGGAGATCCACAAATTACGACCAGGGATCACGAGGGACCACAATACATAGTCAGTCCTAAAAATAATATCGAGTACAGACATAGTTAGACAAGTTTTGCCTTAAGAAGGCTAGCGCAAACAACGACTCTAGATCGAAAGGCGAAGGCCTCGCTGGGGCTCGATCTACTCCTGGTCGGCTGGCTCGATCCATAGTAAGTGCGTCTGGACCCTCCTGGTAGTAAGCTCCTGAGGTGGCATCTGGCTCCGGGGCTCCATCGTTGATGCATCATCAAAGTGGGTATGGGAAAAAAGAGGAAGCAAAGCGACCGTGAGTATAATCGAGTACTCAGCAGCAAGGAATATACTAGATATACAACATTATCCAAGGAGGAAAGGCTGTATATGGGGACTGGGCTGAAGAAATGCCAGAATAGAGAGAAGGCCTTAGTTATCGAAGACATAGCATCTTCAAACATCTGCACGAAGCCACCATCTCGCAGCAATAGAAGAGAGTAGAATAGCATTTTATTAAGCAAACATGTGTGAGCATTGCA
>JAAAXO010000082.1:0-165356 GCA_011799875.1 Thinopyrum elongatum | reverse complement strand
GGATTTATAACAGAGTGCAATCACACACTTATTACATCGAATGTCTCAAAAGAGAACTGATTACAATAAATATGGCTTAAGGCCATCTAAATAAGATAACAGCGGAAGGCTTGGAAGATAAAGTGAGTCCATCAACTCCAACGGCATAGCTGAGTGCACGACAACGACCTAGCACACCTTACTCTTCGTCTGAAAAGTCTGCAACATGATACGTTGCAGCCCGAAACGGGTCAGCACATGGAATATGCTGGCAATATAACACAGTAGAGCAATGAACAGAATAATTGCTAATACTACATGCATATTTGGCTGGTGGAAAAGCTCTAGGGTTATACTGTTTTGCGAAAAGCCAATTTTTCCCTACAACAAAGGAATATATTTTATTTAACTATCATGGTGGTTGTTGAACATTGAGAAGGTAAATCCCCCTCTCAATCCCAATTAAAAGTAATCGTTAAACCCGACAAATTAATTTAAAGTGATGGGATTCAATATGATGATCCAAGAACCAGATACTCAAGATGTCCATAACCGGGGACACGGCTAATCATGACTAGTTTGTACACTCTGCAGAGGTTTGTGCACTTTTCCCCACAAGACTCGATCTCCTCCGTTGGATTTCTCGCACTACATGGTGTTTGAGAAACGGATGACCGAGACACAGTCTTTCAGAAACATTTACTCTTTACTCTGGGTAGACAGTTACACCTACTTTCCCCTACATCTGCTAGCCTACCACTGAAAGAGGTCATGTAACATACTCAACTATGCTAGAGCCCATAATAGCTTGTGGCTGCACACGGAAGTTTCTAGCATGAATAATCTTATGATCCCTTTGAGCCTGGGTGGCGAACCATAGGAGGATCACACGGTATATCCCCGGGATCTCCTAGGACAACACTGGTATATCCCCAGGTGTCCGGGCAAGCCACTGGTATATCCCCAGGGTGCCCCAACCAATCCACCCAGATGTGTATTAAAGTAGCCACCTTAAGTTAACCATTACTTAACAATCTCACATCTGTCATGGATACACTCAAAACCCAATCCACGTCTACGAGCATAGCATGGCAATATAAGCATAGCGTAGAAGTAACTCCCAAGGGTTTTATAATAAAAGGGCAATAGGTTCTACCTCATCATCTACTTCCCAATACCCACAAGTTAATCACATCCTAATCATGCAATGTTTGAGGGTCGAAACTAATGCATAAAACTGGGTAACGAAGAAGTATGATCAATGTGTTACTTGCCTTGCTGACGATCTGCAAATCCTAGGGACTCGTAGTAGCACGCTTCGCACTCCGGGAATTCTATCGCAACAAACAATAGCATACATAAGCAATCAAGCGAAGATGCACGGGTAAAATCCAAATGAGAAGACCTAACCAGAAAGTTCAACTGAAGAACTCCGGTTTGCAAAAAGAATCAAATCAAACGGAGCAACGAAACTCAAACTGCGAAAGAAACAAGCTTCGATTACTAATCTGGACTAAAGTCAAATTTTACAGTAGCAAAAACTTGTTTAAGTTGGTTAAACAGAAAGAGGGCTTCGAGACGAAGATCTAGGCGCTTGAATCGCCTGATTCCGACAAACGAGCGAAAAGTTATACTAAAACGAAAATCGGATCAGAAATCGCGATCGAAAATAATCGCGGAAAATCCGAGAAAAAGAAAACTAACGAACAGGCTAACGAACGAACGTTCGCTGTCTGCGGTTAAACGGTGAAAACCGTTCGTTAAAACGAACGTACGGACGAACGTCCGCTAAATAACTAAACCGACGGAAAACCGATCTAAAAAGAATAAACCGGTATTTAAAAAAAACCGAACCTAGATCTAGGGTTTAAACAAAACCGATCGGTTTTCTCGCGAAAACCGAGGCGGCGGCGGCTACCTCCGGCGGGGCGGCGGCGGCAGCGCGGGGCGGGGCGCGGCGCGGCGGCGCGATGCGGCGGCGGCGGCGTCCGGCAGCGGCGGCAGCGGCGGCGAGCGGCGGCGGCTGGCGCGGCGAGGGCAGGCGGCGCGGCGGCTCGGCGGCGCGGCGGCGGCAGGCGGCGGCGGCAGCTTGGGGCTCCAGGGGGGCGGCTATTTAAGGGGGAGGGGGTGGCTTGGGCGAGGGGGCGACGGGGCGGAGGCGCGGCGGCGGCGGACTCCTCCGGCGGAGTCCGTCTCCGGCATGGGACGGGAAGGCGGCGCGGGGCGGCTGGGCCGGCTGGGCTTCGGCCCAGTTCGGTCCGGCGGAGTTTTTTTTTTTTTTTTAATAATTCCGCGCAGAAAAACAAATAAAAGAAATACTAAACGGACTCCAAAATTCCCGAAATAAATTTTCCCCGTCCTCTAAAAATCTCCCGGACAAGGTAAACATTTATTTGGGACTCTAATGCAATTTTGAAAAATGCATATTTTTCTAAATCCAAATAAAATTGCAATAAAAATCCAAATAAAATATTTATTTGATTTTAATATTTTTCCTCCAATATTCCATTTATTTTGGAGAAGTCATATTATCTCCTCTCATATATTTTTAATATGAAATATTTTCGGAGAGAAAAATAGTTAAACCAAATTGATCCCTGTTTCAATATTTGAGAAAATTCAAATATGAAAACGGTGAAATCCCCAACTCTCTCCGTGGGTCCTTGAGTTGCTTAGAATTTTTGAGGATCGCAAAACGAAATGCAATAAAATATGATATGCATGGTTGACCTATGTATAACATTCCAAATTAAAAATTTGGGATGTTACAGGTATCCACCATCCCATCCGTCAATTTTCACCACGTACTACCCATCGTTCATTGTCATAATCATAGTTGAGGTCGCTCACATCTTTGCTTGATCCAATCTGCATCTTATCTAGTTTGTTTTGAAAAGAGGGAGAGAGAAAAAAAAAGACAGAAAAAAAAGAGAGAGAAAAAAAAGGTAAAAAAAGTCAATGGCAGGTTCCAGAGTTGTTAGTTCTTGGGCTTCATCGATCGTGGGAGATTTGCCATCACCTAAGAAAATACAACAACCGCCACAAGAGGAGCAATTACATCAGAATGCACATAATCAGGTTAAAGTTTCCATGCCACCATTTACTGGTCGTTTTAGGCCTGATTTATATATTGAATGGGAGTACGAAATAAATGCTATATTTGCTTCCCATAATTTTGATGAGCGTGCAAAATTTCAAGCTGCGGTTAGTACTTTTAGTAGCTTTGCTTTAGTTTGGTGGAGTGAATATTGTCGGTTAAACCCTGATCTTATACCTACTACTTGGGATGATTTAAAACTTGTCATGAGAGATAGATTCGTTGATGTTTATTATACTCGTGGCATGATTAAAAAATTACAACATTTAAAACAAGGCACTGACACGGTAACAAAATACTATGATGATTTACAAACTACATTATTGCACTCATTTTTAGAAGAAAGTGAAGAAGATTTTATGGATAGATTTTGGGGAGGATTAAACTGTGATATTCAAGAGATTCTAATTCATGAAGAGTGTTATCCTACGGACCATTTGTTTCGTCTTGCTTGCAAAGCTGAACAGGAAATAAAACGACGTGTTGGCCACAAGGAGAACAAGCGCACGGTGCACATTCCAAGTGTTGATACAGATGTTTCTTCAACTACTAGGCGTACTATGACAACCACATCCATTGTTGCGAGGACTACATCATCTCCATCATGTGACACATCACCTCCAAGAGTGCCTACATCGTCTGAGTTGATCATAAGAGGTAATGACAAAGGTACAGATTTTCAACTTTCACATGAGAATGATGCATGCCTAGTTAACTTGAATACATCATGTGTTGTGTTACCTATTGATTTGAGCACACCAGCTATTTTAGAGAATTGTGTTACTGTCATGAATGCATCATGTGATCAAAGAGTTGAAGTATCAACAATTTTGAGTGCACCCAATGAATTAACTGTTTATGCAAAAGAAACAATGTTTAATCATTTTGATATGACCTCTAATCTTGGTGATGATTTTGTGTCAAATGACTTATTGTATGTTTGCTTATTTAAGCATGTTGTAGCATGTAAATTTGATTCAAGTAAGGTTTATTCACCAATGTTGGGATGGTTTAATGATGAACATTGTCAATCCTTTGATATGAATAAGAGCTTCACTTATATGTGCAAATTGAGTTACAATATTTTCATGTCTTCTAATACTTGTGATAATATTTTGGCTTTAGATTTTATGAACTATGAAGGTTACTCATGTATACATGTGTCATATATGCAAAAACTAAGGGCAGTAAAACTGGATGACATATACATATACAACATGTACACCTTGTCTCTTTTGTTAGCCACATTTCAGCTTAAGCAACGCCGAGGACGGCTTTGTTGTCAAGAAGGGGAGGATGATGAGGACATGACTACCTTGGATACGACCAAAAATATTGCATACATGTATATTTGTGAGGTGTATGGGAGATTTGTACAATCCACATATGAAGATAAGGGAAAAAGAGAAGTTTATGTGCTGTTCAAAAAGTCATATCACGTCACTTTTGGGCCAAGAGAAGATAGAGTCCAAGTCTCTCACGTTCTGGATTCAGATTCGGACTGCACAGACATACCTGACTCAAAACACCAAGAACTATTTCATACGGACTCCGAATTGGGTGATTCTTTTTTTGTTGGAAAGTAGATTTCGTGCTCTTTCTAACCCAATTGGTTTCACCTTCAAATTCATCCGGAGCGTTGAGTTGTCGTCGAAACAATCTGACGCTGTAGCAGAATCCGAGTCAAACTACAAGTCCAAAGGTGTTGCATCACCTCCACTTGGGCCCATTGGCCTTGTACGACCTAGGGTTAGTTTTAGGCTGCCTTGGGACGTCCTCCCACCTCCTTGGCCGCCACCCCTTGCTCCTATATAAGTAGATCCATCTAGTAGCTTTTTGCTTGGGATTTGTTTAGTTAAAAGTTAGCCATTGCAACTTCGTGTACTTCGTTTGTGTCCAACGACCAGACCAAGACCGTTTTCGGATCCCCACCATTATCAATACTTCATCTATATTTGCAATATTCAGATTGCATTATCATATTCTTGCTTGTTCTTCGATTGCGTGCAGGAATAGACCTTCGTGGTCAGGCTGATCGTGTTTCTAGCATCGTCAGTAACCTCAGGAGATTGGTTTAGCGATTGCTAAGGCGCAACGTCGTGCACGTTTGTAGTCGGATCGTCAAAGTCGGCTCCACCAAATCGATAGTTATCATCTCATCGAAAGATCGGGACACCCCCGCCTCTATCAACCTATAATAGCCTCTGGACGAAATTTATGAAGTGACATCTTGTATATTTCGTCCAAGGCTTCCTGCACTCATTATGGTGGCTTCAAAGTCCTGAAATCATCACTTGTAACTCCGTTCTTGTTCCCCTTGTGCATGCCATCATCTCCATGCTTGAACTTGCTCCAAGGTTCCTCTTTCTTGTCCAAGCTAGGCCCTTCATTTGTAAGCAAAACAAATGTATCCAATTTAGGCAGCATCATATTCTCATGAACTTTAGAATCATTACCAAGAAACGAAAGTACCTGATATTTTAATTGGCGTGCGCGAGCTCTAGTAATTGGTCCAGTATGTATAGAAGCAGGGGTTGTGGGTGTAACAATGGTATTGATGTCCTCATCAAGAAGTGCCCCATCGCGTACTTTAGTGAAAAACTTTCCGGAGCGCAACTCAATTATCCCATATATGACAAAGAGTTATATGCTTTAGTGCAAGTTTTGCGTGAGTGGGAACATTATCTCCGCCCTCATGAATTTGTCATCCATACCGACCATGAAACGCTTAAGTACCTTAAGGGTCAAACTAAGTTGAACAAGCGTCATGCTAAGTGGAGTGAATTCATTGAGTCATTTCCTTATGTCATTAAATACATCAAAGGTAAAGAAAATGTTGTGGCGGATGCTCTTTCCCGCAAATGCATGCTTGTTACCCACCTTGAATTAAATGTCATTGGTTTTGAGCACATAAAAGACTTGTATGTGCATGATCCTACTTTTGCTATTCCATATGACAAATGTTTGACGCATACATCTTGGGAATGCTATTACATCGAAGATGATTATCTTATGAGAGCTAACAAACTATGTATCCCCGAGTCTTCTCTTCGTTTGCTACTTTTGCAAGAGGCTCATGGAGGAGGACTTATGGTACACTTTGGACGCGACAAGACATTTGCTACACTCTCCAAGAACTATGTTTGGCCCAAGATGTTCCATGACGTCTCACGCTTCACCAACCGATGCTCTACATGTCGCAAAGCTAAGTCTAAAGCTCAATCCCATGGTCTTTATATGCCGCTTCCTATTCCGTATCACTCATGGGAAGATATTAGTATGGACTTTGTGCTTGGTTTGCCTAGAACTAGAAATGGCAAAGATTCCGTGTTTGTTGTTGTGGACCGATTCTCTAAAATGGCTCATTTCATCCCATGCAACAAGATAGACGATGCTTCACATGTTGCAAATCTTTTTTGTAGGGAAATCTTGCGCCTACATGGAGTGCCAAAGAGTATTGTCTCGGACCGCGACGTCAAGTTCTTAAGCTACTTTTGGAAGACCTTATGCGCCAAGCTCGGAAGTAAGCTCTTGTTCTCTTCGGCATACCATCCACAAACCGATGGCCAAACGGAGGTCACGAACCGGACACTATCCACTCTACTATGCGTGTTGATCAAGAAGAACATCAAGGAGTGGGAGGAGTGCCTACCAATCGCCGAGTATGCCTACAACCGTGCACGACATTTGACTACCGGCAAGTCTCCTTTCGAGGTCGTCTACGGTTTCAACCCGTTGTCCCCATTGGACATTCTTCCTCTACCACTACAAGAGCGCATAAACATGGACGCGAGTACACGAGTGAACTATCTCAAGAAGATGCATGAAGATACAAGGCACACCATCGAGCGCCAAGTACAACGACTCGCGACCAAGCTCAACATCAACAAGCAACCCATGATACTCAACATTGGAGATCTTGTGTGGCTACACCTTCGCAAGGACCACTTCCCCAACGAACACAAATCCAAACTTCTACCTAGGGCCGACGGACCATTCAAGGTGCTAGCACGCTACAACAACAATGCAACAAGATCGACCTCCCGCTCGACAAGTACTCCGTAAGCGACATCTTCAACATCAAAGATCTCTCCCCGTACCATGGTGATGAGGATTTCGAACCGTGGTCGGATCTTTCCCAGGGGGGGGGGGGGGGAGATGATGCGGAGCATCCCACGGTCATCCCCATGGAGACGACCTCGACTACCCAAGCTCCAAGTGGACCCATGACAAGAGCTCGAGCACGTGCTATTCAATCCGAGGTGGCATCTCTCCTACTTGAGTTTCCATTACATTCGAGTGGGACATGGCTGCTGCCTAAGTCAGAAACACTATGTGTAATCAGGTACAACGCACAAGCCACGGAGCCGAGAGCTGAGGAAGAAGGAACTGGTGTCAACTCTCTGTTTAGCCGGGAACTTCTGGCCAGAGCCCGGAACCTCCGGCTCCCGGAACCTCTGGCCGCCCCGGAATTTCTGGCCTCCGATGACCCAGATGAGCCCGGGCGTGCCAACTCTCTGGTTAGCCCGGAACCAGCCCGGAACCCGGCCCGGACCTTCCGGCCCCCGGAACCTCCGTCCTGCCTGGACCTTCCGCCCTCCCGGACGTCAGCCCAGTCCCCACCGTGCCAACTCTCTGGTTAGGCCGGACCCTCCTCGGACCTTGGCCCGGAACCTCCGGCGCTCGGAACTTCCGGCCCCGCCCGAAACTTCCGGCCCCGCCCGGAACTTCCGGCCCTGCCTGCGCGCAGCGACTCGGGCCGAGGCCCATGTACCCTTTCGCATCCTAGACTATAAATACTCTTCTTCTACCTACGTTTTAGGGTTAGCAAAGTAGTAGCTCATTTGAGAAGCTTTGCTCTCCACTTGATCCCTTCTCCATCGGAGTGCACGACCTCTATGGAGAAGATCCCCCCAAGTGGATTCGAGACCCCTCACAGGAAGACCTTCAAGACCTCCTCACGGAGAAGAACTTGCTACTTGTATCGTCCTTTGTTGATTGTGGATCTTGTATCACTCTTTATGTTCATCGATCTAGCACATGTGTGATCGCCTCTTGTCGATTTGAGTGTTCTTCCTTGTGTTTTCTGCTCGTTTCCCCTCGTGTTCTTCTCGGGATCCGCTCCAATCATGAAAGATCGGGCATCTAGGGTTCTACCCTACATCATAGAGCCTTAGAGGTTCGCTCTCAAGTAAAATACAAAATGCGAAAACAGACCTGACAATACTACTCAATAGCCTCTATTGTGTAAGCATGGTTCTCATCACATGGCAAAGGTGGAGAACTTGCTGAGAACATGTTAGTTAAGGCCAACATGAAAGAAAACTAATTAAAATATCTATGCGTTCCTTTTTTCTGATGAAAAGTACTCCCTCTGTAAAGAAATATAAGAGCGTTCAGATCACTACTTTACAGAGAGAGTATGTAGCAAAAATGCCCGTGTGTTGCCACGGGAGAAAAACAAATCACACGCCTTTAGCCCAAACTGCAATTTTAGGCATGAAATTATATTATTATTCATCAGATAAAGTGATGAGGACATCAATACCATTGTTACACCCACAGCCCCTGCTTCTATACATACTGGACCAATTACTAGAGCTCGCGCACGTCAATTAAAATATCAGGTACTTTCGTTTCTTGGTAATGATTCTAAAGTTCATGAGAATATGATGCTGCCTAAATTGGATACATTTGTTTTGCTTACAAATGAAGGGCCTAGCTTGGACAAGAAAGAGGAACCTTGGAGCAAGTTCAAGCATGGAGATGATGGCATGCACAAGGGGAACAAGAACGGAGTTACAAGTGATGATTTCAGGACTTTGAAGCCACCATAATGAGTGCAGGAAGCCTTGGACGAAATATACAAGATGTCACTTCATAAATTTCGTCCAGAGGCTATTATAGGTGCTGCGTCACCTTATTATTGGGCCAGGCCCATGTAATTTCGAAATACTTGAGTATAGGCTGTTTTTAGAGTCCGTATGTGTGGGGAAACAAGAGATAGGGTTGGTTTCGGACCCCTCCTTCAAGGGCCACGAAATCCCCTCCTCTTCCTCCATATATACAGCCCTTAGGGCACCGTTTAGACTTTGGGTTTTGTTTAGATTAAAAGTTCACCATAGCTGCAACTTCGCGTACTTCGTTTGTGTTCTACGACCAGACCAAGACGTCACAGAACCCCACCTTGATCAATAAAGCTTTCATCTTATATTCGCAATATCCAGATTGCCAATCTTAGTTTCTTGCTTGTTCTTCGTTTGCTTGCAGGAGATAGACCCTCGTGGTCAGGTTGATTGTGCTCCGGCGTGGTCAATAACCTCTCGGAGTTGGTTTAGCGATTGCTAAGGCGCGACGTCCTCGCACGTTCGTAGTCGGATCGTCAAAGTCTACTCCACCAAAAACGATAGCTATCATCTCATCGAAAGATCGGGACACCCTCGCCTCTATCAAGTGGTATCAGATTCCCAGGTTGCTCGGTGAGATTTACAGTTTTTCGTAGTTTAGATCGAGTCTGTTCTTCATACCTACAGTCCAGGAAAAAGCCAAAAAAAAAAAATTTAGGTTTAGTTCATCATATCCGAACCAATCTGAGCCTTTGCATAATCTTTTTAGGGTTTTTGCTTTGTTGAATTTGCGGTTGCATCGTCGTGTCAAGTTGCTGGTCTTAGCGTCTAGTTCTTTAGAGTTTTGAGTTCTGTTCACAAGTTGTCACGCCGCCGCCGCACCATCATCATCGCCCCTACCATATACCACCACAGCTTATCTGCTATTTCTCTGAGTCCATATACCACCACCGATCCGAGTCCATATACCACCACCAATCCGAGCCCACATATACTACCGTCATATACCATCACCAGTCCGAGTTCCACCAGATTCATCTCTGCCACCAGTCCTAGTCCGAGTCCAGTATTTATTCCTTTATTTTAGAGTTCCAGATCACGCGATACTACGAGTCGTGAACAAGTCGGATTCCCCAATTTTCGTGCTACCCGCAGAAGAAAAATAGTTCCAGTTTCAAAAAAAAAAAAACTAAGTCTGGAAAATTCTGGCTAGGCAGTTTTTAGACCATTTGTAGACTTTTTCGAAAAAAAAATTGTTGCGGAGCAAAAAAAAAAGAAAAAAATTCAGAGTGTGCTCCTCCCTTGTTTACGTGCAGCGCCGTGATTTTTGTTAGTGTTCTAGGCTCGCGTCTCTAGCACGGTCTAGCCTAGGACCAGCACAGTACCGTCGTTGAGAGTTTATTCAACATTGCATCTCTGAATTGATTATTGCTGACCCTTTTTGCTACCATATCATAAGCCTTCCCAGCTCCACATACATCTACATCGTGCGTTTGACACCACCTGGCAATCGCTCTGTCCAAGCTCTGAGAGTTTTGACTACAAAGGTTGCCGATCACCACCTGCTGCTGGGTAAGAACTGGTAAGAATTTGAGATTTGCTTGACGGATTTGTGACACCACACCACACCACCACCACTTTCTAGTAGTCTGTAGGATCATATTCTTGTGTGTTTCTATTGCTGCTAACCATGGCAGGATCACAAGCCGATGAGATTGACTGGGAGAACATGACGAACAAGGAGATGCATGATAAATTTCTGCAAATGATGAGTGGCCAGGTGGGAGATGTGCTAAACAGATTTGAAGAGGCCATGGAGAAGATAGATGGCATGGACAAGTCGTTCGAGACAAAGCTGGATAACAAGTTTAATGAATTGCTCACGCGTCTTCCCCAACCACCACCGGCTGCACCAGTCGCACCTCTGCAACGACAACAACAACGCCCCCTTCCAAATCAGTTCGGACGAGCGAAGCGTGTTCCTCTTGAGGATGGCCAAACTTCTGGTGCTGCTGTACCTACTGTTGATGCTTCTTTGGCTCCTGCTCCTGCTGCTGCTGGTGCCGAGGAGGAGGATGATTACGCGGGCGATTATGAGGATGAGGTTGATCAAAATCATAACTACGTGCAACCACCAGCACCAGGTCGTCCACATGCAAATAATCGCAATGGTAGGTCTGCACCACCACTTCAGGTACGAGATCATGACCATCTTCCTAAATTAAAATTGAATATTCCACCATTCGAGGGTAGATATGTTCCTGATATATATCTTACTTTGGAGTTAGAAACTGAACAACGTTTTACATGTTTACAATATCCCGAGGAACGACGTGTTGCTGCTGCTGTTTGTGCTTTCACTAGTTTTGCATGTGTATGGTGGTCTGAACATTGTAGATTATATCCTATTCCAGCTACGTGGGCTGCTTTGAAAACTGCTATGCGTACTCGTTGGGTTCCACCATATTATCAACGTGAATTACTTCAAAAATTGCAGCGCTTAAGACAAGGAAAAAATTCTGTAGAAGAATATTATCAGGAATTACAAACTGGCATGATTAGATGTGGTATTGTTGAGGAGAATGAAGCTATGCTTGCACGTTTCATGGGTGGATTAAATAGAGAGATTCAGACCATTCTAGAGTATAAGGAGTATAATAATATCACTCGTTTATTCCATCTTGCTTGTAAAGCTGAACGTGAAGTGCAGGTGATGAGGACATGAATACCTTGGATACGACCAAAATTATTGCATACATGTATATTTGTGAGGTGATTTCTAATGCAAACTATGCAATAATTTATTTGTGTCATCCAGGACAAAAATACTTCACAAACTTTTGTGCCATGTCTAATTGCAGGTGTATGGGACATTTGTACAATTCACATATGAAGATAAGGGAAAACGAGAAGTTTAGGTGCTGTTCAAAAAGTCCTCTCACGTCACTTTTGGGCCAAGAGAAGATAGAGTCCAAGTCTCTCACGTTCTGGATTCAGATTCGGACTGCACAGACATACCTGACTCAAAACGCCAAGAACTTTTTCATACGGACTCCAAATTGGGTGATTCTTTTTTTGTTGGAAAGTAGATTTCGTGCTCTTTCCAACCCAATTGGATTCACCTTAAAATTCATCCGGAGCTATGAGTTATCGACGAAACAATCTGACGCTGTAGCAGAATCCGAGTCAAACTACAAGTCCAAAGGTGTTGCATCACCTCCACTTGGGCCCATGAGCCTTGTACGACCTAGGGTTAGTTTTAGGCTGCCTTGGGACGTCCTCCCACCTCCTTGGCCGCCACCCCTTACTCCTATATAAGTAGATCCATCTAGTAGCTTTTTCCTTGGGGTTTTGTTTAGATTAAAAGTTCGCCATAGCTGCAACTTCGCGTACTTCGTTTGTGTTCAACGACCAGACCAAGACGTCACAGAACCCCACCTTGATCAATAAAGCTTTCATCTTATATTCGCAATATCCAGATTGCAAATCTTAGTTTCTTGCTTGTTCTTCGTTTGCTTGCAGGAGATAGACCCTCGTGGTCAGGTTGATTGTGCTCCGGCGTGGTCAATAACCTCTCGGAGTTGGTTTAGCGATTGCTAAGGCGCGACGTCCTCGCACGTTCATAGTCGGATCGTCAAAGTCTACTCCACCAAAAACGATAGCTATCATCTCATCGAAAGATCGGGACACCCTCGCCTCTATCACCCCCACCCCCAGATGTCCGGCCCCTGGGATTTCAGCCTTCCGTGTTTCACCGTTTTGACCATAACTAATTCATCCGGAGTCCGATTTTAATGTTCTTTAGCTCGTTTTGAAGCTATTGACATCCCCCATACCACAAAAATACTACCATCACCATTTGACTCCATCAAATTTTTGGAACTTTGTCATCTTTGCCTAGGGCTTCCACCACATCCTCTGCAATACCACCACTGATGAGGACATCAATACCATTGTTACACCCACAGCCCCTGCTTCTATACATACTGGACCAATTACTAGAGCTCGCGCACGCCAATTAAAATATCAGGTACTTTCGTTTCTTGGTAATGATTCTAAAGTTCATGAGAATATGATGCTGCCTAAATTGGATACATTTGTTTTGCTTACAAATGAAGGGCCTAGCTTGGACAAGAAAGAGGAACCTTGGAGCATGTTCAAGCATGGAGATGATGGCATGCACAAGGGGAACAAGAACGGAGTTACAAGTGATGATTTCAGGACTTTGAAGCCACCATAATGAGTGCAGGAAGCCTTGGACGAAATATACAAGATGTCACTTCATAAATTTCGTCCAGAGGCTATTATAGGTGCTGCGTCACCTTATTATTGGGCCAGGCCCATGTAATTTCGAAATACTTGAGTATAGGCTGTTTTTAGAGTCCGTATGTGTGGGGAAACAAGAGATAGGGTTGGTTTCGGACCCCTCCTTCAAGGGCCACGAAATCCCCTCCTCTTCCTCCATATATACAGCCCTTAGGGCACCGTTTAGACTTTGGGTTTTGTTTAGATTAAAAGTTCGCCATAGCTCCAACTTCGCGTACTTCGTTTGTGTTCAACGACCAGACCAAGACGTCACAGAACCCCACCTTGATCAATAAAGCTTTCATCTTATATTCGCAATATCCAGATTGCAAATCTTAGTTTCTTGCTTGTTCTTCGTTTGCTTGCAGGAGATAGACCCTCGTGGTCAGGTTGATTGTGCTCCGGCGTGGTCAATAACCTCTCGGAGTTGGTTTAGCGATTGCTAAGGCGCGACGTCCTCGCACGTTCGTAGTCGGATCGTCAAAGTCTACTCCACCAAAAACGATAGCTATCATCTCATCGAAAGATCGGGACACCCTCGCCTCTATCAAGTGGTATCAGATTCCCAGGTTGCTCGGTGAGATTTACAGTTTTTCGTAGTTTAGATCGAGTCTGTTCTTCATACCTACAGTCCAAGAAAAAGCCAAAAAAAAAATTTAGGGTTAGTTCATCATATCCGAACCAATCTGAGCCTTTGCATTATCTTTTTAGGGTTTTTGCTTTGTTGAATTTGCGGTTGCATCGTCGTGTCAAGTTGCTGGTCTTAGCGTCTAGTTCTTTAGAGTTTCGAGTTCTGTTCACAAGTTGTCACGCCGCCGCCGCACCATCATCATCGCCCCTACCATATACCACCACAGCTTATCTGCTATTTCTCTGAGTCCATATACCACCACCGATCCGAGTCCATATACCACCACCGATCCGAGTCCATATACCACCACCAATCCGAGCCCACATATACTACCGTCATATACCATCACCAGTCCGAGTTCCACCAGATTCATCTCTGCCACCAGTCCTAGTCCGAGTCCAGTATTTATTCCTTTATTTTAGAGTTCCAGATCACGCGATACTACGAGTCGTGAACAAGTCGGATTCCCCAATTTTCGTGCTACCCGCAGAAGAAAAATAGTTCCAGTTTTTTAAAAAAAAAACTAAGTCTGGAAAATTCTGGCTAGGCAGTTTTTAGACCATTTGTAGACTTTTTCGAAAAAAAATTGTTGCGGAGCAAAAAAAAAAAATTCAGAGTGTGCTCCTCCCTTGTTTACGTGCAGCGCCGTGATTTTTGTTAGTGTTCTAGGCTCGCGTCTCTAGCACGGTCTAGCCTAGGACCAGCACAGTACCGTCGTTGAGAGTTTATTCAACATTGCATCTCTGAATTGATTATTGCTGACCCTTTTTGCTACCATATCATAAGCCTTCCCAGCTCCACATACATCTACATCGTGTGTTTGACACCACCTGGCAATCGCTCTGTCCAAGCTCTAAGAGTTTTGACTACAAAGGTTGCCGATCACCACCTGCTGCTGGGTAAGAACTGGTAAGAATTTGAGATTTGCTTGACGGATTTGTGACACCACACCACACCACCCCCACTTTCTAGTAGTCTGTAGGATCATATTCTTGTGTGTTTCTATTGCTGCTAACCATGGCAGGATCACAAGCCGACGAGATTGACTGGGAGAACATGACGAACAAGGAGTTGCATGATAAATTTCAGCAAATGATGAGTGGCCAGGTGGGAGATGTGCTAAACAGGTTTGAAGAGGCCATGGAGAAGATAGATGGCATGGAGAAGTCGTTCGAGACAAAGCTGGATAACAAGTTTAATGAATTGCTCACGCGTCTTCCCCAACCACCACCGGCTGCACCTGTCGCACCTCTGCAACGACAACAACAACGCCCCCTTCCAAATCAGTTCGGACGAGCGAAGCGTGTTCCTCTTGAGGATGGCCAAACTTCTGGTGCTGCTGTACCTACTGTTGATGGTTCTTTGGCTTCTGCTCCTGCTGCTGCTGGTGCCGAGGAGGAGGATGATTACGCGGGCGATTATGAGGATGAGGTTGATCAAAATCATAACTACGTGCAACCACCAGCACCAGGTCGTCCACATGCAAATAATCGCAATGGTAGGTCTGCACCACCACTTCAGGTACGAGATCATGACCATCTTCCTAAATTAAAATTGAATATTCCACCATTCGAGGGTAGATATGTTCCTGATATATATCTTACTTGGGAGTTAGAAACTGAACAACGTTTTACATGTTTACAATATCCCGAGGAACGACGTGTTGCTGCTGCTGTTTGTGCTTTCACTAGTTTTGCATGTGTATGGTGGTCTGAACATTGTAGATTATATCCTATTCCAGCTACGTGGGCTGCTTTGAAAACTGCTATGCGTACTCGTTGGGTTCCACCATATTATCAACGTGAATTACTTCAAAAATTGCAGCGCTTAAGACAAGGAAAAAATTCTGTAGAAGAATATTATCAGGAAATACAAACTGGCATGATTAGATGTGGTATTGTTGAGGAGAATGAAGCTATGCTTGCACGTTTCATGGGTGGATTAAATAGAGAGATTCAGACCATTCTAGAGTATAAGGAGTATAATAATATCACTCGTTTATTCCATCTTGCTTGTAAAGCTGAACGTGAAGTGCAGGATCGACAGGCATTGGCGCGAACTAATTTTTCTGCAGGTCGATCTTCATCGTGGACACCGCGTGCCTCCTCTACTCCCACACGTCCAACTGCGGCACCACTGACTTCAGCCGCCAATTCCAACCGAGATATAAGAAAACAGGCACCACCACCACCATCTGCCAAGAGTACACCTTCTGGGCCTGCCCAGAGCTCTTCTTCATCTATGGCATCAACAGGGCACACACATGATATTATTTGTCGTCGTTGTAAGGGAAGAGGTCATTATGCGAGAGAATGCCAATCTCCGCGTGTTATGATTGCTACTGAGGATGGTGGGTATGAGTCCGCTAGTGACTATGATGAGGAGACTTTGGCTCTTATTACAAGTGAAGAACACGGTGGAGATGATTCTGATCATGAGACGCAATACATGGCTCCTGAAGACGCTGACAGGTATGAATGTTTAGTTGCTCAACGTGTTTTGAGTGTGCAGGTCACACAAGCTGAGCAAAATCAGAGGCATAATTTGTTCCATACAAAGGGAGTTGTGAAGGAACGTTCTGTTCGCGTCATCATAGATGGAGGGAGCTGCAACAACTTGGCTAGCATGGAGATGGTGGAGAAGCTATCTCTCACCACAAGACCACATCCACATCCTTACTATATCCAATGGTTCAACAACAGCGGCAAGGTTAAGGTAACACGTACTGTTCGTGTGCATTTTAGTATCTCTACATATGCTGATTATGTTGATTGTGATGTGGTACCCATGCAAGCATGTTCATTATTACTTGGTAGATGATAGAGGCGAGGGTGTCCCGATCTTTCGATGAGATGATAGCTATCGTTTTTGATGGAGTAGACTTTGACGATCCGACTACGAACGTGCGAGGACGTCGCGCCTTAGCAATCGCTAAACCAACTCCGAGAGGTTATTGACCACGCCGGAGCACAATCAACCTGACCACGAGGGTCTATCTCCTGCAAGCAAACGAAGAACAAGCAAGAAACTAAGATTTGCAATCTGGATATTGCGAATATAAGATGAAAGCTTTATTGATCAAGGTGGGGTTCTGTGACGTCTTGGTCTGGTCGTTGAACACAAACGAAGTACGCGAAGTTGCAGCTATGGCGAACTTTTAATCTAAACAAAACCCAAAGTCTAAACGGTGCCCTAAGGGCTGTATATATGGAAGAAGAGGAGGGGATTTCGTGGCCCTTGAAGGAGGGGTCCGAAACCAACCCTATCTCTTGTTTCCCCACACATACGGACTCTAAAAACAGCCTATACTCAAGTATTTCGAAATTACATGGGCCTGGCCCAATAATAAGGTGACGCAGCACCTATAATAGCCTCTGGACGAAATTTATGAAGTGACATCTTGTATATTTCGTCCAAGGCTTCCTGCACTCATTATGGTGGCTTCAAAGTCCTGAAATCATCACTTGTAACTCCGTTCTTGTTCCCCTTGTGCATGCCATCATCTCCATGCTTGAACTTGCTCTAAGGTTCCTCTTTCTTGTCCAAGCTAGGCCCTTCATTTGTAAGCAAAACAAATGTATCCAATTTAGGCAGCATCATATTCTCATGAACTTTAGAATCATTACCAAGAAACGAAAGTACCTGATATTTTAATTGACGTGCGCGAGCTCTAGTAATTGGTCCAGTATGTATAGAAGCAGGGGCTGTGGGTGTAACAATGGTATTGATGTCCTCATCATCCTCCCCTTCTTGAAATGAAGTCGTCCTCGACGGAAGCTCATCTTCCTCACCCAAATAAGGCTTCAGATCTGCAATGTTAAAAGTGGGACTAACCCCAAAATCTGCAGGCAGCTCAAGTTTATATGCATTATCATTTATTTTCTCTAACACCTTAAAAGGACCATCAGCACGTGGCATTAGCTTTGATTTGCGCAAATCAGGAAATCTATCCTTACGCAAATGTAACCAAACAAGATCTCCAGGTGCAAACACAACATGTTTTCTACCCTTATCTCCAGCAAGTTTATATTTAGCATTCATACGCTCAATGCTCTCCTTAGTTAACTCATGCATTTTTAAGATCAATTCAGCACGTTGTTTAGCATCAAAATTAACCTTCTCCGAAGATGGAAGAGGCAACAAATCAATTGGTGCACGAGGAAGGAAACCATACACAATTTCAAAAGGACACATCTTAGTAGTAGAATGCAATGAACGATTATAAGCAAATTCAATATGAGGCAAGCATTCTTCCCATATTTTCTTGTTATTCTTCAAAACAGCCCTAAGCATAGTAGACAATGTTCTATTGACTACTTCAGTTTGTCCATCAGTTTGGGGGTGACATGTAGTACTAAAAAGCAGTTTAGTCCCCAACTTAGCCCATAAACATCTCCAAAAGTGGCTAAGAAATTTAGTATCACGATCTGAAACAATAGTATTTGGCACACCATGCAAGCGTATAATTTCACGAAAGAACAAATCAGCAACATTAACAGCATCATCGCTTTTATGACATGGTATAAAGTGTGCCATTTTCGAGAACCTATCCACGACAACAAATATGCTATCCCTCCCCTTTTTTGTTCGAGGTAAACCTAAAACAAAGTCCATAGATATATCCTGCCAAGGAACACTAGGTACAGGCAAAGGCATATATAAACCATGAGGATTGAGTCGTGACTTAGCTTTTTGACATGTAGTGCAGCAAGCAACAAAACGCTCAACATCCCGTCTCATCTTTGGCCAAAAGAAATGTGTAGCAAGTATATCCTCCGTCTTCTTCACGCCAAAGTGTCCCATTAATCCTCCTCCATGCGCCTCCTGCAACAACAAAAGACGAACAGAGCTAGCTGGAATGCATAGCTTGTTAGCACGAAACACAAATCCATCGTTAACGACGAACTTGTTTGATAGAGGCGAGGGTGTCCCGATCTTTCGATGAGATGATAGCTATCGTTTTTGGTGGAGTAGACTTTGACGATCCGACTACGAACGTGCGAGGACGTCGCGCCTTAGCAATCGCTAAACCAACTCCGAGAGGTTATTGACCACGCCGGAGCACAATCAACCTGACCACGAGGGTCTATCTCCTGCAAGCAAACGAAGAACAAGCAAGAAACTAAGATTTGCAATCTGGATATTGCGAATATAAGATGAAAGCTTTATTGATCAAGGTGGGGTTCTGTGACGTCTTGGTCTGGTCGTTGAACACAAACGAAGTACGCGAAGTTGCAGCTATGGCGAGCTTTTAATCTAAACAAAACCCAAAGTCTAAACGGTGCCCTAAGGGCTGTATACATGGAGGAAGAGGAGGGGATTTCGTGGCCCTTGAAGGAGGGGTCCGAAAACAACCCTATCTCTTGTTTCCCCACACATACGGACTCTAAAAACAGCCTATACTCAAGTATTTCGAAATTACATGGGCCTGGCCCAATAATAAGGTGACGCAGCACCTATAATAGCCTCTGGACGAAATTTATGAAGTGACATCTTGTATATTTCGTCCAAGGCTTCCTGCACTCATTATGGTGGCTTCAAAGTCCTGAAATCATCACTTGTAACTCCGTTCTTGTTCCCCTTGTGCATGCCATCATCTCCATGCTTGAACTTGCTCCAAGGTTCCTCTTTCTTGTCCAAGCTAGGCCCTTCATTTGTAAGCAAAACAAATGTATCCAATTTAGGCAGCATCATATTCTCATGAACTTTAGAATCATTACCAAGAAACGAAAGTACCTGATATTTTAATTGACGTGCGCGAGCTCTAGTAATTGGTCCAGTATGTATAGAAGCAGGGGCTGTGGGTGTAACAATGGTATTGATGTCCTCATCATGTTACCTTAACCTTGCCGCTGTTGTTGAACCATTGGATATAGTAAGGATGTGGATGTGGTCTTGTGGTGAGAGATAGCTTCTCCACCATCTCCATGCTAGCCAAGTTGTTGCAGCTCCCTCCATCTATGATGACGCGAACAGAACGTTCCTTCACAACTCCCTTTGTATGGAACAAATTATGCCTCTGATTTTGCTCAGCTTGTGTGACCTGCACACTCAAAACACGTTGAGCAACTAAACATTCATACCTGTCAGCGTCTTCAGGAGCCATGTATTGCGTCTCATGATCAGAATCATCTCCACCGTGTTCTTCACTTGTAATAAGAGCCAAAGTCTCCTCATCATAGTCACTAGCGGACTCATACCCACCATCCTCAGTAGCAATCATAACACGCGGAGATTGGCATTCTCTCGCATAATGACCTCTTCCCTTACAACGACGACAAATAATATCATGTGTGTGCCCTGTTGATGCCATAGATGAAGAAGAGCTCTGGGCAGGCCCAGAAGGTGTACTCTTGGCAGATGGTGGTGGTGGTGCCTGTTTTCTTATATCTCGGTTGGAATTGGCGGCTGAAGTCAGTGGTGCCGCAGTTGGACGTGTGGGAGTAGAGGAGGCACGCGGTGTCCACGATGAAGATCGACCTGCAGAAAAATTAGTTCGCGCCAATGCCTGTCGATCCTGCACTTCACGTTCAGCTTTACAAGCAAGATGGAATAAACGAGTGATATTATTATACTCCTTATACTCTAGAATGGTCTGAATCTCTCTATTTAATCCACCCATGAAACGTGCAAGCATAGCTTCATTCTCCTCAACAATACCACATCTAATCATGCCAGTTTGTATTTCCTGATAATATTCTTCTACAGAATTTTTTCCTTGTCTTAAGCGCTGCAATTTTTGAAGTAATTCACGTTGATAATATGGTGGAACCCAACGAGTACGCATAGCAGTTTTCAAAGCAGCCCACGTAGCTGGAATAGGATATAATCTACAATGTTCAGACCACCATACACATGCAAAACTAGTGAAAGCACAAACAGCAGCAGCAACACGTCGTTCCTCGGGATATTGTAAACATGTAAAACGTTGTTCAGTTTCTAACTCCCAAGTAAGATATATATCAGGAACATATCTACCCTCGAATGGTGGAATATTCAATTTTAATTTAGGAAGATGGTCATGATCTCGTACCTGAAGTGGTGGTGCAGACCTACCATTGCGATTATTTGCATGTGGACGACCTGGTGCTGGTGGTTGCATGTAGTTATGATTTTGATCAACCTCATCCTCATAATCGCCCGCGTAATCATCCTCCTCCTCGGCACCAGCAGCAGCAGGAGCAGGAGCCAAAGAAGCATCAACAGTAGGTACAGCAGCACCAGAAGTTTGGCCATCCTCAAGAGGAACACGCTTCGCTCGTCCGAACTGATTTGGAAGGGGGCGTTGTTGTTGTCGTTGCAGAGGTGCGAGAGGTGCAGCCGGTGGTGGTTGGGGAAGACGCGTGAGCAATTCATTAAACTTGTTATCCAGCTTTGTCTCGAACGACTTCTCCATGCCACCTATCTTCTCCATGGCCTCTTCAAATCTATTTAGCACATCTCCCACCTGGCCACTCATCATTTGCTGAAATTTATCATGCAACTCCTTGTTCGTCATGTTCTCCCAGTCAATCTCGTCGGCTTGTGATCCTGCCATGGTTAGCAGCAATAGAAACACACAAGAATATGATCCTACAGACTACTAGAAAGTGGTGGTGGTGTGGTGTGGTGTCACAAATCCGTCAAGCAAATCTCAAATTCTTACCAGTTCTTACCCAGCAGCAGGTGGTGATCGGCAACCTTTGTAGTCAAAACTCTCAGAGCTTGGACAGAGCGATTGCCAGGTGGTGTCAAACGCACGATGTAGATGCATGTGGAGCTGGGAAGGCTTATGATATGGTAGCAAAAAGGGTCAGCAATAATCAATTCAGAGATGCAATGTTGAATAAACTCTCAACGACGGTACTGTGCTGGTCCTAGGCTAGACCGTGCTAGAGACGCGAGCCTAGAACACTAACAAAAATCACGGCGCTGCACGTAAACAAGGGAGGAGCACACTCTGAATTTTTTTTTCTTTTTCTTTTTGCTCCGCAACATTTTTTTTTTCGAAAAAGTCTACAAATGGTCTAAAAACTGCCTAGCCAGAATTTTTGTTAGTCCGCGCCAATGCCTGTCGATCCTGCACTTCACGTTCAGCTTTACAAGCAAGGTGGAATAAACGAGTGATATTATTATACTCCTTATACTCTAGAATGGTCTGAATCTCTCTATTTAATCCACCCATAAAACGTGCAAGCATAGCTTCATTCTCCTCAACAATACCACATCTAATCATGCCAGTTTGTAATTCCTGATAATATTCTTCTACAGAATTTTTTCCTTGTCTTAAGCGCTGCAATTTTTGAAGTAATTCATGTTGATAATATGGTGGAACCCAACGAGTACGCATAGCAGTTTTCAAAGCAGCCCAAGTAGTTGGAATAGGATATAATCTACAATGTTCAGACCACCATACACATGCAAAACTAGTAAAAGCACAAACAGCAGCAGCAACACGTCTCTCCTCGGGATATTGTAAACATGTAAAACGTTGTTCAGTTTCTAACTCCCAAGTAAGATATATATCAGGAACATATCTACCCTCAAATGGTGGAATATTCAATTTCAGTTTAGGAAGATGGTCATGATCTCGTACCTGAGCTGGTAATGCAGCCCTACCATTGCGATTATTTGCATGTGGACGACCTGGTGGTGGTGGTTGCACGTAGTTCTGATTTTGATCAACCTCATCCTCGTAATCGCCCGCATAATCGTCCTCCTCAGTGGCAGCAGGAGCCATAGAAGCATCAACAGTAGGTGCAGCGGCACCAGAAGTTTGACCAGGCTCAAGGGGAACGCGCTGTGCTCTTCCCACTTGATTTGGAAGGCGACGTTGTTGTTGTTGTAGAGGTGCGACAGGTGCAGCCGGCGGTGGTTGTGGAAGACGCGCGAGCAATTCATTAAACTTGTTATCGAGCTTTGTTTCGAACGTCTTCTCAATTCCGTCTATCTTCTCCATGGCCTCTTCAAATCTGTTTAGCACATCTTGCACCTGTCCACTCATCATTTGCTGAAATTTATCATGTAGCTGTTTGTTCGTCATGTTCTCCCAATCAGTCTCATCGGCTTGTGATCCTGCCATGGTTAGCAGCAATAGAAACACACAAGAATATGATCCTACAGACTACTGGGAAGTGGTGGTTGATGAGGACATCAATACCATTGTTACACCCACAGCCCCTGCTTCTATACATACTGGACCAATTACTAGAGCTCGCGCACGCCAATTAAATTATCAGGTACTTTCGTTTCTTGGTAATGATTCTAAAGTTCATGAGAATATGATGCTGCCTAAATTGGATACATTTGTTTTGCTTACAAATGAAGGCCCTAACTTGGACAAGAAAGAGGAACCTTGGAGCAAGTTCAAGCATGGAGATGATGGCATGCACAAGGGGAACAAGAACGGAGTTACAAGTGATGATTTCAGGACTTTGAAGCCACCATAATGAGTGCAGGAAGCCTTGGACGAAATATACAAGATGTCACTTCATAAATTTCGTCCAGAGGCTATTATAGGTGCTGCGTCACCTTATTATTGGGCCAGGCCCATGTAATTTCGAAATACTTGAGTATAGGCTGTTTTTAGAGTCCGTATGTGTGGGGAAACAAGAGATAGGGTTGGTTTCGGACCCCTCCTTCAAGGGCCACGAAATCCCCTCCTCTTCCTCCATATATACAGCCCTTAGGGCACCGTTTAGACTTTGGGTTTTGTTTAGATTAAAAGTTCGCCATAGCTGCAACTTCGCGTACTTCGTTTGTGTTCTACGACCAGACCAAGTGATGAGGACATCAATACCATTGTTACACCCACAGCCCCTGCTTCTATACATACTGGACCAATTACTAGAGCTCGCGCACGTCAATTAAAATATCAGGTACTTTCGTTTCTTGGTAATGATTCTAAAGTTCATGAGAATATGATGCTGCCTAAATTGGATACATTTGTTTTGCTTACAAATGAAGGGCCTAGCTTGGACAAGAAAGAGGAACCTTGGAGCAAGTTCAAGCATGGAGATGATGGCATGCACAAGGGGAACAAGAACGGAGTTACAAGTGATGATTTCAGGACTTTGAAGCCACCATAATGAGTGCAGGAAGCCTTGGACGAAATATACAAGATGTCACTTCATAAACTTCGTCCAGAGGCTATTATAGGTGCTGCGTCACCTTATTATTGGGCCAGGCCCATGTAATTTCGAAATACTTGAGTATAGGCTGTTTTTAGAGTCCGTATGTGTGGGGAAACAAGAGATAGGGTTGGTTTCGGACCCCTCCTTCAAGGGCCACGAAATCCCCTCCTCTTCCTCCATATATACAGCCCTTAGGGCACCGTTTAGACTTTGGGATTTGTTTAGTTAAAAGTTAGCCATTGCAACTTCGTGTACTTCGTTTGTGTCCAACGACCAGACCAAGACCGCTTTCGGATCCCCACCATTATCAATACTTCATCTATATTCGCAATATTCAGATTGCATTATCATATTCTTGCTTGTTCTTCGATTGCGTGCAGGAATAGACCTTCGTGGTCAGGTTGATCGTGCTTCCAGCATCGTCAGTAGCCTCAGGAGATTGGTTTAGCGATTGCTAAGGCGCAACGTCGTGCACGTTTGTAGTCGGATCGTCAAAGTCGGCTCCACCAAATCGATAGTTACCATCTCATCGAAAGATCGGGACACCCTCGCCTCTATCAAGTGGTATCAGTTTTCAGGTTGCTCGGTGAGAATTTCCAGTTTTCCCTAGATTAGATTTATTTTCTTACGTATTGTCCAAAAAAAAGCCACAAAAAAAAATTAGGGTTAGTTCATCATATCCGAACCAATCTGAGCCTTTGCATAATCTTTTTAGGGTTTTTGCTTTGTTGAATTTGCGATTGCATCGTCGTGTCAAGTTGCTGGTCTTAGCGTCTAGTTCTTTAGAGTTTCGAGTTCTGTTCACAAGTTGTCACGCCGCCGCCGCACCATCATCATCGCCCCTACCATATACCACCACAGCTTATCTGCTATTTCTCTGAGTCCATATACCACCACCGATCCGAGTCCATATACCACCACCAATCCGAGTCCACATATACTACCGTCATATACCATCACCAGTCCGAGTTCCACCATATTCATCTCTGCCACCAGTCCTAGTCCGAGTCCAGTATTTATTCCTTTATTTTAGAGTTCCAGATCACGCGATACTGCGAGTCGTGAACAAGTCGGATTCCCCAATTTTCGTGCTACCCGTAGAAGAAAAATAGTTCCAGTTTCAAAAAACAAAAAACTAAGTCTGGAAAATTCTGGCTAGGCAGTTTTTAGACCATTTGTAGACTTTTTCGAAAAAAAATTGTTGCGGCGCAAAAAAAAAAGTGCAAAAAAAGAAAAAGAAAAAAAGATGATGAGGACATCAATACCATTGTTACACCCACAGCCCCTGCTTCTATACATACTGGACCAATTACTAGAGCTCGCGCACGCCAATTAAAATATCAGGTACTTTCGTTTCTTGGTAATGATTCTAAAGTTCATGAGAATATGATGCTGCCTAAATTGGATACATTTGTTTTGCTTACAAATGAAGGGCCTAGCTTGGACAAGAAAGAGGAACCTTGGAGCAAGTTCAAGCATGGAGATGATGGCATGCACAAGGGGAACAAGAACGGAGTTACAAGTGATGATTTCAGGACTTTGAAGCCACCATAATGAGTGCAGGAAGCCTTGGACGAAATATACAAGATGTCACTTCATAAATTTCGTCCAGAGGCTATTATAGGTGCTGCGTCACCTTATTATTGGGCCAGGCCCATGTAATTTCGAAATACTTGAGTATAGGCTGTTTGTAGAGTCCGTATGTGTGGGGAAACAAGAGATAGGGTTGGTTTCGGACCCCTCCTTCAAGGGCCACGAAATCCCCTCCTCTTCCTCCATATATACAGCCCTTAGGGCACCGTTTAGACTTTGGGTTTTGTTTAGATTAAAAGTTCGCCATAGCTGCAACTTCGCGTACTTCGTTTGTGTTCAACGACCAGACCAAGACGTCACAGAACCCCACCTTGATCAATAAAGCTTTCATCTTATATTCGCAATATCCAGATTGCAAATCTTAGTTTCTTGCTTGTTCTTCGTTTGCTTGCAGGAGATAGACCCTCGTGGTCAGGTTGATTGTGCTCCGGCGTGGTCAATAACCTCTCGGAGTTGGTTTAGCGATTGCTAAGGCGCGACGTCCTCGCACGTTCGTAGTCGGATCGTCAAAGTCTACTCCACCAAAAACGATAGCTATCATCTCATCGAAAGATCGGGACACCCTCGCCTCTATCAACTATGCTTAGGGCTGTTTTGAAGAATAACAAGAAAATGTGGGAAGAATGCTTGCCTCATATTGAATTTGCTTATAATCGTTCATTGCATTCTACTACTAAGATGTGTCCTTTTGAAATCGTGTATGGTTTCCTTCCTCGTGCACCAATTGATTTGTTGCCTCTTCCATCTTCGGAGAAGGTTAATTTTGATGCTAAACAACGTGCTGAATTGATCTTAAAAATGCATGAGTTAACTAAGGAGAACATTGAGCGTATGAATGCTAAATATAAACTTGCTGGAGATAAGGGTAGAAAACATGTTGTGTTTGCACCTGGAGATCTTGTTTGGTTACATTTGCGTAAGGATAGATTTCCTGATTTGCGCAAATCAAAGCTAATGCCACGTGCTGATGGTCCTTTTAAGGTGTTAGAGAAAATAAATGATAATGCATATAAACTTGAGCTGCCTGCAGATTTTGGGGTTAGTCCCACTTTTAACATTGCAGATCTGAAGCCTTATTTGGGTGAGGAAGATGAGCTTCCGTCGAGGACGACTTCATTTCAAGAAGGGGAGGATGATGAGGACATCAATACCATTGTTACACCCACAGCCCCTGTTTCTATACATACTGGACCAATTACTAGAGCTCGCGCACGTCAATTAAAATATCAGGTACTTTCGTTTCTTGGTAATGATTCTAAAGTTCATGAGAATATGATGCTGCCTAAATTGGATACATTTGTTTTGCTTACAAATGAAGGGCCTAGCTTGGACAAGAAAGAGGAACCTTGGAGCAAGTTCAAGCATGGAGATGATGGCATCCACAAGGAGAACAAGCGCACGGTGCACATTCCAAGTGTTGATACAGATGTTTCTTCAACTACTAGGCGTACTATGACAACCACATCCGTTGTTGCGAGGACTACATCATCTCCATCATGTGACACATCACCTCCAAGAGTGCCTACATCATCTGAGTTGATCATAAGAGGTAATGACAAAGGTACAGATTTTCAACTTTCACATGAGAATGATGCATGCCTAGTTAACTTGAATACATCATGTGTTGTGTTACCTATTGATTTGAGCACACCAACTATTTTAGAGAATCGTGTTACTGTCATGAATGCGTCGTGTGCTCAAAGAGTTGAAGTATCAACAATTTTGAGTGCACCCAATGAATTAACTGTTGATGCAAAAGAAACAATGTTTAATCCTTTTGATATGACCTCTAATCTTGGTGATGATTTTGTGTCAAAAGACTTATTGCATGTTTGCTTATTTAAGCATGTAGTAGCATGTAAATTTGATGCAAGTAAGGTTTATTCACCAATGTTGGGATGGTTTAATGATGAACATTGTCAATCCTTTGATATGAATAAGAGCTTCACTTATATGTGCAAATTGAGTTGCAATATTTTCATGTCTTCTAATACTTGTGATAATATTTTGGCTTTACATTTTATGAACTATGAAAGTTACTCATGTATACATGTGTCATATGTGCAAAAATCAAGGGAAGTAAAAATGGACGACATATACATATACAACATGTACACCTTGTCTCTTTTGTTAGCCACATTTCAGATTAAGCAACGCCGAGGACGGCTTTGTTTTCAAGAAGTGGAGGATGATGAGGACATGAATACCTTGGATACGACCAAAAATATTGCATACATGTATATTTGTGAGGTGATTTCTAATGCAAACTATGCAATAATTTATTTGTGTCATCCAGGACAAAAATACTTCACAAACTTTTGTGCCATGTCTAATTGCAGGTGTATGGGACATTTGTACAATTCACATATGAAGATAACGGAAAACGAGAAGTTTAGGTGCTGTTCAAAAAGTCCTCTCACGTCACTTTTGGGCCAAGAGAAGATAGAGTCCAAGTCTCTCACGTTCTGGATTCAGATTCGGACTGCACAGACATACCTGACTCAAAACGCCAAGAACTTTTTCATACGGACTCCGAATTGGGTGATTCTTTTTTTGTTGGAAAGTAGATTTCGTGCTCTTTCCAACCCAATTGGATTCACCTTAAAATTCATCCGGAGCTATGAGTTATCGACGAAACAATCTGACGTTGTAGCAGAATCCGAGTCAAACTACAAGTCCAAAGGTGTTGCATCACCTCCACTTGGGCCCATGAGCCTTGTACGACCTAGGGTTAGTTTTAGGCTGCCTTGGGACGTCCTCCCACCTCCTTGGCCGCCACCCCTTACTCCTATATAAGTAGATCCATCTAGTAGCTTTTTCCTTGGGTTTTGTTTAGATTAAAAGTTCGCCATAGCTGCAACTTCGCGTACTTCGTTTGTGTTCAACGACCAGACCAAGACGTCACAGAACCCCACCTCGATCAATAAAGCTTTCATCTTATATTCGCAATATCCAGATTGCAAATCTTAGTTTCTTGCTTGTTCTTCGTTTGCTTGCAGGAGATAGACCCTCGGGGTCAGGTTGATTGTGCTCCGGCGTGGTCAATAACCTCTCGGAGTTGGTTTAGCGATTGCTAAGGCGCGACGTCCTCGCACGTTCGTAGTCGGATCGTCAAAGTCGGCTCCACCAAATCGATAGTTACCATCTCATCGAAAGATCGGGACACCCTCGCCTCTATCAAGTGGTATCAGTTTTCAGGTTGCTCGGTGAGAATTTCCAGTTATCCCTAGATTAGATTTATTTTCTTACCTATTGTCCAAAGAAAAAGCCACAAAAAAAGTTAGATCTGTTCATCCTTTATCCAAGCCAGTCTGAGCCTTCGCATTTTTCTTTTCAGTGCTTGTATAGTTGAATTATCGGTTGCATCGTCGTGTCGAGTAGCTGGTCTTAGTGTCTAGTTCGTTTAGAGTTTCGAGTTCTGTTCACATTAGTCACGCCACCGCTGCATCATTATTCCTTCCGCTATCCACCATTCCATCCGTCAATTTCCACCATGTGCTACCCATCGTTCATTGTCATAATCATAGTTGAGGTCGTTCACATCTTTGCTTGATCCAATCTGCATCTTATCTAGTTTGTTTTGAAAAGAGGGAGAGAGAAAAAAAAAGACAGAAAAAAGAGAGAGAGAAAAAAAGGTAAAAAATGTCAGAGAAAAAAAGAGAGAAAGAAAAAGAAAAGAAAAAGTGTGAGAAAAAAAAGAGAGAAGAAAAAAAACGCAAAATTCGGATCTATCTAGACTCAATCTCGTAGCTGAATTCGGATTGGAATCTGTTTTGCGCAGTGTTCAGTAAAACAGGCATATCTTTTTCATACGAAGTCTGTTTTGGCTTCGTGAGTACTCAAATTAAAGCTAGCGACAAGCCGCATCTAAATAGTTGCAGAAGCTTGTTAAATATTTGACACCTCAAAATCGGCTTCTAAATAGGTCTTTTTGCCCTCCGAAGTTCACGAACACAGCTTATTCCATTGTTTCAGGCCAGTTTTAGAATTTTTTGACTCCTCATATCAACTCAGAATTGAGTGATTCCTTTTGCATTTGAAAGCTTGAGTCAGTGCCTTTCTTGAGAAAAATTATCATAAAATTGGCACAAACTTTTATAGAGTAAAGTTGGAGAGAGAATTGTTGGTATATGCTACTTGGTAGTTGTTTCTCATCATTATCTTTACTGCCATTGTGATCTTCACTTATATCTTGCTGTCCGGAGCTACTTCATATCCTTTCTTGATGCTAGTTGTGCTACGTCGTGACGTCATTAGTGTTCTAGGCTCGTGTCTCTAGTCCGGTCTAGCCTAGGACCAGCACAGTACCGTCGTTGAGCGTTTATTCAACATTGCATCTCTGAATTGATTATTGCTAATCTTTTGCTACCATATATAGCCAACCCAACTCCACATATTTCTACACCGTGTATACGTACGTTCACTTGGCAATCGCTTTACTCAATCTTCGGAGTAATTTGACACCGCTGGTTGCCCGTCACCACCTGCTGCATGGTAAGAACTTGTAAGATATTGATATTTGCTTTACTGTGAGCGCTTTACCACCACATCCTAGTAGTTCATAGGAACATTATTCTCGATTTTTTTTTTGTTTCTACTAATCATGGCAGGTTCCGGAGTTGTTAGTTCTTGGGCTTCATCGATCGTGGGAGATTTGCCATCACCTAAGAAAATACAACAACCACCACAAGAGGAGCAATTACATCAGAATGCACATAATCAGGTTAATGTTTCCATGCCACCATTTACTGGTTGTTTTAGGCCTGATTTATATATTGAATGGGAGTACAAAATAAATGCTATATTTGCTTCCCATAATTTTGATGAGCGTGGAAAATTTCAAGCTGCTGTTAGTACTTTTAGTAGCTTTGCTTTAGTTTGGTGGAGTGAATATTGTCGGTTAAACCCTGATCTTATACCTACTACTTGGGATGATTTAAAACATGTCATGAGAGATAGATTCGTTGATGTTTATTATACTCGTGGCATGATTAAAAAATTACAACATTTAAAACAAGGCACTGACACGGTAACGAAATACTATGATGATTTACAAACTACATTATTGCACTCATTTTTAGAAGAATGTGAAGAAGATTTTATGGATAGATTTTGGGGAGGATTAAACTGTGATATTCAAGAGATTCTAATTCATGAAGAGTGTTATCCTATGGACCATTTGTTTCGTCTTGCTTGCAAAGCTGAACAGGAAATAAAACGACGTGTTGGCCACAAGGAGAACAAGCGCACGGTGCACATTCCAAGTGTTGATACAGATGTTTCTTCAACTACTAGGCGTACTATGACAACCATATCCGTTGTTGCGAGGACTACATCATCTCCATCATGTGACACATCACCTCCAAGAGTGCCTACATCATCTGAGTTGATCATAAGAGGTAATGACAAAGGTACAGATTTTCAACTTTCACATGAGAATGATGCATGCCTAGTTAACTTGAATACATCATGTGTTGTGTTACCTATTGATTTGAGCACACCAACTATTTTAGAGAATCGTGTTACTGTCATGAATGCGTCATGTGCTCAAAGAGTTGAAGTATCAACAATTTTGAGTGCACCCAATGAATTAACTGTTGATGCAAAAGAAACAATGTTTAATCCTTTTGATATGACCTCTAATCTTGGTGATGATTTTGTGTCAAAAGACTTATTGCATGTTTGCTTATTTAAGCATGTAGTAGCATGTAAATTTGATGCAAGTAAGGTTTATTCACCAATGTTGGGATGGTTTAATGATGAACATTGTCAATCCTTTGATATGAATAAGAGCTTCACTTATATGTGCAAATTGAGTTGCAATATTTTCATGTCTTCTAATACTTGTGATAATATTTTGGCTTTACATTTTATGAACTATGAAAGTTACTCATGTATACATGTGTCATATGTGCAAAAATCAAGGGAAGTAAAAATGGATGACATATACATATACAACATGTACACCTTGTCTCTTTTGTTAGCCACATTTCAGATTAAGCAACGCCGAGGACGGCTTTGTTTTCAAGAAGGGGAGGATGATGAGGACATGACTACCTTGGATATGACCAAAAATATTGCATACATGTATATTTGTGAGGTGATTTCTAATGCAAACTATGCAATAATTTATTTATGTCATCCAAGACAAAAATACTTCACAAACTTTTGTGCCATGTCTAATTGCAGGTGTATGGGAGATTTGTACAATCCACATATGAACATAAGGGAAAAAGAGAAGTTTATGTGCTGTTCAAAAAGTCATCTCCCGTCACTTTTGGGCCAAGAGAAGATACAGTCCAAGTCTCTCACATTCTGGATTCAGATTCGGACTGCACAGACATACCTGACTCAAAATGCCAAGAACTATTTCATACGGACTCCGAATTGGGTGATTCTTTTTTTGTTGGAAAGTAGATTTCGTGCTCTTTCTAACCCAATTGGTTTCACCTTCAAATTCATCCGGAGCGTTGAGTTGTCGTCGAAACAATCTGACGCTGTAGCAGAATCCGAGTCAAACTACAAGTCCAAAGGTGTTGCATCACCTCCACTTGGGCCCATTGGCCTTGTACGACCTAGGGTTAGTTTTAGGCTGCCTTGGGACGTCCTCCCACCTCCTTGGCCGCCACCCCTTACTCCTATATAAGTAGATCCGTCTAGTAGCTTTTTCCTTGGGATTTGTTTAGTTAAAAGTTAGCCATTGCAACTTCGTGTACTTCGTTTGTGTCCAACGACCAGACCAAGACCGCTTTCGGATCCCCACCTCTATCAATACTTCATCTATATTCGCAATATTCGGATTGCATTATCATATTCTTGCTTGTTCTTCGATTGCGTGCAGGAATAGACCTTAGTGGTCAGGCTGATCGTGCTTTCAGTATCGTCAGTAACCTCGGGAGATTGGTTTAGCGATTGCTAAGGCGCAACGTCGTGCACGTTTGTAGTCGGATCGTCAAAGTCGACTCCACCAAATCGATAGCTATCATCTCATCGAAAGATCGGGACACCCCCGCCTCTATCAAGTGGTATCAGTTTTCAGGTTGCTCGGTGAGAATTTCCAGTTTTCCCTAGATTAGATTTATTTTCTTACCTATTGTCCAAAGAAAAAGCCAAAAAAAAAAGTTAGATCTATTCATCCTTTGTCCAAGCCAGTCTGAGCCTTTGCAATTTTCTTTTCATTGTTTGCATTATTGAATTATCGGTTGCATCGTCGTGTTCAGTTGCTGGTCTTAGTGTCTAGTTCGTTTAGAGTTTCGAGTTCTGTTCACATTAGTCACGCCGCCGCTGCATCGTTATTCCTTCCGTTGTCCACCATCCCATCCATCAATTTCCACATCGTGCTACCCACTGTTCATTGTCATAATCATAGTTGAGGTCGTTCACATCTGTGCTTGATCCAATCTACATCTTATCTAGTTTGTTTTGGAAAGAGGGAGAGAGAAAAAAGAGAGAAAAAAAAAGTAAAAAAAAAGTTAGAGAAAAAAAAGAGAGAAAGAAAAAGAAAAAAGTGTGAAAAAAAAAGAGAGAAGAAAAAAAAACAAAATTCGGATCTATCTAGACTCAATCTCGTAGCTGAATTCGGATTGGAATCTATTTTGCGCAGTGTTCAGTAAAACAGGCATATCTTTTTCATACGAAGTCTGTTTTGGCTCCGTGAGTACTCAAATTAAAGCTAGCGACGAGCCGCATCTAAATAGTTGCGGAAGCTAGTTCAATATTTGACACCTCAAATCGGCTTCTAAATAGGTCTTTTTGCCCTCCGAAGTTCGCGAACACAGCTTGTTCCAGTTTTTCAGGCCAGTTTTAGAATTTTTTGACTCCTCATATCAACTCGGAATTGAGTGATTCTTTTTGCATTTGAAAGCTTGAGTCAGTGCCATTCTTGAGAAAAATTATCATAAAATTGGCACAAACTTTTATAGAATAAAGTTGGAGAGAGAATTATTGGTATATGCTACTTGGTAGTTATTTCTCATCATTATCTTTACTGCCATTGTGATCTTCACTTATATTTTGCTGTCCAGAGCTACTTCATATCCTTTATTGATGCTAGTTGTGCTACACCGTGACCTCATTAGTGTTCTAGGCTCGCGTCTCTAGTCCGGTCTAGCCTAGGACCAGCACAGTACCGTCGTTGAGCGTTTATTCAACATTGCATCTCTGAATTGATTATTGCTAATCTTTTGCTACCAAATATTTAAGCCTTCCAAGCTCCACATATTTCTACACCGTGTATACGTACGTTCTCCTGGCAATCGTTTTACTCAATCTTCGGAGTTATTTGACACCGCTGGTTGCCTGTCACCACCTGCTGCATGGTAAGAACTTGTAAGATATTGATATTTGCTACACTGTGAGCGTTTTACCACCACAGTAGTTCATAGGAACATTATTCTTGGATTTTGTTTCTTGTTTTCTACTAACTATGGCAGGTTCCGGAGTTGTTAGTTCTTGGGCTTCATCGATCGTGGGAGATTTGCCACCACCTAAGAAAATACAACAACCGTCATAAGAGGAGCAACAACATGAGAATGCACATAATCAGGTTAATGTTTCCATGCCACCATTTACTGGTCGTTTTAGACCTGATTTATATATTGAATGGGAGTACAAAATTAATGCTATATTTGCTTCCCATAATTTTGATGAGCGTGGAAAATTTCAAGCTGCGATTAGTACTTTCAGTAGCTTTGCTTTAGTTTGGTGGAGTGAATATTGTCGGTTAAACCCTGATCTTATACCTACTACTTGGGATGATTTAAAACTTGTCATGAGAGATAGATTCGTTGATGTTTATTATACTCGTGGCATGATTAAAAAATTACAACATTTAAAACAAGGCACTGACACGGTAACAAAATACTATGATGATTTACAAACTACATTATTGTACTCATTTTTAGAAGAAAGTGAAGAAGATTTTATGGATAGATTTTGGGGAGGATTAAACTGTGATATTCAAGAGATTCTAATTCATGAAGAGTGTTATCCTATGGACCATTTGTTTCGTCTTGCTTGCAAAGCTGAACAGGAAATAAAACGACGTGTTGGCCACAAGGAGAACAAGCGCACGGTGCACATTCCAAGTGTTGATACAGATGTTTCTTCAACTACTAGACGTACTATGACAACCACATCCATTGTTGTGAGGACTACATCACCTCCACCATGTGACACATCACCCCCGAGAGTGGCTACATCAGCTGAGTTGATCATAAGAGGTAATGACAAAGGTACTGATCTTCCACCTCTACATGAGAATGAGGAATGCCTTGTCAATTTAAATGCACCATCTGATCAGCTACCCACTACTTTGATCACACCACCTATTTTAGAGGACTATGTTGATAATTTGACTTTGCCATGTGACCAAACAACTAAAAGATCAACAATTTCGAGTGGACCCATTGAATTAATTATTAATATGAAAGAACCATGTGAATCAGGGAATAAATCAGATTTGGATCAAATACGTTTGAAAATAATTGTGCCAATGTTTAATCATTTTGATATGACCTCTAATCTTGGTGATGATTCTGTGTCAAATGACTTATTGCATGTTTGCTTATTTAAGCATGTTGTAGCATGTAAATTTGATGCAAGTAAGGTTTATTCACCAATGTTGGGATGGTTTAATGATGAACATTGTCAACCTTTTGAAATGAATAAGGGCTTCACTTATATATGCAAACTGAGTTGCAATATTTTCATGCCTTCTACTTCTTGTGATAATATTTTGGCTTTAGATTTTATGAACTATGAAGGTTACTCATGTATACATGTGTCATATGTGCAAAAACCAAGGGAAGTAAAAATGGATGACATATACATATACAACATGTACACCTTGTCTCTTTTGGTAGCCACATTTCAGATTAAGCAACGCCGAGGACGGCTTTGTTTTCAAGAAGGGGAGGATGATGAGGACATGAATACCTTGGATACGACCAAAAATATTGCATACATGTATATTTGTGAGGTGATTTCTAATGCAAACTATGCAATAATTTATTTGTGTCATCCAGGACAAAAATACTTCACAAACTTTTGTGCCATGTCTAATTGCAGGTGTATGGGACATTTGTACAATTCACATATGAAGATAAGGGAAAACGAGAAGTTTAGGTGCTGTTCAAAAAGTCCTCTCACGTCACTTTTGGGCCAAGAGAAGATAGAGTCCAAGTCTCTCACGTTCTGGATTCAGATTCGGACTGCACAGACATACCTGACTCAAAACGCCAAGAACTTTTTCATACGGACTCCGAATTGGGTGATTCTTTTTTTGTTGGAAAGTAGATTTCGTGCTCTTTCCAACCCAATTGGATTCACCTTAAAATTCATCCGGAGCTATGAGTTATCGACGAAACAATCTGACGTTGTAGCAGAATCCGAGTCAAACTACAAGTCCAAAGGTGTTGCATCACCTCCACTTGGGCCCATGAGCCTTGTACGACCTAGGGTTAGTTTTAGGCTGCCTTGGGACGTCCTCCCACCTCCTTGGCCGCCACCCCTTACTCCTATATAAGTAGATCCATCTAGTAGCTTTTTCCTTGGGTTTTGTTTAGATTAAAAGTTCGCCATAGCTGCAACTTCGCGTACTTCGTTTGTGTTCAACGACCAGACCAAGACGTCACAGAACCCCACCTCGATCAATAAAGCTTTCATCTTATATTCGCAATATCCAGATTGCAAATCTTAGTTTCTTGCTTGTTCTTCGTTTGCTTGCAGGAGATAGACCCTCGGGGTCAGGTTGATTGTGCTCCGGCGTGGTCAATAACCTCTCGGAGTTGGTTTAGCGATTGCTAAGGCGCGACGTCCTCGCACGTTCGTAGTCGGATCGTCAAAGTCTACTCCACCAAAAACGATAGATATCATCTCATCGAAAGATCGGGACACCCTCGCCTCTATCAAGTGCTCATCAATACCATTGTTACACCCACAGCCCCTGCTTCTATACATACTGGACCAATTACTAGAGCTCGCGCACGTCAATTAAAATATCAGGTACTTTCGTTTCTTGGTAATGATTCTAAAGTTCATGAGAATATGATGCTGCCTAAATTGGATACATTTGTTTTGCTTACAAATAAAGGGCCTAGCTTGGACAAGAAAGAGGAACCTTGGAGCAAGTTCAAGCATGGAGATGATGGCATGCACAAGGGGAACAAGAACGGAGTTACAAGTGATGATTTCAGGACTTTGAAGCCACCATAATGAGTGCAGGAAGCCTTGGACGAAATATACAAGATGTCACTTCATAAATTTCGTCCAGAGGCTATTATAGGTGCTGCGTCACCTTATTATTGGGCCAGGCCCATGTAATTTCGAAATACTTGAGTATAAGCTGTTTTTAGAGTCCGTATGTGTGGGGAAACAAGAGATAGGGTTGGTTTCGGACCCCTCCTTCAAGGGCCACGAAATCCCCTCCTCTTCCTCCATATATACAGCCCTTAGGGCACCGTTTAGACTTTGGGATTTGTTTAGTTAAAAGTTAGCCATTGCAACTTCGTGTACTTCGTTTGTGTCCAACGACCAGACCAAGACCGCTTTCGGATCCCCACCATTATCAATACTTCATCTATATTCGCAATATTCAGATTGCATTATCATATTCTTGCTTGTTCTTCGATTTCGTGCAGGAATAGACCTTCGTGGTCAGGTTGATCGTGCTTCCAGCATCGTCAGTAACCTCAGGAGATTGGTTTAGCGATTGCTAAGGCGCAACGTCGTGCACGTTTGTAGTCGGATCGTCAAAGTCGGCTCCACCAAATCGATAGTTACCATCTCATCGAAAGATCGGGACACCCTCGCCTCTATCAAGTGGTATCAGTTTTCAGGTTGCTCGGTGAGAATTTCCAGTTTTCCCTAGATTAGATTTATTTTCTTACGTATTGTCCAAAAAAAAAGCCACAAAAAAAATTAGGGTTAGTTCATCATATCCGAACCAATCTGAGCCTTTGCATAATCTTTTTAGGGTTTTTGCTTTGTTGAATTTGCGGTTGCATCGTCTGTCAAGTTGCTGGTCTTAGCGTCTAGTTCTTTAGAGTTTCGAGTTCTGTTCACAAGTTGTCACGCCGCCGCCGCACCATCATCATCGCCCCTACCATATACCACCACAGCTTATCTGCTATTTCTCTGAGTCCATATACCACCACCGATCCGAGTCCATATACCACCACCAATCCGAGTCCACATATACTACCGTCATATACCATCACCAGTCCGAGTTCCACCATATTCATCTCTGCCACCAGTCCTAGTCCGAGTCCAGTATTTATTCCTTTATTTTAGAGTTCCAGATCACGCGATACTGCGAGTCGTGAACAAGTCGGATTCCCCAATTTTCGTGCAACCCGTAGAAGAAAAATAGTTCCAGTTTCAAAAAAAAAAACTAAGTCTGGAAAATTCTGGCTAGGCAGTTTTTAGACCATTTGTAGACTTTTTCGAAAAAAAATTGTTGCGGAGCAAAAAAAAAAGTGCAAAAAAAAAAGAAAAAAAGATGATGAGGACATCAATACCATTGTTACAGCCACAGCCCCTGCTTCTATACATACTGGACCAATTACTAGAGCTCGCGCACGCCAATTAAAATATCAGGTACTTTCGTTTCTTGGTAATGATTCTAAAGTTCATGAGAATATGATGCTGCCTAAATTGGATACATTTGTTTTGCTTACAAATGAAGGGCCTAGCTTGGACAAGAAAGAGGAACCTTGGAGCAAGTTCAAGCATGGAGATGATGGCATGCACAAGGGGAACAAGAACGGAGTTACAAGTGATGATTTCAGGACTTTGAAGCCACCATAAGGAGTGCAGGAAGCCTTGGACGAAATATACAAGATGCCACTTCATAAAATTCGTCCAGAGGCTATTATAGGTGCTGCGTCACCTTATTATTGGGCCAGGCCCATGTAATTTCGAAATACTTGAGTATAGGCTGTTTTTAGAGTCCGTATGTGTGGGGAAACAAGAGATAGGGTTGGTTTCGGACCCCTCCTTCAAGGGCCACGAAATCCCCTCCTCTTCCTCCATATATACAGCCCTTAGGGCACCGTTTAGACTTTGGGATTTGTTTAGTTAAAAGTTAGCCATTGCAACTTCGTGTACTTCGTTTGTGTCCAACGACCAGACCAAGACCGCTTCCGGATCCCCACCATTATCAATACTTCATCTATATTCGCAATATTCAGATTGCATTATCATATTCTTGCTTGTTCTTCGATTGCGTGCAGGAATAGACCTTCGTGGTCAGGCTGATCGTGCTTCCAGCATCGTCAGTAACCTCAGGAGATTGGTTTAGCGATTGCTAAGGCGCAACGTCGTGCACGTTTGTAGTCGGATCGTCAAAGTCGGCTCCACCAAATCGATAGTTACCATCTCATCGAAAGATCGGGACACCCTCGCCTCTATCACCAAGACGTCACAGAACCCCACCTTGATCAATAAAGCTTTCATCTTATATTCGCAATATCCAGATTGCAAATCTTAGTTTCTTGCTTGTTCTTCGTTTGCTTGCAGGAGATAGACCCTCGTGGTCAGGTTGATTGTGCTCCGGCGTGGTCAATAACCTCTCGGAGTTGGTTTAGCGATTGCTAAGGCGCGACGTCCTCGCACGTTCGTAGTCGGATCGTCAAAGTCTACTCCACCAAAAACGATAGCTATCATCTCATCGAAAGATCGGGACACCCTCGCCTCTATCATAAAGGTAAACTTTATATGATAATAAAGTTACATTAATTTGCCAAAACTGAAACATATAAGTATTCTGATGTTCTACAGATTGTTAATAAGTTGATGGTCATATTAAACAGCAAACTTGTGTGCCTATACCTATAAAACATAAGCTATTTCAAATATGAAACTTGGAACGTAGCTTGACAAAAGTTGGAAGAGCCCAATGTTACTAAACAGACTAGACATGGATTGGCATGGAGACTGAAAGACCAATCTCCAGTACAGGTGATAGCAAAGACCATGAGCTTCTTATTTCTTTCCTTGAAATTACCAGTTCCGACTGTTTAATTATTTATTTACTATAAGCAAGTGAGTAGATACGCAAAACAAAGGGAGAACAACTCTATAATCTTACTATGAAATAACCAGTAATGTTTTCCGGATCACAAAATTCAGAAACATGACACTAAGTGGATGAATACCCTAAACACTGACAAATTTATGGCTATTTTATTGTGAACAGTTAGCTCTTTGAAGTGTAGCTCCTGATCAGTTTAGCAACTGAACATGGATTCAGCATATTTATTAATGAATATAGTTCATCAGAATTTAACACTACATGGAAACTAAACTGAGCGAGACCTTGTATGTAAAGCTTACTGCATAAATGTAGAGACAAAAATATCAGGCATAAACTGGTTAAATTGCAAGACTTCTGACTATTTCTGGGCGGATCCTGATGAGGACATGACTACCTTGGATATGACCAAAAATATTGCATACATGTATATTTGTGAGGTGATTTCTAATGCAAACTATGCAATAATTTATTTATGTCATCCAAGACAAAAATACTTCACAAACTTTTGTGCCATGTCTAATTGCAGGTGTATGGGAGATTTGTACAATCCACATATGAACATAAGGGAAAAAGAGAAGTTTATGTGCTGTTCAAAAAGTCATCTCCCGTCACTTTTGGGCCAAGAGAAGATACAGTCCAAGTCTCTCACATTCTGGATTCAGATTCGGACTGCACAGACATACCTGACTCAAAATGCCAAGAACTATTTCATACGGACTCCGAATTGGGTGATTCTTTTTTTGTTGGAAAGTAGATTTCGTGCTCTTTCTAACCCAATTGGTTTCACCTTCAAATTCATCCGGAGCGTTGAGTTGTCGTCGAAACAATCTGACGCTGTAGCAGAATCCGAGTCAAACTACAAGTCCAAAGGTGTTGCATCACCTCCACTTGGGCCCATTGGCCTTGTACGACCTAGGGTTAGTTTTAGGCTGCCTTGGGACGTCCTCCCACCTCCTTGGCCGCCACCCCTTACTCCTATATAAGTAGATCCGTCTAGTAGCTTTTTCCTTGGGATTTGTTTAGTTAAAAGTTAGCCATTGCAACTTCGTGTACTTCGTTTGTGTCCAACGACCAGACCAAGACCGCTTTCGGATCCCCACCTCTATCAATACTTCATCTATATTCGCAATATTCGGATTGCATTATCATATTCTTGCTTGTTCTTCGATTGCGTGCAGGAATAGACCTTAGTGGTCAGGCTGATCGTGCTTTCAGTATCGTCAGTAACCTCGGGAGATTGGTTTAGCGATTGCTAAGGCGCAACGTCGTGCACGTTTGTAGTCGGATCGTCAAAGTCGACTCCACCAAATCGATAGCTATCATCTCATCGAAAGATCGGGACACCCCCGCCTCTATCAAGTGGTATCAGTTTTCAGGTTGCTCGGTGAGAATTTCCAGTTTCCCTAGATTAGATTTATTTCTTACCTATTGTCCAAAGAAAAAAGCCAAAAAAAAAGTTAGATCTATTCATCTTTGTCCAAGCCAGTCTGAGCCTTTGCAATTTTCTTTTCATTGTTTGCATTATTGAATTATCGGTTGCATGTCGTGTTCAGTTGCTGTCTTAGTGTCTAGTTCGTTTAGAGTTTCGAGTTCTGTTCACATTAGTCACGCCGCCGCGCATCGTTATTCCTTCCGGTGTCCACCATCCATCCATCAATTTCCACATCGTGCTACCCATGTTCATTGTATAATCATAGTGAGGTCGTTCACATCGCTTGATGCCTTAACTACATCTTATCTAGTTTGTTTGGAAGAGGGAGATGGAGAGAAAAAAGAGAGAAAAAAAAAGTAATAAAAAAAAAAGTTAGAGAAAAAAAAAAGAGAGAAAAAAAAGAAAAAAGTGTGAAAAAAAAAGAGAGGAAGAAAAAAAAACAAAATTCGGATCTATCTAGACTCAATCTCGTAGCTGAATTCGGATTGAATCTATTTTGCGCAGTGTTCAGTAAAACAGGACATATCTTTTTCATACGAAGTCTGTTGGCTCCGTGAGTACTCAAATTAAAGCTAGCGACGAGCCGCATCTAAATAGTTGCGGAAGCTAGTTCAATATTTGACACCTCAAAATCGGCTTTCTAAATAGTTCTTTTTTGCCCTTCGAAGTGCGAACACAGCTTGTTCCAGTTTTTCAGGCCAGTTTTAGAATTTTGACTCCTCATATCAACTCGGAATGAGTGATCTTTTTGATTTGAAAGCTTGAGTCAGTGCCATTCTTGAGAAAAATTATCATAAAATTGGCACAAAACTTATAGAATAAAGTTGGAGAGAGAATTATTGGTATATGCTACTTGGTAGTATTCTCCATTATCTTTACTGCCATTGTGATCTTCACTTTAATTTTGCTGTCAGAGCTACTTCATATCCTTTTTGATGCTAGTTGTGCTACACGTGACCTCATTAGTGTTCTAGGCTCGCGTCTCTAGTCCGGTCTAGCCTAGGACCAGCAACAGTACGTCGTTGAGCGTTTATTAACATGCATCTCTGAATTGATTATTGCTAATCTTTTGCTACCAATATTTAAGCCTTCCAAGCTCCACATATTTCTACACCGTGTATAGTCGTTCTCCTGGCAATCGTTTTACTCAATCTTCGGAGTTATTGACACCGCTGGTTGCCTGTCACCACCTGCTGCATGGTAAGAACTTGTAAGATATTGATATTTGCTACACTGTGAGCGTTTTACCACCACAGTAGTTCATAGGAACATTATCTTGGATTTTGTTTCTTGTTTTCTACTAACTATGGCAGGTTCCGGAGTTGTTAGTTCTTGGGCTTCATCGATCGTGGGAGATTTGCCCACACATAAAAAATACAAACAAAAGTCACAAGAGGAGCAAACACATGAGAATGCACATAATCAGGTTAATGTTTCCATGCCACCATTACTGGTCGTTTTAGACCTGATTTATATATTGAATGGGAGTACAAAATTAATGCTATATTTGCTTCCCATAATTTTGATGAGCGTGGAAAATTTCAAGCTGCGATTAGTACTTTCAGTAGCTTTGCTTTAGTTTGGTGGAGTGAATATTGTCGGTTAAACCCTGATCTTATACCTACTACTTGGGATGATTTAAAACTTGTCATGAGAGATAGATTCGTTGATGTTTATTATACTCGTGGCATGATTAAAAAATTACAACATTTAAAACAAGGCACTGACACGGTAACAAAATACTATGATGATTTACAAACTACATTATTGCACTCATTTTTAGAAGAAAGTGAAGAAGATTTTATGGATAGATTTTGGGGAGGATTAAACTGTGATATTCAAGAGATTCTAATTCATGAAGAGTGTTATACTATGGACCATTTGTTTCGTCTTGCTTGCAAAGCTGAACAGGAAATAAAACGACGTGTTGGCCACAAGGAGAACAAGCGCACGGTGCACATTCCAAGTGTTAATACAGATGTTTCTTCAACTACTAGGCGTACTATGACAACCACATCCGTTGTTGCGGGGACTACATCATCTCCATCATGTAACACATCACCTCCAAGAGTGCCTACATCGTCTGAGTTGATCATAAGAGGTAATGACAAAGGTACAGATTTTCAACTTTCACATGAGAATGATGCATGCCTAGTTAACTTGAATACATCATGTGTTGTGTTACCTATTGATTTGAGCACACCAACTATTTTAGAGAATTGTGTTAGTGTCATGAATGCGTCATGTGATCAAAGAGTTGAAGTATCAACAATTTTGAGTGCACCCATTGAATTAACTGTTGATGCAAAAGAAACAATGTTTAATCATTTTGATATGACCTCTAATCTTGGTGATGATTTTGTGTCTAATGACTTATTGCATGTTTGCTTATTTAAGCATGTTGTAGCATGTAAATTTGATGCAAGTAAGGTTTATTCACCAATGTTGGGATGGTTTAATGATGAACATTGTCAATCCTTTGATATGAATAAGAGCTTCACTTATATGTGCAAATTGAGTTACAATATTTTCATGTCTTCTAATACTTGTGATAATATTTTGGCTTTAGATTTTATGAACTATGAAGGTTACTCATGTATACATGTGTCATATATGCAAAAACTAAGGGAAGTAAAACTGGATGACATATACATATACAACATGTACACCTTGTCTCTTTTGTTAGCCACATTTCAGCTTAAGCAACGCCGAGGACGGCTTTGTTTTCAAGAAGGGGAGGATGATGAGGACATGACTACCTTGGATATGACCAAAAATATTGCATACATGTATATTTGTGAGGTGATTTCTAATGCAAACTATGCAATAATTTATTTATGTCATCCAAGACAAAAATACTTCACAAACTTTTGTGCCATGTCTAATTGCAGGTGTATGGGAGATTTGTACAATCCACATATGAACATAAGGGAAAAAGAGAAGTTTATGTGCTGTTCAAAAAGTCATCTCCCGTCACTTTTGGGCCAAGAGAAGATACAGTCCAAGTCTCTCACATTCTGGATTCAGATTCGGACTGCACAGACATACCTGACTCAAAATGCCAAGAACTATTTCATACGGACTCCGAATTGGGTGATTCTTTTTTTGTTGGAAAGTAGATTTCGTGCTCTTTCTAACCCAATTGGTTTCACCTTCAAATTCATCCGGAGCGTTGAGTTGTCGTCGAAACAATCTGACGCTGTAGCAGAATCCGAGTCAAACTACAAGTCCAAAGGTGTTGCATCACCTCCACTTGGGCCCATTGGCCTTGTACGACCTAGGGTTAGTTTTAGGCTGCCTTGGGACGTCCTCCCACCTCCTTGGCCGCCACCCCTTACTCCTATATAAGTAGATCCGTCTAGTAGCTTTTTCCTTGGGATTTGTTTAGTTAAAAGTTAGCCATTGCAACTTCGTGTACTTCGTTTGTGTCCAACGACCAGACCAAGACCGCTTTCGGATCCCCACCTCTATCAATACTTCATCTATATTCGCAATATTCGGATTGCATTATCATATTCTTGCTTGTTCTTCGATTGCGTGCAGGAATAGACCTTAGTGGTCAGGCTGATCGTGCTTTCAGTATCGTCAGTAACCTCGGGAGATTGGTTTAGCGATTGCTAAGGCGCAACGTCGTGCACGTTTGTAGTCGGATCGTCAAAGTCGACTCCACCAAATCGATAGCTATCATCTCATCGAAAGATCGGGACACCCCCGCCTCTATCAGATCCAACCTTGAATACACTTGTTTCATCATTTGGATTTTCTAAAAAGAGGTAAGAGTTTCACCAGAAAATTAGAATGTGTCTCAATCCGTCGTACGCATGACATCAGACAGGTTCTGGGCGGATGCTCATGAACAGTAAAACAAGTTCACCAAATATGGATTGATAGTGAAAACACTAAAAAAAGAATTGGAAGTGTTATTTGGCCATTACAAATCCATGTACATGAGAGGGGGGCGGGGGGAGGGGCATTGCTAGCAGCTAGCTCAGAGTTGTCGATGCTTCTTGCTGCTCCTGTTAAGATGACAAATTAAGGGCAGAGAGCATGAGGACGATAAGAGAATATGCGTTTTTAAGCCACCAACGCCCCGAGCGCCATCAGCAGGCCGCACACAGCAAGCACTCAGTCCATCGCGCCACATCAATCTTCGTTGAATCTATGGTCTGCCTTGAACTGCAGGATAGCCAAAGACATTAATGAATTAATACACACGAGCCATGTTCGTCTGCAAATTCAGTCCATAAAACAACAAAATGCCACTTATCCAAGCTAAAATAAATGGTTTGAGAAAAATAGAATCGATGTTGTGTACAACAACTATTAGCTGATCACACTGGAATTGTGTCTTTTACTTGGTTCTCAAAAAAACAAAATAGTACCCTGAAACATCAGTACTCAAATTTAGGTGCACTGCTAGGAGTCCAGAAAGTAATCTAACTAATTTGAATATCAGACATTTTCATTTATATCAGATTTCAGATTTTTTTTACAAAGATTGCCTCTATCTTTATATATCCTTATTAGGAAATTAATAATCTGGCATTTTCAAGAAAGGAAATGAGCAAATGATCAGCTAAGACAACAATTGCGTACCAATCAATTAAAAAAAATTCAACCTTTGTTCATTGTAGTAATCATACATTATCATACAGTGCCAGTTTAAAATACTTGTACCATCAAAGAAGACACACACCATCTGATATTTGCCAGATCTCTGAAAGTAGAAAACCAACAAGTGCAAGAATTGGAACAGAGAAGAAGCTTACCTGGGCAAGTGGGCATGATGCCATTGGGGCTGGATGCCATGCTCGAGGCAGTAGAGCTCTCCCATTCTCTCTTGCCAAGATCTCCCTTCAATAACAGCCGCAGAGCAGCCGCCCGTGCTACTTTCGAACTCTTCTTCCGTGCCACTACAGGCGGACACTCTTTTTCAATCTCTCCCTCCGTTCTGCTGCTGCAGACCAGCCCGTCATGCCGCCCTGCCAAGCTCTCCCTCCGGCCCCTCGTTGATGAAGTAACCTCCGCCCGAAAGAAATCAACACAGCATTACCAATATGCATAAATGAAGCTACACCTAGAGCCATAAACTGAGAACTATACAAAGGTAAATTCTACACTGGGATTAATAGAAAAGAAAAGGAAGCAAAAAAAATTAGAATCTCACAGATAGGTGATACAACATAGTGCTCCAATCCATAAAGAGCCCTCTCTTAATTTCATTTGAATACCTGTTGGATCACAACATAAGATCATCATCAATCTTGCTAGCAGTAATGTGCAATTCCTCAAAAACATCCCGTAAGAGCTTGGAGTTCATGCGCCTCCATATATTCCAGAGGACCGCGATAAGCACAGTAGAGTGAATCTTGTCGAAATAATTTTTCTTCCCAAAGATATTTGACTGAATCAACATTGAGTGGATGAAAATTTTGAAGTTCAGACCACAACAAGGCTAGAGAGGAGCAGCTGATTAACATATGAGCAATATTCTCTAATTCATCACAGAAAGGATAATTGACTAACTGGCATATGAGCACTATACAATCTCGCCGTCCATTACCACTTTACCTATCAAATTGAGTAGCAATATTAATATTAGCAGCAATAGGCAGTGTATATCAGGACCAATCAGCAGCATACATATATCAGTATCAGCAAATGAAGCAATCAGCCACAACATGTTTTCACCACAACATGGGCCAATAAAAAGAATCTACCCAGCGCTGCCTCAATATATGACTTGCAGATTAGAGAAGAGCCAATAAAAAATCTGCCATCGTGTTGGTAGATGCGCTTGATTGATGATTCTTCTACCTATTAGTGCTAAGCAAACATCACACTACAAAGGACCGTGGCATAGTGACGGCAACCGAAACGGCATCAGGGTGACAGATGGGAGCCTGTGACCTGTGAGGTTGCGGATGTGATGGAGCAGATGACTTCGAAGAGCGGCAGCAACTGGATCATGACTTGGGGCGAGGAATCCATGGTGGTCATTCTCGTCCACCACGACGGCTCTCCCCTTCGCTCGGGCATGGCATCGGCAACTCCCTAACGCTTATCTATGGCGCCGGGCGCCTTCACCACCACAGCGCCCCTCCCCGCGCTCCCACCACGCCACCACACAGATCCAACTCCCCATCGCTGTCGCCCCTGTCAATCCCCCTCTAATATCTCTCGATCTTGATCTGGAAAAAAATTGTGAGGGATGCGGCGGATCCTGTTGATCTTGTGTGCATTCGGGGACTGGGGAGTGAGGACGGGCACCGGGGTGCAGGGGATGGGGGCGCGGCGGCGGAGGGACCGTCGTTCTCGCAGAGCATGGGGTGGGGAGCGGCGGCGGAGGAACCCTCGTTCTCCTGTGGGCAGTAATTTTAACGGCGGAGTCTAGGCTGCGTACGAAACGTTTTTTCCACTTACGGTCGGACTATAGTGGACTGCGGGTTGATTACTACAAACTTTAGGGGTTTTTCTGTAAAATTGATGATGACGTACGACCAGAAGCAATCAACATTTTATTATTAGGGAAAAGATATACCCTCCCCTTTGTTATAGGGTGGAGACCCTAAGTGGAGATCTTTCATGAATTGGAGGGGGATCCACGAAGAACAAGAGGGGAAATCACAAGAGGAAAACTCAAGAACAAGTCCAATCACACATCCACTAGACCAAGAAACACATGAGATTCACAAGGTACAAGAACAATCAAAGGGAAACAAGATACGTGGTAAAGTTCATCCCAAATCCTATGAAGGCGATGAGGTCTTGAATCCCTAAGGACCTTCTCTAATGGAGGCCTTGAACTCCAATGGAGTCTTCTCTCTCTCAAGAGGAATCCCACAAGGGGAGGTACATGAGCTAAGCTCTAATGTCTAGATCTATTCTTAGCTAACCCTAATTCTGAGCTAGCCAGCGTCTATTTATAGACTAGGGAAGATTTGGGAAGAAACAGGGGTACATGGGTCATCTAGCCCTTAATGCACGCGGGCATCGTCGGAGGGGGCCGGGCACCCGGGGTAAAGGGGTCTAGGCACCCGGGGGTTGCTGTGAAGAGGAGGCCGGGTAACCCGGGTAGCGCCAGGTGGGGGTGCGGGCACCCGGGGGTGCGGGTACACGGGGGTGAAAGTGCGGGCACCCGGGGTGGACAGAGGGGCCGTGGCCTTTGTGGCCGTCGGACCGAGCACCCAGGGGTTGAGGGGCCGGGCACCCGGGGTGGTCAGGGGCCACGCTTGGTTGGTGGCCGGGGGTCCGGGCACCCGGGGCGTAGGAGGCCGGGCACCCGGGGTGGTCCGAGGCTTCCGTTGCTTCGTGTCTTAGGGTCCCTGTTCCTCCTCCTTCTCCCGTCTTGGATGGTGTATGTGAAGTAGATGTTGCACGTGTCACTTGCTGAATGGACTCTTGACATGGTGATGTCCGTGGGATGCTCCGCATCATCCCCTCCCCCTTGGGAAAGATCCGACCTCGGATTGAAAACTAAATCACCATGGGAATGAGATGGCGTCGCCGTGTAGAAGTGAACGTTTACCAAGTGCTCATAGTCTTCAAGCTTGAAATGGGCACTCTCCAATATCACACCGTCTAATGATTCCTTCAGAAGGAGCAAGAACAACAAACACTTGGAAAAACAAATGTGGTTAGCATTAGTGCAATACCAAGTATTCAAGTGGTGATTCACCGAACAAGTGTCGTCATCATGCATAACATATGGTGTAACAAAGGATTGTGACATGGCATGAAAGCACATAAATTGAGCAAAATAAAGGTCATCATGGAAACAAGCATGTAAATTTGAGCAAGTGATGCAAATATGTGTAATAAGAGAATAAGCATCTACCTCAAGTTCATAGCAAGCATGCATCAAGCGCTCAACAAATGGTCTATGGTAAGCATATGAATCATTCACAACACCACATAAAATGAAGTGTCTAAACACATGGCAAGACCATCCAAGCATAATGTGCATATGGTGTTGTGAAGATATTGTGGCACTCAACACAATGGAAACATCAATTGTTCATCATATGTGAGCCAATCAAGTCAATCATGTGGCAAGCATGGAAATGGATGCTAGCAATAGGTGGATCGACATCATGCAAGCAATCAATGTCCACTAGTGGGACAAGAGCATCACCTTCACCTATTTTACCTTTGTCATTCCACTCTTGTGGTGTAGGTGAGGTGGTAAAGACCAAAGTATGGTCATCTTCGTCCTGATGGAACCATGTGGGCGTGCATCATATTCCACCATGGCCATCGTCTTGTCCAAAGAAAGGGCGAAGTCGTCGTGGATCGGCGCATCATCATATATGGGACCTAGCACCAAATGAGAAGACATAATAGAGGTAGATGTTAAGTTGTTAGAAATCAAAATAGCCTCATATGCCCTATCAACTACCTCACTATCTCTATGTGGTGGTGGCTCACTCACTCCCTCATGATAGGTGCACTCAAACTCACATATGGTGGAGTCACTCAAAGCACTCAAGTGGTGGTGGTGGCTCTCCTCACATGGGAATTGGGGCAGCTCATCATATATGGGACTAGTGGTGAAGTCACTCTCACTCTCAATATGGTGGCACAAGTCACTCAAGTCATCATACATCGCCGTGGTCGAAGGGAAAATCCCACTCTCAATATGGTGGCACAAGTCACTCAACCCATAACCATACGCCTCCTCGGTCGAAGGGAAAATCCCAATGAACTCCGCCAAGGCTCTGCTCTGAATTGTTGAAGTGCTTTCATACTTGAGATCAAATCTTGACAATTCCAATGCCCACTCAACAATCCTGCCTGTTGCATCTGGATTTCTCAAGATCCTTTGCATCAGAAAGTGAGTGACAATGGTGATCTGGTGTGCTTGAAACTAGTGGCGCGGCTTCCTTGAGGCCATGAGGAGACCAAAAAGCAATTTTTGTATACCAGAATATCTTGATCTAGCCCCCTAGAGAAGGGAACTGACAAAATATACTGGGCGCTGCACCAACTTCTTCTTCTGCACAACTTGCTGTTCTGATCCATCTGCTTGCTCTGTGCTTGACTTGTCGGCACCAAGACTTGCTGGAGAAGATTCCAACTCATCGCTTGACGGGCCCGCATCTTCTGCTTCTTCACCTTCGGCTTCCCTCTCCGCCACTAGTGCAACACTGACCACTTGATTCGTTGCCGCCAAGTATAGCAGCAACGGCTCTTGCGGTCTTGGCGCAACCAGTGTTGGCACAGAGGAGGGGTACCTCTTCAAGTCTTGCAGCGCTGCCTCCACTTCCGAAGTCCATTTCATTGGACCCGCCTTTTTCAAGATTTTGAAAAATGGCAGGGCCCGCTCAGCAGACTTGGAGATGAACCTGCTTAGTGCAGCAATGCAGCCAGCAAGGCGGCGCACATCCTTGACGTGCTTCGGTGCCTCAATCTGCTCCATTGCTTTGATCTTGTCGGGATTGGCTTCAATTCCACATTGAGAAACAAAGAACCCGAGAAGCTTGCCGGATGGAACGCTGAACACACACTTCTCGGGGTTGAGCTTTAGATTGATCTTACACAGATTAGCAAATGTCTCTACCAAATCTTGTATCAGTGTTTCTTTGTTCTTGGTTTTGACCACTATGTCATCCATATTTCATGAGAAATAAAATTGACAAGTTGAATTTGAAGGTTATTTTATTCTTGCAAGAGATCCCGCGGGAAAATATGTATGCTTCCACATTTCCATGCAACTGAGGTTCAAAACCAATCTGGACTGCTCTTACAAATGTTGAACCAACACTCCTCAATCCGAAAGGCATACATACAAAGTAGTATGTGCCACATGGAGAGATGAATGCGATTTTCTCTTCATCTTCCTTTGACATGAATATCTGATGATACCCAGAATAGGCGTCAAGAAACGACAACAGATGACATCTGGCAGTGGAGTCAACAATCTGGTCAATACGCGGCAAGGGAAATGGGTCCTTGGGACAAGCCTTGTTGATATCAGTGTAATCGATACACAATCTCCATTCCCATTTGCTTTGGGCATGACAACTGGATTGGCCAACCACGTTGGATGGAGTATACCTCTGACTAATCCTGCCGCTTCCAACCTCTTGATCTCTTCAGCAATAAACTATTGCCGTTCCAAAGCTTGCTTCCCTGCTTGACGGGCCGCGTGTGAGGGCAGACGTCAAGGTGGTGCTCAATTACCTCCCTAGGAACACCGGGGATATCAGATGGTTGCCATGCAAACACATTGACATTCGCCCATGGGAAGGCAACGAGCGCGCTTCCCTATTTGTCGTCAAGGGTGGAACTTCTAGTGAAAGTTTCCCACGTGCCATCCTCCTTGGCAGGCACCTTCTTGGTCTTTGGTGGAGCAGCTTTGTTCTTCTTGTTCTTGCCGGCAGAGTTCTCTGGCACATCCTCGACGGGAGCATAGCACTTCGAAGAGGCGCGCTTGACAGCCAATGGTCTTGCCGGTCTTCTTCCTCTTCTTCCCCCCGGGAGCTTTGTCGGCAGGAGCAAGTGCCTTGGCGGCAGATGATAATTACACTTTATTTAACTTGTATGTTGTAACTATGTTAGATATCTCATTCATTGTTGCATTAGCTAATTGTGATTTTTCAGTATATATTGTCATCAGTACATTTAATAATGATTAATGAGGAAAATTAGCAAGTATAAGGAGGATCTAGTGGGCACTGATGGATTTACCCAACTACCCTGATATTAAACGTCACTGTGTGATGAAACCCACAGGGTTTAAAGACATTAGAGCTATATGGACACTTAATTAAGCTACCTTTAAAGCCATGAAAGCATCCTCCATGGCACGTCGTCGAACAACCATGTCAGCTCGTCGCAGATCTGCCTGGGTTGCAAATAGTTGTTGTATTAGATCAGCATGAAACCATGGATTAAACAGTAACGTACTAATAACATATTAGCATGGTTATTAAACAATTTAAACGGGTACTACAATGACATAGATATGGGTGCAGCTTTATCGACAGTATGAATGAGAAATGTATGTTACTTAAATCTATTAACTACTTCGTACAAAATAAGTGAAGAAAGAATTTGTATAGACCTACCTCCAAAGCACCATCGCTCCAATGTTGATATGCTGCTTTCTTCAAGTCTGAATGAGCTTGCTCCATCAATATCTGATTATGTACAGAGGTCAAATTAACGTATTAGAAGTATAACGAAACCAATATAATACATAGAAGGCATATGAAACATTCCATACGAACAGATCTAGTACATACTCTAGAAAAATTGGTCAGGTGGGCTGCCCGTTCCTTCACACTGTTATCAATCTTTCGGGTGTCCTTTCTTGCACGAGCTTTCTGGCAATCTTACATTTAGATGAGGAATTAAATCTTGTGGAAGGAAAATCTTATCGCTTGTTATGTGAAAGAGCATGTACCATCAAGCTTGAGAAACCCCAACCCTAATACAACAACATCCTAAGATGCACGTTTGGTCAACCCTGTGATGCCACTAAGAGTAAAAGGATTTCAGATATCAAAATTCAGAATAGCAATACAAATAAATAAATTGTTTCTACGAAGGAAAACAATTACATGAGGGAATATCAGTGATGCACAGGGAACAAGAGTATCGTGAAAGCAAAAGAATATCACTCTCAGCTCTTTCATTCACAAACTTTGCATCATTATAGACAAATTGGCACGCTTTAGACAGCCCTTGAGTAGAATAGAGTGTTTTTTCCTGAGCTGCAACTTGACTATCTGAAAAATGTGACACTCCTCTTGGATGCTTATCAAAATCCCTGCAACAGAAGATTAAGAATATGAAACTAAAAATGACGAACTATATCCGCTTAATGACCATGTGCAGTTTACCATATTTGATTTCAGAATTCTGGTACAGAACTTCAGTTTATGTTGGAAGAAACTAGACATGTCTGAAATCATGAAAACTACTATACAAAACTAGAGGAAGTCTTCTTTGACACTGAAATTGTTTCTTAGTCTTCAGCTGACTGAGTTTAATATTACAAGTCCAAAAAATAGGATGAAGCATTATGATAGCAGGCGTTAGTTCACAATAATATGTATTGCATGAGTTCAGTCTAAATGAAACAAAATACAGACAAAGTATAACAAAGGTACATGGATTCTGACCAATGTTTTAAATAGCGGGCTATGGAAAATAGCGGCGGGCCTCCAGATCAGCTATAGCGGGCTATAGCAGGCTATACGGGCTATTTGTGAAGGCGACCATTTAGCGGCACCCTGCTGAAAAAGGCTATAGCGGAGCTATAGCCGGCTATTTAAAACTATGATTCTGACAGATTATTCGTTTGTGTGTGAGTGTGTGTGTGTGTGGGGGGGGGGGGGGCGTAAGCTCAAGGCCCAGTAAGTGTTATTCTAAATTTACCTGTAAGGATTGTTGCCATCTTCAGGAATATTGCACTCTTTAGTTTCACTACTACTACGAGAACCATAAGAATGACACCGAACATTCGGACCTTGTTGGAGTAGGTAACCATTGGACTTCGCATTCGTTTCCCAATGCCTATCGTTTGGATAGGACCTGATGATATGATATCCATTCATCCACTTCCTTACCTCTACCTCTTGTGGTAAACAATTCGATGCTACGCAGCGTAGTGCTTTCAGCTTACATGGCATTCTGTGTTTATCATTATAGCACACCCCACTAGATGCTATGGTATCAGATTTTGCTAGCCATATGTGTCGAATATGTATGTGTACTACATATTATGAACCTTTGTCCCGACAAAATCCCTATGCCTTCATTTAGAAGATTTTCAGCCAATTTGAAACTCATATTTCAGTACCTGATGTCAAAGATGGGAATTAGTTTCACGTCAAAACAAATGAATACACATAGACCAAGAGTCTACTTTGCAGTGCACAAACTTATGTCTACACATACAGTTAATAACAGTTAATAAATGCATCAAAGGTGGCACATGGGGGATAATATAGGTGGTCGATGTCAGCAACTATATACTACTCCCTCCGATCCAAAATAAGTGTCATAGTTTTGAGCTTGTTTTGAACTGGGGTTAGTTCAAAACTGCGACACTTTTTATGGAAAGGAGGTAGTATATATTCCGTAGTTTCTTATTCTAATAACTAACATGCATAGTATTGTTGGGATTACAGCTACACACGGAATGAAGTTGTACGCTTGTGACACCATGAGCAATTATTTTTAGTTTTAACATTTTTTGAGCCGCTAGTTTAACATTGTTGGGAGTGAACACATATATAGTGTGTGATTCACAAAGCAGACCCCGAAAACAACACTGGCCTCTCACAAATACAGTCTCACTAGAGAAACTGGCACACAAATCACACACGCTACCTGCAACACAGCATGCTCGGCAGTACGAACGACTATCATGGCATGCACATGCAGGATCCATTGCTGTCTAAGTGTCTATGCCTAGCAAAGGAAACCACACAAAGGAAGTAGCGATGAGAAGGGTGGCGCCTGCACTTACTGTTTTGTGCAAAGGAGTTTGGAGACTGGGGAAGGACGAGAGGGAGGAGAAAGGGGGGAGGGAAATCAAGCGCGATAGTACAGGGAGCAAGGTAGGGGACGCTAAGGACGAACAAGTATGGGACGCCAAGTGCGCGGGTAAGCACCTGCCTGTTTCCTGTTTCGTTTTCTTTTCACGATTTTTCTTTTTTCCTTTTGTTTATACTTTAAAATATTCTAAATACATATAATACAAAAATAGTCTCCCAAAAACACATTTGAAAAAATGTTGAATAGGGATTAAAAAATGTTGAACAAGTATTTGAAAAATGTTGAATAAGTACTAGAAATGTTGAACGGGTATATGAAAAATGTTGAAGAAGGCCTTACAAATGTTGAACGATTATTTGAGAAATGTTGAACGAGTATTTGAGAAATATTGAAGAAGTATTTGAAAAGGTTTTGAACAAAGTATTTGAAAAAATGTTGATCATGTATATAAAAAATGTTAAACAGTTATTAGAAAAATGTTGAACAAGTATTTAAAAATGTAGAACAAGTATTTAAAAATAGTTGAACAAGTATTTGAAAAAAATGTTGATCATGTATTTAAAAAATGTTGAACAAGTATTTGAAAAATGTTGACCATGTATATAAGAATGTAGAATGAAAACAAAAGAAACAAAAAGAAAAACCAAAAAAACAAAAAACCAAAAAAGAAACAAAACACCAAAGAAAAAGGTAAGTGAAAAAAACTGAAAAATCCCAGAGAAGAAAAAAGAAAAAAAGAAAAACATGAAAAGAAAAGAAGAAAAGAAAATGAAAAAAATGGAGAAGAAAGGAGAATCAGAAGAAAAACAAAAAAACATGATTTTCTCCTTCTAGTAGTCCTCGACCTGATTATAGAGCGCGAACTTGCTTCTAGCCTGGTGGCAAGGCTACTGCGTCCCAACCAGCTGATCTGGAGATCAATCCCTCGCGGGAACACTTCCTTTTTTTTACCTATTTCATTAAAAAGAATAGCAAAATGAGCCGACTTGATAGCTGCTGATGCTTCAGTGAGGGGAACTTTGTAGCTCGCTTAAGGCCACAAATAGACGCCGCGCTCAAACGGAAGCTTAAAACACCTGGGCTGACCGGCAACCCTTATATCCAGCCCAAATATGAGATTGATATGGGTGAGCCCGCCATGTCGGGTCCGGCACACGCTGGCCACCAAAGCCTAGCCACTTCACTCCACTGTCCTTCACTCGCATCCGCCACCTAATCTCATATCCGGCGCCGTACGACCGTCTCCGGCATGGCGGGCAGCGAATCCGAGTCCTTCACCTCCAAATCCGTCGACCCTGAGCTCATCCCACGCGGCCCCGAGGAAGAGATGGCCGTCCGGTTTGTGCTCCGCCACTCCCGGGAGGAGGCCCGTGCACGGTAGCGGACGGACTCCTTCCGTCAGGAATCCATCGCGTCTGTCCAAATGGTGCATGGATCTGGCGCTAGGGCAGTTGTCGCGGCCCCACCGGAGGCAGTGCGGTCTGTCTAGCATCCGAACGCGGTGGCATACGCGCAACACCTCCTTTGTTGCGCCGAGGCCATGGACGCACCGTGGGCGTCATCCAAAGAAAACATGGCGCGGCGTGCCCGCCATGCGAGGCAGCGGGCGCGGGAGGCGGCGGCGGCAGCCTTCACAGCGATGGACGTCGGCGAGGCAAAGTCGCATTGTCTAGCGCCTAGTATGGTGCACCAGTCTGAGCGCCGCAATCGCGTCGTGGTGGATGTCACCGGCTCATCCCAGGACAGATCCATCATCGATCCGACGTCCACTGGCACCGAACCAGTTCCAGGCTCCGACAAGGAAGAGGAGGGCATGGGAGACGGTGGCGCCTTGAGTCCTGTGAGCCCCTACTCTACCTTGCTTGCGACCGGACCAACACTCTGGGAGCGTAGCCGGCCGTCGGACATGGCCACAGTGACCAGACAAGCACCGCTTAAAGATCGCTACGTTGCATGTAATAATATGGATTTGAGGTTTCTAATTTGAGATATCCGGATGTGGATATCATTATTTGAGGTGTGACCGGTCAGTGTCCGCATACGCGTCCGGACGTGTTTGTGGGTGTTTGAAGGGCCGAATTTGCCCATTGTGGCTATAGATGCTCTCTATTTGTCCGTGTTTTGACAAACACAGATACTAAGGATGAAATCAAAGTGAAAACAAATGAAATTAGGTACTACTACATTTGTTTTCATATTTTATTTGGCGAAAGCATACACTTTTTGACAAAAGGGAACTTTTATTATCTCAAAATGTAGCATCAAGCGGATACAAAGCATTATGAGTAACACCTGGCCTCTGCATAACTAGGATGCACGCATCCAAAACATCAAAAGTCTGTCAATAAGAAATAAACAAAACCAACAAATCGGCAACAGTGTCCTATAGACCGACACTATGCCTATGTCGAAGGTGGTGGTGGATCTTTGCGGAGGTTATGCTGCCACCCATATTGGCAAAAAAACTCCGTAGCCACGTGCTCCAATCGCGTACACCACGCCTTGAACATCGGTTGGTACTCCGCTCATTGTAGCGTAGACCACATACGAAGCGATTGCGTACACCAAAAATAACCTACAGAGGAGAAGCATTTTTGTCATTAAAAACCATATCATTTCTACATAGCCGAAGGACCAACTTAAGGGATAAGCTCACACCCTTATTAGCGTTTTGAGCCTATTTGAAATACCGTCCAACAAATGACAAAAAAATTGGCAACACTTGTGGATGGGTACAAATTTGACACTATTTGGATGACTGACCACGTAGAACGTGCAAACTTGCATTGGAAAAAAGAGGTGCGTGAGCACATGGTACATAGATTCTACTTTGAAAAACTCTGACATAGTAAGGTTCCAGCGAAACACATCCCAGCGTTAATCGAATCTAGTCGGGACAAAATTTTATGCCATGACATAAGACGGGGGCCAATCAAATCCCGTCTGAAGAATATATTCGGCGGGGATGAACTGAGCACCTGCGCAATAGTATTATTCTTATTGCGAGTAATGATGTACAAGGCTGGATATTGTTCTCAGAGACTTGCATTGCCTAGCCAGATGTCTTCCCAGAAATGAATCTTTGACCTGTCCTTTATCACATAGCACCCAAAGCGGTAAAGATGCTTCTTTGTCGCCATTAGGCCATCCCAAAAGTGCGAGTCTCTGGGTTCTGCGAAAGCGTACATAAATACGAAAACAGATACTACTTGAATTAGGGACAGCGCAAATATAGAATGGACACAACAACAAGAGCGGGCCTTCAATCATAGAGAAATATACACAAAAACTAAGAAAAGTTAATGAATTGTTAACATAGCTACAAAAAAATATGATTATGTTAGCAACTTAGCATAATATTGTAGTAGTAGTGGACAATTGCATACAAGGTCTAGTTGAGTACATGTGTGTTAGTCAAAGTTGAGCCTCAAAAGGGTCATTCTCCTTATTGTGTCATTGTGTGTCGTTTGATGTTTAGGCTACAAAGCAGCGATATGCCAATAGTAAAAATGAAAATTCTATATTCACGGGAATGAAAAATTCCATTCGTCCATTTTTGTTTCTGTTTCCGCATAAAAATTTCAATTATGTTTCTGTTTTCATATTTCCTCTATGTTTTCCTTTTTCCACCGAAAAAGCGGGAATTTTTTGCTCCGTTTTCATCCCAAACGGATACAGGTGCCGGCCATCCAACCATGTCCCCAAAATGTCCGCCCCACTTTTTTCCCTTTAAGTACGCAACACTCAAAATCATTATTGAAACCAACACAGTTCATCCATAAATTACTTGCAAATATCCCTAGTACAATAATAGTTTCAATGTAAATATTACGTTTTGGATAACTCGAGGTCTAGTTGAGTACATGTGTGTTAGTAAAAGTTGAGCCTCAAACAGATCATTCTCCTTGTTGTGTCATTGTGTGTCGTTTGATGTTTAGGCTACAAAGCAGCGATATGCCAATAGTAAAAATGAAAATTCTATATTCACGAAAATGAAAAATTCCATTCGTCCATTTTTGTTTCTATTTTCGCATAAAAATTCCAATTCTGTTTCTGTTTTAATATTTCCTCTATGTTTCCCTTTTTCCACCGAAAAAGCGGGAATTCTTCGATCCATTTCATCCCAAACGGATACAGGTGCCAGCCATCCAACCATGTCCCCTAAATCTTCGCCCCAGTTTTTCCCTTTAATTACGCAACACTCAAAATCATTATTGAAAACAACACAGTTTGTCCATAAATTACTTGCAAATATCCCTAGTAGAATAATAGTTTCAACGTAAATATTACGTCTTGGATAACTCGATGTTCAACAAGTTTCTTTAATTCATCGATTCCAAATTCAAGGATACTCGAGACAGAATCGGCACAAGTCCTCCAATGCATTGTGCCCCTTGAGCTTCATCCAACAATGTATGAACGTAAATGGCCTCCCTCGGTCATGTGGTATAACACGGCAGCACATCTGGGCTCTATGATGTGATGATTATCAAGTTGCAACATTGAGTGAATCAATGAATTGACGAACATGTAGAGCTACTGATGCGGAGTATCCTACGGTCATTCCCATGGACATTCCATCACCACCAAGAATGCCAAGTGGACCGATGATGACAACCCATGCACGTAACATCGAAACCGAGGTTACCTCTTTCCTCTTTGAGCTCCCTTCGGATTCACATGAGAATTGGCTTCTACCTGAAATGGAAACATTGTGCATTCTTAGGTACCAAGGTGATGAGGACATCAATACCATTGTTACACCCACAGCCCCTGCTTCTATACATACTGGACCAATTACTAGAGCTCGCGCACGCCAATTAAATTATCAGGTACTTTCGTTTCTTGGTAATGATTCTAAAGTTCATGAGAATATGATGCTGCCTAAATTGGATACATTTGTTTTGCTTACAAATGAAGGCCCTAGCTTGGACAAGAAAGAGGAACCTTGGAGCAAGTTCAAGCATGGAGATGATGGCATGCACAAGGGGAACAAGAACGGAGTTACAAGTGATGATTTCAGGACTTTGAAGCCACCATAATGAGTGCAGGAAGCCTTGGACGAAATATACAAGATGTCACTTCATAAATTTCGTCCAGAGGCTATTATAGGTGCTGCGTCACCATATTATTGGGCCAGGCCCATGTAATTTCGAAATACTTGAGTATAGGCTGTTTTTAGAGTCCGTATGTGTGGGGAAACAAGAGATAGGGTTGGTTTCGGACCCCTCCTTCAAGGGCCACGAAATCCCCTCCTCTTCCTCCATATATACAGCCCTTAGGGCACCGTTTAGACTTTGGGTTTTGTTTAGATTAAAAGTTCGCCATAGCTGCAACTTCGCGTACTTCCTTTGTGTTCAACGACCAGACCAAGACGTCACAGAACCCCACCTCGATCAATAAAGCTTTCATCTTATATTCGCAATATCCAGATTGCAAATCTTAGTTTCTTGCTTGTTCTTCGTTTGCTTGCAGGAGATAGACCCTCGGGGTCAGGTTGATTGTGCTCCGGCGTGGTCAATAACCTCTCGGAGTTGGTTTAGCGATTGCTAAGGCGCGACGTCCTCGCACGTTCGTAGTCGGATCGTCAAAGTCTACTCCACCAAAAACGATAGATATCATCTCATCGAAAGATCGGGACACCCTCGCCTCTATCAAGTGGTATCAGATTCCCAGGTTGCTCGGTGAGATTTACAGTTTTTCGTAGTTTAGATCGAGTCTGTTCTTCATACCTACAGTCCAGGAAAAAGCCAAAAAAAAAATTTAGGGTTAGTACATCATATCCGAACCAATCTGAGCCTTTGCATAATCTTTTTAGGGTTTTTGCTTTGTTGAATTTGCGGTTGCATCGTCGTGTCAAGTTGCTGGTCTTAGCGTCTAGTTCTTTAGAGTTTCGAGTTCTGTTCACAAGTTGTCACGCCGCCGCCGCACCATCATCATCGCCCCTACCATATACCACCACAGCTTATCTGCTATTTCTCTGAGTCCATATACCCCCACCGATCCGAGTCCATATACCACCACCAATCCGAGTCCACATATACTACCGTCATATACCATCACCAGTCCGAGTTCCACCATATTCATCTCTGCCACCAGTCCTAGTCCGAGTCCAGTATTTATTCCTTTATTTTAGAGTTCCAGATCACGCGATACTGCGAGTCGTGAACAAGTCGGATTCCCCAATTTTCGTGCTACCCGTAGAAGAAAAATAGTTCCAGTTTCAAAAAAAAAAAAACTAAGTCTGGAAAATTCTGGCTAGGCGGTTTATAGACCATTTGTAGACTTTTTCGAAAAAAAATTGTTGCGGAGCAAAAAAAAAGTGCAAAAAAAAAGAAAAAAAGATGATGAGGACATCAATACCATTGTTACACCCACAGCCCCTGCTTCTATACATACTGGACCAATTACTAGAGCTCGCGCACGCCAATTAAAATATCAGGTACTTTCGTTTCTTGGTAATGATTCTAAAGTTCATGAGAATATGATGCTGCCTAAATTGGATACATTTGTTTTGCTTACAAATGAAGGGCCTAGCTTGGACAAGAAAGAGGAACCTTGGAGCATGTTCAAGCATGGAGATGATGGCATGCACAAGGGGAACAAGAACGGAGTTACAAGTGATGATTTCAGGACTTTGAAGCCACCATAATGAGTGCAGGAAGCCTTGGACGAAATATACAAGATGTCACTTCATAAATTTCGTCCAGAGGCTATTATAGGTGCTGCGTCACCTTATTATTGGGCCAGGCCCATGTAATTTCGAAATACTTGAGTATAGGCTGTTTTTAGAGTCCGTATGTGTGGGGAAACAAGAGATAGGGTTGGTTTCGGACCCCTCCTTCAAGGGCCACGAAATCCCCTCCTCTTCCTCCATATATACAGCCCTTAGGGCACCGTTTAGACTTTGGGTTTTGTTTAGATTAAAAGTTCTCCATAGCTGCAACTTCGCGTACTTCGTTTGTGTTCAACGACCAGACCAAGACGTCACAGAACCCCACCTTGATCAATAAAGCTTTCATCTTATATTCGCAATATCCAGATTGCAAATCTTAGTTTCTTGCTTGTTCTTCGTTTGCTTGCAGGAGATAGACCCTCGTGGTCAGGTTGATTGTGCTCCGGCGTGGTCAATAACCTCTCGGAGTTGGTTTAGTGATTGCTAAGGCGCGACGTCCTCGCACGTTCGTAGTCGGATCGTCAAAGTCTACTCCACCAAAAACGATAGCTATCATCTCATCGAAAGATCGGGACACCCTCGCCTCTATCAAGTGGTATCAGATTCCCAGGTTGCTCGGTGAGATTTACAGTTTTTCGTAGTTTAGATCGAGTCTGTTCTTCATACCTACAGTCCAGGAAAAAGCCAAAAACAAAATTTAGGGTTAGTTCATCATATCCGAACCAATCTGAGCCTTTGCATAATCTTTTTAGGGTTTTTGCTTTGTTGAATTTGCGGTTGCATCGTCGTGTCAAGTTGCTGGTCTTAGCGTCTAGTTCTTTAGAGTTTCGAGTTCTGTTCACAAGTTGTCACGCCGCCGCCGCACCATCATCATCGCCCCTACCATATACCACCACAGCTTATCTGCTATTTCTCTGAGTCCATATACCACCACCGATCCGAGTCCATATACCACCACCGATCCGAGTCCATATACCACCACCAATCCGAGCCCACATATACTACCGTCATATACCATCACCAGTCCGAGTTCCACCAGATTCATCTCTGCCACCAGTCCTAGTCCGAGTCCAGTATTTATTCCTTTATTTTAGAGTTCCAGATCACGCGATACTACGAGTCGTGAACAAGTCGGATTCCCCAATTTTCGTGCTACCCATAGAAGAAAAATAGTTCCAGTTTCATGAGATTAATGAACGAAGTTTTACGTGCTTTCATTGGACGATTTGTGGTAGTCTATTTTGATGATATACTGATTTATAGCAGATCTTTGGAGGAACATTTGGAACATTTACGTGCTGTTTTTATTGCTTTACGTGATGCACGTTTGTTTGGTAACCTTGGGAAGTGCACCTTTTGCACCGACCGAGTATCTTTTCTTGGCTATGTTGTTACTCCACAGGGAATTGAAGTTGATAAAGCCAAGATTGAAGCTATTGAGAGTTGGCCACAGCCCAAAACAGTCACTCAAGTGAGGAGTTTTCTTGGACTCGCTGGTTTCTATAGGCGTTTTGTGAGAGATTTCAGCACCATTGCTGCACCTCTCAATGAGCTTACAAAGAAGGATGTGCCTTTTGTTTGGGGTACCTCACAGGAAGAAGCCTTCACGGTATTGAAAGATAAGTTGACACATGCTCCTTTACTCCAACTTCCTGATTTTAATAAGACTTTTGAGCTTGAATGTGATGCTAGTGGAATTGGATTAGGAGGTGTTTTATTACAGGATGGCAAACCTGTTGCATACTTTTCTGAAAAATTGAGTGGGCCTAGTCTGAACTATTCTACTTATGATAAAGAATTATATGCTCTTGTTCGGACCTTAGAAACATGGCAACATTATTTATGGCCCAAAGAATTTGTTATACATTCTGATCATGAATCTTTGAAACACATTAAAAGTCAAGCAAAACTGAACCGTAGACATGCTAAATGGGTTGAATTTATTGAGACTTTCCCTTATGTCATTAAACACAAGAAGGGTAAAGAAAATGTTATTGCTGATGCATTGTCTCGTCGTTATACTATGCTTTCACAACTTGACTTTAAAATATTTGGTTTGGAGACCATCAAAGATCAATATGTGCATGATGCTGAATTTAAAGATGTATTGCAGAATTGTAAGGAAGGGAGAACATGGAACAAGTTCGTCGTTAACGATGGATTTGTGTTTCGTGCTAACAAGCTATGCATTCCAGCTAGCTCCGTTCGTCTTTTGTTGTTGCAGGAGGCGCATGGAGGAGGATCAATGGGACACTTTGGCGTGAAGAAGACGGAGGATATACTTGCTACACATTTCTTTTGGCCAAAGATGAGACGGGATGTTGAGCGTTTTGTTGCTCGCTGCACTACATGTCAAAAAGCTAAGTCACGACTCAATCCTCATGGTTTATATATGCCTTTGCCTGTACCTAGTGTTCCTTGGGAGGATATATCTATGGACTTTGTTTTAGGTTTACCTCGAACAAAGAAGGGGAGGGATAGCATATTTGTTGTCGTGGATAGGTTCTCGAAAATGGCACACTTTATACCATGTCATAAAAGCGATGATGCTGTTAATGTTGCTGATTTGTTCTTTCGTGAAATTATACGCTTGCACGGTGTGCCAAATACTATTGTTTCAGATCGTGATACTAAATTTCTTAGCCACTTTTGGAGATGTTTATGGGCTAAGTTGGGGACTAAACTGCTTTTTAGTACTACATGTCACCCCCAAACTGATGGACAAACTGAAGTAGTCAATAGAACATTGTCTACTATGCTTAGGGCTGTTTTGAAGAATAACAAGAAAATGTGGGAAGAATGCTTGCCTCATATTGAATTTGCTTATAATCGTTCATTGCATTCTACTACTAAGATGTGTCCTTTTGAAATTGTGTATGGTTTCCTTCCTCGTGCACCAATTGATTTGTTGCCTCTTCCATCTTCGGAGATGGTTAATTTTGATGCTAAACAACGTGCTGAATTGATCTTAAAAATGCATGAGTTAACTAAGGAGAACATTGAGCGTATGAATGCTAAATATAAACTTGCTGGAGTTAAGGGTAGAAAACATGTTGTGTTTGCACCTGGAGATCTTGTTTGGTTACATTTGCGTAAGGATAGATTTCCTGATTTGCGCAAATCAAAGCTAATGCCACGTGCTGATGGTCCTTTTAAGGTGTTAGAGAAAATAAATGATAATGCATATAAACTTGAGCTGCCTGCAGATTTTGGGGTTAGTCCCACTTTTAACATTGCAGATCTGAAGCCTTATTTGGGTGAGGAAGATGAGCTTCCGTCGAGGACGACTTCATTTCAAGAAGGGGAGGATGATGAGGACATCAATACCATTGTTACACCCACAGCCCCTGCTTCTATACATACTGGACCAATTACTAGAGCTCGCGCACGCCAATTAAATTATCAGGTACTTTCGTTTCTTGGTAATGATTCTAAAGTTCATGAGAATATGATGCTGCCTAAATTGGATACATTTGTTTTGCTTACAAATGAAGGCCCTAGCTTGGACAAGAAAGAGGAACCTTGGAGCAAGTTCAAGCATGCAGATGATGGCATGCACAAGGGGAACAAGAACGGAGTTACAAGTGATGATTTCAGGACTTTGAAGCCACCATAATGAGTGCAGGAAGCCTTGGACGAAATATACAAGATGTCACTTCATAAATTTCGTCCAGAGGCTATTATAGGTGCTGCGTCACCTTATTATTGGGCCAGGCCCATGTAATTTCGAAATACTTGAGTATAGACTGTTTTTAGAGTCCGTATGTGTGGGGAAACAAGAGATAGGGTTGGTTTCGGACCCCTCCTTCAAGGGCCACGAAATCCCCTCCTCTTCCTCCATATATACAGCCCTTAGGGCACCGTTTAGACTTTGGGTTTTGTTTAGATTAAAAGTTCGCCATAGCTGCAACTTCGCGTACTTCGTTTGTGTTCAACGACCAGACCAAGACGTCACAGAACCCCACCTTGATCAATAAAGCTTTCATCTTATATTCGCAATATCCAGATTGCAAATCTTAGTTTCTTGTTTGTTCTTCGTTTGCTTGCAGGAGATAGACCCTCGTGGTCAGGTTGATTGTGCTCCGGCGTGGTCAATAACCTCTCGGAGTTGGTTTAGCGATTGCTAAGGCGCGACGTCCTCGCACGTTCGTAGTCGGATCGTCAAAGTCTACTCCACCAAAAACGATAGCTATCATCTCATCGAAAGATCGGGACACCCTCGCCTCTATCAAACAAGTTCGTCATTAACGATGGATTTGTGTTTCGTGCTAACAAGCTATGCATTCCAGCTAGCTCTGTTCGTCTTTTGTTGTTGCAGGAGGCGCATGGAGGAGGATTAATGGGACACTTTGGCGTGAAGAAGACGGAGGATATACTTGCTACACATTTCTTTTGGCCAAAGATGAGACGGGATGTTGAGCGTTTTGTTGCTCGCTGCACTACATGTCAAAAAGCTAAGTCACGACTCAATCCTCATGGTTTATATATGCCTTTGCCTGTACCTAGTGTTCCTTGGGAGGATATATCTATGGACTTTGTTTTCGGTTTACCTCGAACAAAGAAGGGGAGGGATAGCATATTTGTTGTCGTGGATAGGTTCTCGAAAATGGCACACTTTATACCATGTCATAAAAGCGATGATGCTGTTAATGTTGCTGATTTGTTCTTTCGTGAAATTATACGCTTGCATGGTGTGCCAAATACTATTGTTTCAGATCGTGATACTAAATTTCTTAGCCACTTTTGGAGATGTTTATGGGCTAAGTTGGGGACTAAACTGCTTTTTAGTACTACATGTCACCCCCAAACTGATGGACAAACTGAAGTAGTCAATAGAACATTGTCTACTATGCTTAGGGCTGTTTTGAAGAATAACAAGAAAATGTGGGAAGAATGCTTGCCTCATATTGAATTTGCTTATAATCGTTCATTGCATTCTACTACTAAGATGTGTCCTTTTGAAATTGTGTATGGTTTCCTTCCTCGTGCACCAATTGATTTGTTGCCTCTTCCATCTTCGGAGAAGGTTAATTTTGATGCTAAACAACGTGCTGAATTGATCTTAAAAATGCATGAGTTAACTAAGGAGAACATTGAGCGTATTGATAGAGGCGAGGGTGTCCTGATCTTTCGATGAGATGATATCTATCGTTTTTGGTGGAGTAGACTTTGACGATCCGACTACGAACGAGCGAGGACGTCGCGCCTTAGCAATCGCTAAACCAACTCCGAGAGGTTATTGACCACGCCGGAGCACAATCAACCTGACCCCGAGGGTCTATCTCCTGCAAGCAAACGAAGAACAAGCAAGAAACTAAGATTTGCAATCTGGATATTGCGAATATAAGATGAAAGCTTTATTGATCGAGGTGGGGTTCTGTGACGTCTTGGTCTGGTCGTTGAACACAAACGAAGTACGCGAAGTTGCAGCTATGGCGAACTTTTAATCTAAACAAAACCCAAAGTCTAAACGGTGCCCTAAGGGCTGTATATATGGAGGAAGAGGAGGGGATTTCGTGGCCCTTGAAGGAGGGGTCCGAAACCAACCCTATCTCTTGTTTCCCCACACATACGGACTCTAAAAACAGTCTATACTCAAGTATTTCGAAATTACATGGGCCTGGCCCAATAATAAGGTGACGCAGCACCTATAATAGCCTCTGGACGAAATTTATGAAGTGACATCTTGTATATTTCGTCCAAGGCTTCCTGCACTCATTATGGTGGCTTCAAAGTCCTGAAATCATCACTTGTAACTCCGTTCTTGTTCCCCTTGTGCATGCCATCATCTGCATGCTTGAACTTGCTCCAAGGTTCCTCTTTCTTGTCCAAGCTAGGGCCTTCATTTGTAAGCAAAACAAATGTATCCAATTTAGGCAGCATCATATTCTCATGAACTTTAGAATCATTACCAAGAAACGAAAGTACCTGATAATTTAATTGGCGTGCGCGAGCTCTAGTAATTGGTCCAGTATGTATAGAAGCAGGGGCTGTGGGTGTAACAATGGTATTGATGTCCTCATCATCCTCCCCTTCTTGAAATGAAGTCGTCCTCGACGGAAGCTCATCTTCCTCACCCAAATAAGGCTTCAGATCTGCAATGTTAAAAGTGGGACTAACCCCAAAATCTGCAGGCAGCTCAAGTTTATATGCATTATCATTTATTTTCTCTAACACCTTAAAAGGACCATCAGCACGTGGCATTAGCTTTGATTTGCGCAAATCAGGAAATCTATCCTTACGCAAATGTAACCAAACAAGATCTCCAGGTGCAAACACAACTTGTTTTCTACCCTTATCTCCAGCAAGTTTATATTTAGCATTCATACGCTCAATGTTCTCCTTAGTTAACTCATGCATTTTTAAGATCAATTCAGCACGTTGTTTAGCATCAAAATTAACCTTCTCCGAAGATGGAAGAGGCAACAAATCAATTGGTGCACGAGGCAGGAAACCATACACAATTTCAAAAGGACACATCTTAGTAGTAGAATGCAATGAACGATTATAAGCAAATTCAATATGAGGCAAGCATTCTTCCCACATTTTCTTGTTATTCTTCAAAACAGCCCTAAGCATAGTAGACAAAGTTCTATTGACTACTTCAGTTTGTCCATCAGTTTGGGGGTGACATGTAGTACTAAAAATGATGAGGACATCAATACCATTGTTACACCCACAGCCCCTGCTTCTATACATACTGGACCAATTACTAGAGCTCGCGCACGTCAATTAAAATATCAGGTACTTTCGTTTCTTGGTAATGATTCTAAAGTTCATGAGAATATGATGCTGCCTAAATTGGATACATTTGTTTTGCTTACAAATGAAGGGCCTAGCTTGGACAAGAAAGAGGAACCTTGGAGCAAGTTCAAGCATGGAGATGATGGCATGCACAAGGGGAACAAGAACGGAGTTACAAGTGATGATTTCAGGACTTTGAAGCCACCATAATGAGTGCAGGAAGCCTTGGACGAAATATACAAGATGTCACTTCATAAATTTCGTCCAGAGGCTATTATAGGTGCTGCGTCACCTTATTATTGGGCCAGGCCCATGTAATTTCGAAATACTTGAGTATAGGCTGTTTTTAGAGTCCGTATGTGTGGGGAAACAAGAGATAGGGTTGGTTTCGGTCCCCTCCTTCAAGGGCCACGAAATCCCCTCCTCTTCCTCCATATATACAGCCCTTAGGGCACCGTTTAGACTTTGGGTTTTGTTTAGATTAAAAGTTCGCCATAGCTGCAACTTCGCGTACTTCGTTTGTGTTCAACGACCAGACCAAGACGTCACAGAACCCCACCTTGATCAATAAAGCTTTCATCTTATATTCGCAATATCCAGATTGCAAATCTTAGTTTCTTGCTTGTTCTTCGTTTGCTTGCAGGAGATAGACCCTCGTGGTCAGGTTGATTGTGCTCCGGCGTGGTCAATAACCTCTCGGAGTTGGTTTAGCGATTGCTAAGGCACGACGTCCTCGCACGTTCGTAGTCGGATCGTCAAAGTCTACTCCACCAAAAACGATAGCTATCATCTCATCGAAAGATCGGGACACCCTCGCCTCTATCACCATGCCTCCTCTACTCCCACACGTCCTACTGCGGCACCACTGACTTCAGCCGCCAATTCCAACCTAGATACAAGAAAACAGGCACCACCACCACCATCTGCCAAGAGTACACCTTCTGGGCCTGCCCAGAGCTCTTCTTCATCTATGGCATCAACAGGGCACACACATGATATTATTTGTCGTCGTTGTAAGGGAAGAGGTCATTATGCGAGAGAATGCCAATCTCCGCGTGTTAGGATTGCTACTGAGGATGGTGGGTATGAGTCTGCTAGTGATTATGATGAGGAGACTTTGGCTCTTATTACAAGTGAAGAACACGGTGGAGATGATTCTGATCATGAGACGCAATACATGGCTCCTGAAGACGCTGACAGGTATGAATGTTTAGTTGCTCAACGTGTTTTGAGTGTGCAGGTCACACAAGCTGAGCAAAATCAGAGGCATAATTTGTTCCATACAAAGGGAGTTGTGAAGGAACGTTCTGTTCGCGTCATCATAGATGGAGGGAGCTGCAACAACTTGGCTAGCATGGAGATGGTGGAGAAGCTATCTCTCACCACAAGACCACATCCACATCCTTACTATATCCAATGGTTCAACAACAGCGGCAAGGTTAAGGTAACACGTACTGTTCGTGTGCATTTTAGTATCTCTACATATGCTGATTATGTTGATTGTGATGTGGTACCCATGCAAGCATGTTCATTATTACTTGGTAGACCATGGCAATTTGATAAAAATTCTGTACACCATGGTAGAAACAATCAGTATACTCTTGTTCATAAGGATAAACATATTACTTTACTTCCTATGACTCCTGATTCTATTTTGAAAGATGATATTAATAGAGCTAGTAAAGCAAAGCAGGAGAAAAATAAGAGTGAAAATCAGATTGTGGCAAAAGAATTTGAGCAACAAATGAAGCCTAATAATAAACCATCTAGTGTTGCTTCTGAAATTAAATTGAAAAGTGCATGCTTACTTGCCACCAAATCTGATATTGATGAGCTAGATTTCAGCAATTCTGTTTGCTATGCTTTTGTGTGCAAAGAGGCGTTATTTTCATTCGAGGACGTGCCTTCCTCTTTGCCTCCTGCGGTCACTAACATTTTGCAGGAGTTCGCTGACGTCTTTCCACAAGACGTGCCACCGGGATTACCACCTATTCGCGGGATTGAGCATCAGATTGACTTAATTCCCGGTGCTTCGTTGCCAAACCGTGCGCCATACCGTACCAATCCAGAGGAGACGAAGGAGATTATGCGTCAAGTACAGGAGTTGCTCGAAAAAGGTTATATACGCGAATCCCTTAGTCCTTGTGCTGTTCCTATTATTCTAGTGCCGAAAAAGGATGGTACATCGCGTATGTGTGTTGATTGTAGAGGCATTAATAATATTACTATTCGTTATCGTCATCCTATTCCTAGACTAGATGATATGCTTGATGAATTGAGTGGCTCTACAATATTCTCCAAAGTTGATTTGCGTAGTGGATACCATCAAATTCGTATGAAATTGGGGGATGAATGGAAAACAGCATTTAAAACAAAGTTTGGATTATATGAGTGGTTAGTCATGCCTTTTGGGTTAACTAATGCACCTAGTACTTTCATGAGATTAATGAACGAAGTTTTACGTGCTTTCATTGGACGATTTGTGGTAGTCTATTTTGATGATATACTGATTTATAGCAGATCTTTGGAGGAACATTTGGAACATTTACTTGCTGTTTTTATTGCTTTACGTGATGCACGTTTATTGCTTTACCTCGAACAAAGAAGGGGAGGGATAGCATATTTGTTGTCGTGGATAGGTTCTCGAAAATGGCACACTTTATACCATGTCATAAAAGCGATGATGCTGTTAATGTTGCTGATTTGTTCTTTCGTGAAATTATACGCTTGCATGGTGTGCCAAATACTATTGTTTCAGATCGTGATACTAAATTTCTTAGCCACTTTTGGAGATGTTTATGGGCTAAGTTGGGGACTAAACTGCTTTTTAGTACTACATGTCACCCCCAAACTGATGGACAAACTGAAGTAGTCAATAGAACATTGTCTACTATGCTTAGGGCTGTTTTGAAGAATAACAAGAAAATGTGGGAAGAATGCTTGCCTCATATTGAATTTGCTTATAATCGTTCATTGCATTCTACTACTAAGATGTGTCCTTCTGAAATTGTGTATGGTTTCCTTCCTCGTGCACCAATTGATTTGTTGCCTCTTCCATCTTCGGAGAAGGTTAATTTTGATGGTAAACAACGTGCTGAATTGATCTTAAAAATGCATGAGTTAACTAAGGAGAACATTGAGCGTATGAATGCTAAATATAAACTTGCTGGAGATAAGGGTAGAAAACATGTTGTGTTTGCACCTGGAGATCTTGTTTGGTTACATTTGCGTAAGGATAGATTTCCTGATTTGCGCAAATCAAAGCTAATGCCACGTGCTGATGGTCCTTTTAAGGTGTTAGAGAAAATAAATGATAATGCATATAAACTTGAGCTGCCTGCAGATTTTGGGGTTAGTCCCACTTTTAACATTGCAGATCTGAAGCCTTATTTGGGTGAGGAAGATGAGCTTCCGTCGAGGACGACTTCATTTCAAGAAGGGGAGGATGATGAGGACATCAATACCATTGTTACACCCACAGCCCCTGCTTCTATACATACTGGACCAATTACTAGAGCTCGCGCACGCCAATTAAATTATCAGGTACTTTCGTTTCTTGGTAATGATTCTAAAGTTCATGAGAATATGATGCTGCCTAAATTGGATACATTTGTTTTGCTTACAAATGAAGGCCCTAGCTTGGACAAGAAAGAGGAACCTTGGAGCAAGTTCAAGCATGCAGATGATGGCATGCACAAGGGGAACAAGAACGGAGTTACAAGTGATGATTTCAGGACTTTGAAGCCACCATAATGAGTGCAGGAAGCCTTGGACGAAATATACAAGATGTCACTTCATAAATTTCGTCCAGAGGCTATTATAGGTGCTGCGTCACCTTATTATTGGGCCAGGCCCATGTAATTTCGAAATACATGAGTATAGGCTGTTTTTAGAGTCCGTATGTGTGGGGAAACAAGAGATAGGGTTGGTTTCGGACCCCTCCTTCAAGGGCCACGAAATCCCCTCCTCTTCCTCCATATATACAGCCCTTAGGGCACCGTTTAGACTTTGGGTTTTGTTTAGATTAAAAGTTCGCCATAGCTGCAACTTCGCGTACTTCGTTTGTGTTCAACGACCAGACCAAGACGTCACAGAACCCCACCTTGATCAATAAAGCTTTCATCTTATATTCGCAATATCCAGATTGCAAATCTTAGTTTCTTGCTTGTTCTTCGTTTGCTTGCAGGAGATAGACCCTCGTGGTCAGGTTGATTGTGCTCCGGCGTGGTCAATAACCTCTCGGAGTTGGTTTAGCGATTGCTAAGGCGCGACGTCCTCGCACGTTCGTAGTCGGATCGTCAAAGTCTACGCCACCAAAAACGATTGCTATCATCTCATCGAAAGATCGGGACACCCTCGCCTCTATCAGTTCTACCAAGTAATAATGAACATGCTTGCATGGGTACCACATCACAATCAACATAATCAGCATATGTAGAGATACTAAAATGCACACGAACAGTACGTGTTACCTTAACCTTGCCGCTGTTGTTGAACCATTGGATATAGTAAGGATGTGGATGTGGTCTTGTGGTGAGAGATAGCTTCTCCACCATCTCCATGCTAGCCAAGTTGTTGCAGCTCCCTCCATCTATGATGACGCGAACAGAACGTTCCTTCACAACTCCCTTTGTATGGAACAAATTATGCCTCTGATTTTGCTCAGCTTGTGTGACCTGCACACTCAAAACACGTTGAGCAACTAAACATTCATACCTGTCAGCGTCTTCAGGAGCCATGTATTGCGTCTCATGATCAGAATCATCTCCACCGTGTTCTTCACTTGTAATAAGCGCCAAAGTCTCCTCATCATAGTCACTAGCGGACTCATACCCACCATCCTCTGTAGCAATCATAACACGCGGAGATTGGCATTCTCTCGCATAATGACCTCTTCCCTTACAACGACGACAAATAATATCATGTGTGTGCCCTGTTGATGCCATAGATGAAGAAGAGCTCTGCGCAGGCCCAGAAGGTGTACTCTTGGCAGATGGTGGTGGTGGTGCCTGTTTTCTTGTATCTCGGTTGGAATTGGCGGCTGAAGTCAGTGGTGCCGCAGTAGGACGTGTGGGAGTAGAGGAGGCACGCGGTGTCCATGATGAAGATCGACCTGCAGAAAAATTAGTTCGCGCCAATGCCTGTCGATCCTGCACTTCACGTTCAGCTTTACAAGCAAGATGGAATAAACGAGTGATATTATTATACTCCTTATACTCTAGAATGGTCTGAATCTCTCTATTTAATCCACCCATGAAACGTGCAAGCATAGCTTCATTCTCCTCAACAATACCACATCTAATCATGCCAGTTTGTAATTCCTGATAATATTCTTCTCCAGAATTTTTTCCTTGTCTTAAGCGCTGCAATTTTTGAAGTAATTCACGTTGATAATATGGTGGAACCCAACGAGTACGCATAGCAGTTTTCAAAGCAGCCCACGTAGCTGGAATAGGATATAATCTACAATGTTCAGACCACCATACACATGCAAAACTAGTGAAAGCACAAACAGCAGCAGCAACACGTCGTTCCTCGGGATATTGTAAACATGTAAAACGTTGTTCAGTTTCTAACTCCCAAGTAAGATATATATCAGGAACATATCTACCCTCGAATGGTGCAATATTCAATTTTAATTTAGGAAGATGGTCATGATCTCGTACCTGAAGTGGTGGTGCAGGCCTACCATTGCGATTATTTGCATGTGGACGACCTGGTGCTGGTGGTTGCACGTAGTTATGATTTTGATCAACCTCATCCTCATAATCGCCCGCGTAATCATCCTCCTCCTCGGCACCAGCAGCAGCAGGAGCAGGAGCCAAAGAAGCATCAACAGTAGGTACAGCAGCACCAGAAGTTTGGCCATCCTCAAGAGGAACACGCTTCGCTCGTCCGAACTGATTTGGAAGGGGGCGTTGTTGTTGTCGTTGCAGAGGTGCGACAGGTGCAGCCGGTGGTGGTTGGGGAAGACGCGTGAGCAATTCATTAAACTTGTTATCCAGCTTTGTCTCGAACGACTTCTCCATGCCATCTATCTTCTCCATGGCCTCTTCAAATTTGTTTAGCACATCTCCCACCTGGCCACTCATCATTTGCTGAAATTTATCATGCAACTCCTTGTTCGTCATGTTCTCCCAGTCAATCTCGTCGGCTTGTGATCCTGCCATGGTTAGCAGCAATAGAAACACACAAGAATATGATCCTACAGACTACTAGAAAGTGGTGGTGGTGTGGTGTGGTGTCACAAATCCGTCAAGCAAATCTCAAATTCTTACCAATTCTTACCCAGCAGCAGGTGGTGATCGGCAACCTTTGTAGTCAAAACTCTCAGAGCTTGGACAGAGCGATTGCCAGGTGGTGTCAAACGCACGATGTAGATGTATGTGGAGCTGGGAAGGCTTATGATATGGTAGCAAAAAGGGTCAGCAACAATCAATTCAGAGATGCAATGTTGAATAAACTCTCAACGACGGTACTGTGCTGGTCCTAGGCTAGACCGTGCTAGAGACGCGAGCCTAGAACACTAACAAAAATCACGGCGCTGCACGTAAACAAGGGAGGAGCACACTCTGAATTTTTTTATTTTTTTTTTTGCACTTTTTTTTTCCTCTTTTTTTTTTTTGCTCCGCAACAAATTTTTTTCGAAAAAGTCTACAAATGGTCTAAAAACTGCCTAGCCAGAATTTTCCAGACTTAGTTTTTTTTTTGGAAACTGGAACTATTTTTCTTCTGCGGGTAGCGCGAAAATTGGGGAATCCGACTTGTTCACGACTCGTAGTATCGCGTGATCTGGAACTCTAAAATAAAGGAATAAATACTGGACTCGGACTAGGACTGGTGGCAGAGATGAATCTGGTGGAACTCGGACTGGTGATGGTATATGACGGTAGTATATGTGGGCTCGGATTGGTGGTGGTATATGGACTCGGATTGGTGGTGGTATATGGACTCGGATCGGTGGTGGTATATGGACTCAGAGAAATAGCAGATAAGCTGTGGTGGTATACGGTAGGGGCGATGATGATGGTGCGGCGGCGGCGTGACAACTTGTGAACAGAACTCGAAACTCTAAAGAACTAGACGCTAAGACCAGCAACTTGACACGACGATGCAACCGCAAATTCAACAAAGCAAAAACCCTAAAAAGATTATGCAAAGGCTCAGATTGGTTCGGATATGATGAACTAACCCTAAATTTTTTTTTTGGCTTTCTCCTGGACTGTAGGTATGAAGAACAGACTCGATCTAAACTACGAAAAACTGTAAATCTCACCGAGCAACCTGGGAATCTGATACCACTTGATAGAGGCGAGGGTGTCCCGATCTTTCGATGAGATAATATCTATCGTTTTTGGTGGAGTAGACTTTGACGATCCGACTACGAACGTGCGAGGACGTCGCGCCTTAGCAATCGCTAAACCAACTCCGAGAGGTTATTGACCACGCCGGAGCACAATCAACCTGACCCCGAGGGTCTATCTCCTGCAAGCAAACGAAGAACAAGCAAGAAACTAAGATTTGCAATCTGGATATTGCGAATATAAGATGAAAGCTTTATTGATCGAGGTGGGGTTCTGTGACGTCTTGGTCTGGTCGTTGAACACAAACGAAGTACGCGAAGTTGCAGCTATGGCGAACTTTTAATCTAAACAAAACCCAAAGTCTAAACGGTGCCCTAAGGGCTGTATATATGGAGGAAGAGGAGGGGATTTCGTGGCCCTTGAAGGAGGGGTCCGAAACCAACCCTATCTCTTGTTTCCCCACACATACGGACTCTAAAAACAGCCTATACTCAAGTATTTCGAAATTACATGGGCCTGGCCCAATAATAAGGTGACGCAGCACCTATAATAGCCTCTGGACGAAATTTATGAAGTGACATCTTGTATATTTTGTCCAAGGCTTCCTGCACTCATTATGGTGGCTTCAAAGTCCTGAAATCATCACTTGTAACTCCGTTCTTGTTCCCCTTGCGCATGCCATCATCTCCATGCTTGAACTTGCTCCAAGGTTCCTCTTTCTTGTCCAACAACTTGGCTAGCATGGAGATGGTGGAGAAGCTATCTCTCACCACAAGACCACATCCACATCCTTACTATATCCAATGGTTCAACAACAGCGGCAAGGTTAAGGTAACACGTACTGTTCGTGTGCATTTTAGTATCTCTACATATGCTGATTATGTTGATTGTGATGTGGTACCCATGCAAGCATGTTCATTATTACTTGGTAGACCATGGCAATTTGATAAAAATTCTGTACACCATGGTAGAAACAATCAGTATACTCTTGTTCATAAGGATAAACATATTACTTTGCTTCCTATGACTCCTGATTCTATTTTGAAAGATGATATTAATAGAGCTAGTAAAGCAAAGCAGGAGAAAAATAAGAGTGAAAATCAGATTGTGGTAAAAGAATTTGAGCAACAAATGAAGGCTAATAATAAACCATCTAGTGTTGCTTCTGAAATTAAATTGAAAAGTGCATGCTTACTTGCCACCAAATCTGATATTGATGAGCTAGATTTCAGCAATTCTGTTTGCTATGCTTTTGTGTGCAAAGAGGCGTTATTTTCATTCGAGGACGTGCCTTCCTCTTTGCCTCCTGCGGTCACTAACATTTTGCAGGAGTTCGCTGACGTCTTTCCACAAGACGTGCCATCGGGATTACCACCTATTCGCGGGATTGAGCATCAGATTGACTTAATTCCCGGTGCTTCGTTGCCAAACCGTGCGCCATACCGTACCAATCCAGAGGAGACGAAGGAGATTATGCGTCAAGTACAGGAGCTGCTCGACAAAGGTTATATACGCGAATCTCTTAGTCCTTGTGCTGTTCCTATTATACTAGTGCCAAAAAAGGATGGTACGTCGCGTATGTGTGTTGATTGTAGAGGCATTAATAATATTACTATTCGTTATCGTCATCCTATTCCTAGGCTAGATGATATGCTTGATGAATTGAGTGGCTCTACAATATTCTCCAAAGTTGATTTGCGTAGTGGATACCATCAAATTCGTATGAAATTGGGAGATGAATGGAAAACAGCATTTAAAACTAAGTTCGGTTTATATGAGTGGTTAGTCATGCCTTTTGGGTTAACTAATGCACCTAGTACTTTCATGAGATTAATGAACGAAGTTTTACGTGCTTTCATTGGATGATTTGTGGTAGTCTATTTTGATGATATACTGATTTATAGCAGATCTTTGGAGGAACATTTGGAACATTTACGTGCTGTTTTTATTGCTTTACGTGATGCACGTTTGTTTGGTAACCTTGGGAAGTGCACCTTTTGCACTGACCGAGTATCTTTTCTTGGCTATGCTGTTACTCCACAGGGAATTGAAGTTGATAAAGCCAAGATTGAAGCTATTGAGAGTTGGCCACAGCCCAAAACGGTCACTCAAGTGAGGAGTTTTCTTGGACTCGCTGGTTTCTATAGGCGTTTTGTGAGAGATTTCAGCACCATTGCTGCACCTCTCAATGAGCTTACAAAGAAGGATGTGCCTTTTGTTTGGGGTACCTCACAGGAAGAAGCCTTCACGGTATTGAAAGATAAGTTGACACATGCTCCTTTACTCCAACTTCCTGATTTTAATAAGACTTTTGAGCTTGAATGTGATGCTAGTGGAATTGGATTAGGAGGTGTTTTATTACAAGATGGCAAACCTGTTGCATACTTTTCTGAAAAATTGAGTGGGCCTAGTCTGAACTATTCTACTTATGATAAAGAATTATATGCTCTTGTTCGGACCTTAGAAACATGGCAACATTATTTATGGCCCAAAGAATTTGTTATACATTCTGATCATGAATCTTTGAAACACATTAAAAGTCAAGCAAAACTGAACCGTAGACATGCTAAATGGGTTGAATTTATTGAGACTTTCCCTTATGTAATTAAACACAAGAAGGGTAAAGAAAATGTTATTGCTGATGCATTGTCTCGTCGTTATACTATGCTTTCACAACTTGACTTTAAAATATTTGGTTTGGAGACCATCAAAGATCAATATGTGCATGATGCTGAATTTAAAGATGTATTGCAGAATTGTAAGGAAGGGAGAACATGGAACAAGTTCGTCGTTAACGATGGATTTGTGTTTCGTGCTAACAAGCTATGCATTCCAGCTAGCTCCGTTCGTCTTTTGTTGTTGCAGGAGGCGCATGGAGGAGGATTAATGGGACACTTTGGCGTGAAGAAGACGGAGGATATACTTGCTACACATTTCTTTTGGCCAAAGATGAGACGGGATGTTGAGCGTTTTGTTGCTCGCTGCACTACATGTCAAAAAGCTAAGTCACGACTCAATCCTCATGGTTTATATATACCTTTGCCTGTACCTAGTGTTCCTTGGGAGGATATATCTATGGACTTTGTTTTAGGTTTACCTCGAACAAAGAAGGGGAGGGATAGCATATTTGTTGTCGTGGATAGGTTCTCGAAAATGGCACACTTTATACCATGTCATAAAAGCGATGATGCTGTTAATGTTGCTGATTTGTTCTTTCGTGAAATTATACGCTTGCATGGTGTGCCAAATACTATTGTTTCAGATCGCGATACTAAATTTCTTAGCCACTTTTGGAGATGTTTATGGGCTAAGTTGGGGACTAAACTGCTTTTTAGTACTACATGTCACCCCCAAACTGATGGACAAACTGAAGTAGTCAATAGAACATTGTCTACTATGCTTAGGGCTGTTTTGAAGAATAACAAGAAAATGTGGGAAGAATGCTTGCCTCATATTGAATTTGCTTATAATCGTTCATTGCATTCTACTACTAAGATGTGTCCTTTTGAAATTGTGTATGGTTTCCTTCCTCGTGCACCAATTGATTTGTTGCCTCTTCCATCTTCGGAGAAGGTTAATTTTGATGCTAAACAACGTGCTGAATTGATCTTAAAAATGCATGAGTTAACTAAGGAGAACATTGAGCGTATGAATGCTAAATATAAACTTGCTGGAGATAAGGGTAGAAAACATGTTGTGTTTGCACCTGGAGATCTTGTTTGGTTACATTTGCGTAAGGATAGATTTCCTGATTTGCGCAAATCAAAGCTAATGCCACGTGCTGATGGTCCTTTTAAGGTGTTAGAGAAAATAAATGATAATGCATATAAACTTGAGCTGCCTGCAGATTTTGGGGTTAGTCCCACTTTTAACATTGCAGATCTGAAGCCTTATTTGGGTGAGGAAGATGAGCTTCCGTCGAGGACGACTTCATTTCAAGAAGGGGAGGATGATGAGGACATCAATACCATTGTTACACCCACAGCCCCTGCTTCTAACAATTTTTTTTTCGGAAATCAGGGCAGCGACGACGAAAAAGTGCGACAAAAAATCATTATGATGGCGAGTGTCTCAAAACGCTCCCTAGGACCTAAAAATAGGATAGGGAAAAAATATTTTTGACTGCCAAAATTTTGGCCAAAATAGGATAGTGTCTCAAATTTTTTTTTTTCCGAAACCTACTCAGGCAAGGAAACACGAATCGGAAACTAGATGGATCTCGAAAACAAACCTAAGATGAAAAGAACTCGGATTGGTGGTGGATATATGGTGGTGGTATATGGCAGCGGTGGTGGTATATGGTAGCGGTGGTGGTATATGGATACGGATCGGTGGTGGTATATGGATACAGATCGGTGATGGTATATGGATTCAGAGCGGTGGCGGATAAGCGGTGGTGGTAGATGGCAGGGGCGATGATGATGGTGCGGCGGCGGCGTGACAACTTATGACCAGAACTCGAAACTCTAACGGACTAGACGCTAAGACCAGCAACTAGACACGACGATGCAACCGCAAATTCAACAAAGCAAAAACCCTAAAAAGATTATGCAAAGGCTCAGATTGGTTCGGATATGATGAACTAACCCTAATTTTTTTTTTGGCTTTTTCGTGGACTGTAGGTATGAAGAACAGACTCGATCTAAACTACGAAAAACTGTTAAAATCTCACCGAGCAACCTGAAAATCTGATACCACTTGATAGAGGCGAGGGTGTCCCGATCTTTCGATGAGATGATAGCTATCATTTTTGGTGGAGTAGACTTTGACGATCCGACTACGAACGTGCGAGGACGTCGCGCCTTAGCAATCGCTAAACCAACTCCGAGAGGTTATTGACCACGCCGGAGCACAATCAACCTGACCACGAGGGTCTATCTCCTGCAAGCAAACGAAGAACAAGCAAGAAACTAAGATTTGCAATCTGGATATTGCGAATATAAGATGAAAGCTTTATTGATCAAGGTGGGGTTCTGTGACGTCTTGGTCTGGTCGTTGAACACAAACGAAGTACGCGAAGTTGCAGCTATGGCGAACTTTTAATCTAAACAAAACCCAAAGTCTAAACGGTGCCCTAAGGGCTGTATATATGGAGGAAGAGGAGGGGATTTCGTGGCCCTTGAAGGAGGGGGCCGAAACCAACCCTATCTCTTGTTTCCCCACACATACGGACTCTAAAAACAGCCTATACTCAAGTATTTCGAAATTACATGGGCCTGGCCCAATAATAAGGTGACGCAGCACCTATAATAGCCTCTGGACGAAATTTATGAAGTGACATCTTGTATATTTCGTCCAAGGCTTCCTGCACTCATTATGGTGGCTTCAAAGTCCTGAAATCATCACTTGTAACTCCGTTCTTGTTCCCCTTGTGCATGCCATCATCTCCATGCTTGAACTTGCTCCAAGGTTCCTCTTTCTTGTCCAAGCTAGGCCCTTCATTTGTAAGCAAAACAAATGTATCCAATTTAGGCAGCATCATATTCTCATGAACTTTAGAATCATTACCAAGAAACGAAAGTACCTCATATTTTAATTGGCGTGCGCGAGCTCTAGTAATTGGTCCAGTATGTATAGAAGCAGGGGTTGCGGGTGTAACAATGGTATTGATGTCCTCATCACTATCGTTTTTGGTGGAGTAGACTTTGACGATCCGACTACGAACGTGCGAGGACGTCGCGCCTTAGCAATCGCTAAACCAACTCCGAGAGGTTATTGACCACGCCGGAGCACAATCAACCTGACCACGAGGGTCTATCTCCTGCAAGCAAACGAAGAACAAGCAAGAAACTAAGATTTGCAATCTGGATATTGCGAATATAAGATGAAAGCTTTATTGATCAAGGTGGGGTTCTGTGACGTCTTGGTCTGGTCGTTGAACACAAACGAAGTACGCGAAGTTGCAGCTATGGCGAACTTTTAATCTAAACAAAACACAAAGTCTAAACGGTGCCCTAAGGGCTGTATATATGGAGGAAGAGGAGGGGATTTCGTGGCCCTTGAAGGAGGGGTCCGAAACCAACCCTATCTCTTGTTTCCCCACACATACGGACTCTAAAAACAGCCTATACTCAAGTATTTCGAAATTACATGGGCCTGGCCCAATAATAAGGTGACGCAGCACCTATAATAGCCTCTGGACGAAAATTATGAAGTGACATCTTGTATATTTCGTCCAAGGCTTCCTGCACTCATTATGGTGGCTTCAAAGTCCTGAAATCATCACTTGTAACTCCGTTCTTGTTCCCCTTGTGCATGCCATCATCTCCATGCTTGAACTTGCTCCAAGGTTCCTCTTTCTTGTCCAAGCTAGGCCCTTCATTTGTAAGCAAAACAAATGTATCCAATTTAGGCAGCATCATATTCTCATGAACTTTAGAATCATTACCAAGAAACGAAAGTACCTGATATTTTAATTGGCGTGCGCGAGCTCTAGTAATTGGTCCAGTATGTATAGAAGCAGGGGCTGTGGGTGTAACAATGGTATTGATGTCCTCTTGATAGAGGCGAGGGTGTCCCGATCTTTCGATGAGATGATAGCTATCGTTTTTGGTGGAGTAGACTTTGACGATCCGACTACGAACGTGCGAGGACGTCGCGCCTCAGCAATTGCTAAACCAACTCCGAGAGGTTATTGACCACGCCGGAGCACAATCAACCTGACCACGAGGGTCTATCTCCTGCAAGCAAACGAAGAACAAGCAAGAAACTAAGATTTGCAATCTGGATATTGCGAATATAAGATGAAAGCTTTATTGATCAAGGTGGGGTTCTGTGACGTCTTGGTCTGGTCGTTGAACACAAACGAAGTACGCGAAGTTGCAGCTATGGCGAACTTTTAATCTAAACAAAACCCAAAGTCTAAACGGTGCCCTAAGGGCTGTATATATGGAGGAAGAGGAGGGGATTTCGTGGCCCTTGAAGGAGGGGTCCGAAACCAACCCTATCTCTTGTTTCCCCACACATACGGACTATAAAAACAGCCTATACTCAAGTATTTCGAAATTACATGGGCCTGGCCCAATAATAAGGTGACGCAGCACCTATAATAGCCTCTGGACGAAATTTATGAAGTGACATCTTGTATATATCGTCCAAGGCTTCCTGCACTCATTATGGTGGCTTCAAAATCCTGAAATCATCACTTGTAACTCCGTTCTTGTTCCCCTTGTGCATGCCATCATCTCCATGCTTGAACTTGCTCCAAGGTTCCTCTTTCTTGTCCAAGCTAGGCCCTTCATTTGTAAGCAAAACAAATGTATCCAATTTAGGCAGCATCATATTCTCATGAACTTTAGAATCATTACCAAGAAACGAAAGTACCTGATATTTTAATTGACGTGCGCGAGCTCTAGTAATTGGTCCAGTATGTATAGAAGCAGGGGCTGTGGGTGTAACAATGGTATTGATGTCCTCATCATCCTCCCCTTCTTGAAATGAAGTCGTCCTCGACGGAAGCTCATCTTCCTCACCCAAATAAGGCTTCAGATCTGCAATGTTAAAAGTGGGACTAACCCCAAAACCTGCAGGCAGCTCAAGTTTATATGCATTATCATTTATTTTCTCTAACACCTTAAAAGGACCATCAGCACGTGGCATTAGCTTTGATTTGCGCAAATCAGGAAATCTATCCTTACGCAAATGTAACCAAACAAGATCTCCAGGTGCAAACACAACATGTTTTCTACCCTTATCTCCAGCAAGTTTATATTTAGCATTCATACGCTCAATGTTCTCCTTAGTTAACTCATGCATTTTTAAGATCAATTCAGCACGTTGTTTAGCATCAAAATTAACCTTCTCCGAAGATGGAAGAGGCAACAAATCAATTGGTGCACGAGGAAGGAAACCATACACAATTTCAAAAGGACACATCTTAGTAGTAGAATGCAATGAACGATTATAAGCAAATTCAATATGAGGCAAGCATTCTTCCCACATTTTCTTGTTATTCTTGATGAGGACATCAATACCATTGTTACACCCACAGCCCCTGCTTCTATACATACTGGACCAATTACTAGAGCTCGCGCACGTCAATTAAAATATCAGGTACTTTCGTTTCTTGGTAATGATTCTAAAGTTCATGAGAATATGATGCTGCCTAAATTGGATACATTTGTTTTGCTTACAAATGAAGGGCCTAGCTTGGACAAGAAAGAGGAACCTTGGAGCAAGTTCAAGCATGGAGATGATGGCATGCACAAGGGGAACAAGAACGGAGTTACAAGTGATGATTTCAGGACTTTGAAGCCACCATAATGAGTGCAGGAAGCCTTGGACGAAATATACAAGATGTCACTTCATAAATTTCGTCCAGAGGCTATTATAGGTGCTGCGTCACCTTATTATTGGGCCAGGCCCATGTAATTTCGAAATACTTGAGTATAGGCTGTTTTTAGAGTCCGTATGTGTGGGGAAACAAGGGATAGGGTTGGTTTCGGACCCCTCCTTCAAGGGCCACGAAATCCCCTCCTCTTCCTCCATATATACAGCCCTTAGGGCACCGTTTAGACTTTGGGTTTTGTTTAGATTAAAAGTTCGCCATAGCTGCAACTTCGCGTACTTCGTTTGTGTTCAACGACCAGACCAAGACGTCACAGAACCCCACCTCGATCAATAAAGCTTTCATCTTATATTCGCAATATCCAGATTGCAAATCTTAGTTTCTTGCTTGTTCTTCGTTTGCTTGCAGGAGATAGACCCTCGGGGTCAGGTTGATTGTGCTCCGGCGTGGTCAATAACCTCTCGGAGTTGGTTTAGCGATTGCTAAGGCGCGACGTCCTCGCACGTTCGTAGTCGGATCGTCAAAGTCTACTCCACCAAAAACGATAGATATCATCTCATCGAAAGATCGGGACACCCTCGCCTCTATCACAAGGAGATGACCATGAAGAAGAAAGGAGGGAGATCCAAGCGTGCATCGAGCCTCGAGGAGAAGGAGGAGGAAGAGGGACCCCAAGACGCAAAGCACCGGAGGCCTCAGACCACCCTGGGTGCCTGGCCTCCAACCGGGCGCGGTCCCTGACCACCCCGGGTGCTTGGCCCCTCAAACCCCGGGTGCCCGGTTCGGCAGCACCAAAGGGCACGACCCCACTGTCCACCCTGGGTGCTCGAGCTTTCACCCCCCAAGTGCCCAACCCCTCCACATGGCGTGCCCTCGGGTGCCCAACAGCTCCACATGGCGTGCCCCCAGGTGCCCGGCCCCCCTCCCAGGCGCCACCCCGGGTGCCCAGACTCCTCTTCCCAGCGACCCCCGGGTGCTCGGGCCCCTTTACCCCGGCTGCCCGGACCCCTCCGGCCATGCCTGCGTGCATTAGGGGCAAATGAACCATGTACCCCTGTTTTACTCCCAAATGTTCCCTAGACTATAAATAGACCTTCCCCTTTGTTGTAGGGTGGAGACCCTAAGTGGAGATCTTTCACGAATTGGAGGGGGGTCCACGAAGAAGAAGAGGGGAAATCACAAGAGGAACACTCAAGAACAAGTCCAATCACACATCCACTAGACCAACAAACACATGAGATTCACAAGGTACAAGAACAATAAAAGGGAAACAAGATACATGGTAAAGTTCATCCCAAATCCTATGAAGGTGATGAGGTCTTGAATCCCTAAGGACCTTCTCCAATTGAGGCCTGTCTTATCTCTCTCAAGAGGAATCCCACAAGGGAAGGTACATGAGCTAAGCTCTAATGTCTAGATCTATTCTTAGCTAACCCTAATTCTGAGCTAGCCAACGTCTATTTATAGTCTAGGGAAGATTTGGGGAGAAACAGGGGTACATGGGTCATCTGGCCCTTAATGCACGCAGGCATCGTCGCAGGGGCCGGGCACCCGGGGGTTGCTATGCAGAGGAGGCCGGGCAACCGGCGTAGCACCAGGTGGGGGGCCGGCACCCGGGGGTAGGAGTGTGGGCACCCGGGGGTGCGGGCACACGGGGGTGAAAGTGCGGGCACCAGGGTGGATAGAAGGAACGCACCCTTGTGGCCGCCGGACCTGGCACCCAGGGGTTGAGGGGCCGGGCACCCGGGGTGGTCAGGAGCCACGCCCGGTTGGTGGCCGGGGGTTCGGGCACCCGGGGCGTAGGAGGCCGGGCACCCAGGGTGGTCTGAGGCCTCCGTTGCTTCGCGTCTTGTGGTCCCTCTTCCTCCTCCTCCTTCCTTCTTGGATGGTGTAGATGTTCTCTTGTGGTTGAACTTCTCCTCGTCATCGATGAAGCTTTGGTAATACCTATGCATGCACATTAGAGGGATGTCAAGTAGTATACCATCCTCGAATGGGTCAAGTGAACATGTGTAAAGGAGATCATTAACCTTTATGTATGTGAAGTAAATGTCGCACGTGTCACTTGCCGAACGGACTCTTGACATGGTGATGTCCGTGGGATGCTCCGCATCATCCCCTCCCCCTTGCTAAAGATCCGACCTCGGATCGAAAACCAAATCACCATGGGAAAGAGATGGTGTCGCCGTGTAGAAGTGAACGTTCACCAAGTACTCATAGTCTTCAAGCTCGAAATGGGCTCTCTCCAATATCGCACCGTCTAGTGATTCCTTCAAAAGGAGCAACAACAACAAACACTTGGAAAAACAAATGTGGTTAGCATTAGTGCAAAACCAAGTATTTAAGTGGTGATTCACCGAACAAGTGTCGTCATCATGCATAAGATATGGTGTAACAAAGGATTGTGACATGGCATGAAAGCACATAAATTGAGCAAAATAAAGGTCATCATGGAAACAAAGAATTTAAACAATGTTGAACAACTATTTAAAAATATTGAATAACAATTAAGAATGTTGAACACGTATTTGAAAAATGTTGAATAAGTACTAGAAATGTTGAACGGGTATATGAAAAATGTTGAACAAGTACTTAAAAATGTTGAACGATTATTTGAGAAATGTTGAACGATTATTTGAGAAATGTTGAATGAGTATTTGAGAAATATTGAAGAGGTATTTGAAAAGATTTTAAACAAAGTATTTGAATTTTTTTGATCATGAATATAAAAAATGTTGAACAATTATTAGAAAAATGTTGAACAAGTATTTAAAAAAATGTTGAACAAGTATTTGAAAAAAATGCTGATCATGTATTTAAAAATGTTGACATGTATTTAAAAAATGTTGAACAAGTATTTGAAAAATATTGACCATGTATATAAGAATGTAGAAAGAAAACAAAAAGAAACAAAAAGAAAAACGAAAAAAATGAAAAACCAAAAAAGAAACAAAAAACCAAAGAAAAAGGTAAGTGAAAAAAACTGAAAAATCTCGGAGAAGAAAAAAGAAAAAAAGAAAAAACATCAAAAGAAAATAAAATGGAAAAAATGGAGAAGAAAAAAAATGGAGAATCAGAAGAAAAACAAAAAACAACCTGCTTTTCTCCTTCTAGTAGTCCTCGACCTGATTATAGAGCGCGAACTTGCTTCTAGCCTCGTGGCAAGGCTACTGCGTTCCAACCAGCTGATCTTGAGATCAATCCCCCGCGACAGCACTTCCTTTTTTTTTACCTATTTCATTAAAAAGAATAGCAAAATGAGCCGACCCGATAGCTGCAGATGCTTCAGCAAGGGAAACATTGTTGCTCGCTTAAGGCGACAAAAAGACGCCACGCTCAGACGGGCACTTAAAATGCCTGGGCTGACCGGCACCCCTTATATCCAACCCAAATATGAGATAGATATGGGTGAGCCCAGCATGTCGGATCCGGCCCACGCTGGCCACACGACCATACATATATTCTTCCTCATCCGCTCGCCGAATCAAAGCATAGCCACTTCACCCCACTGCCCTTCACTCGCATCCGCCACCCAATCTCGTCTCCGGCGCAGTACGACCGTCTCCGGCATGGCGGGCAGCGGATCTGAGTCCTTCACCTCCAAATCCGTCGACCCCGAGCTCATTCCATGCGGTCCTGAGGAGGAGATGGCCGTCCGGTTTGTGCCCCGCCGCTCTCGGGAGGAGGCCTGTGCACGACAGCGCTCGGACTCCTTCCGTCAGGAATCATTGCGTCCGCCGAAATGGTGCATGGATCTGGCGCTAGTGCAATCATCGCTGCCCCACTAGAGGCAGTGCGGTCTGTCTAGCGTCCAAACACGGTGGCGGACGCACAACCTGATGAGGACATCAATACCATTGTTACACCCACAGCCCCTGCTGCTATACATACTAGACCAATTACTAGAGCTCGCGCACGCCAATTAAATTATCAGGTACTTTCGTTTCTTGGTAATGATTCTAATGTTCATGAGAATATGATGCTGCCTAAATTGGATACATTTGTTTTGCTTACAAATGAAGGGCCTAGCTTGGACAAGAAAGAGGAACCTTGGAGCAAGTTCAAGCATGGAGATGATGGCATGCGCAAGGGGAACAAGAACGGAGTTACAAGTGATGATTTCAGGACTTTGAAGCCACCATAAGGAGTGCAGGAAGCCTTGGACGAAATATACAAGATGCCACTTCATAAATTTCGTCCAGAGGCTATTATAGGTGCTGTGTCACCTTATTATTGGGCCAGGCCCATGTAATTTCGAAATACTTGAGTATAGGCTATTTTTAGAGTCCGTATGTGTGGGGAAACAAGAGATAGGGTTGGTTTCGGACCCCTCCTTCAAGGGCCACGAAATTCCCCCCTCTTCCTCCATATATACAGCCCTTAGGGCACCGTTTAGACTTTGGGTTTTGTTTAGATTAAAAGTTCGCCATAGCTGCAACTTCGCGTACTTCGTTTGTGTTCAACGACCAGACCAAGACGTCACAGAACCCCACCTCGATCAATAAAGCTTTCATCTTATATTCGCAATATCCAGATTGCAAATCTTAGTTTCTTGCTTGTTCTTCGTTTGCTTGCAGGAGATAGACCCTCGGGGTCAGGTTGATTGTGCTCCGGCGTGGTCAATAACCTCTCGGAGTTGGTTTAGCGATTGCTAAGGCGCGACGTCCTCGCACGTTCGTAGTCGGATCGTCAAAGTCTACTCCACCAAAAACGATAGATATCATCTCATCGAAAGATCGGGACACCCTCGCCCCTATCAAGTGGTATCAGATTCCCAGGTTGCTCGGTGAGATTTACAGTTTTTCGTAGTTTAGATCGAATCTGTTCTTCATACCTACAGTCCAGGAAAAAGCCAAAAAAAATTTAAGGTTAGTTCATCATATCCGAACCAATCTGAGCCTTTGCATAATCTTTTTAGGGTTTTTGCTTTGTTGAATTTGCGGTTGCATCGTCGTGTCAAGTTGCTGGTCTTAGCGTCTAGTTCTTTAGAGTTTCGAGTTCTGTTCACAAGTTGTCACGCCGCCGCCGCACCATCATCATCGCCCCTACCATATACCACCACAGCTTATCTGCTATTTCTCTGAGTCCATATACCACCACCGATCCGAGTCCATATACCACCACCGATCCAAGTCCTTATACCACCACCAATCCGAGCCCACATATACTACCGTCATATACCATCACCAGTCCGAGTTCCACCAGATTCATCTCTGCCACCAGTCCTAGTCCGAGTCCAGTATTTATTCCTTTATTTTAGAGTTCCAGATCACGCGATACTACGAGTCGTGAACAAGTCGGATTCCCCAATTTTCGTGCTACCCGCAGAAGAAAAATAGTTCCAGTTTCAAAAAAAAAACTAAGTCTGGAAAATTCTGGCTAGGCGGTTTTTAGACCATTTGTAGACTTTTTCGAAAAAAAATTGTTGCGGAGCAAAAAAAAAGTGCAAAAAAAAAAGAAAAAAATTCAGAGTGTGCTCCTCCCTTGTTAACGTGCAGCGCCGTGATTTTTGTTAGTGTGCTAGGCTCGCGTCTCTAGCACGGTCTAGCCTAGGACCAGCACAGTACCGTCGTTGAGAGTTTATTCAACATTGCATCTCTGAATTGATTATTGCTGACCCTTTTTGCTACCATATCATAAGCCTTCCCAGCTCCACATACATCTACATCGTGCGTTTGACACCACCTGGCAATCGCTCTGTCCAAGCTCTGAGAGTTTTGACTACAAAGGTTGCTGATCACCACCTGCCGCTGGGTAAGAACTGGTAAGAATTTGAGATTTGCTTGACGGATTTGTGACACCACACCACACCACCACCACTTTCTAGTAGTCTGTAGGATCATATTCTTGTGTGTTTCTATTGCTGCTAACCATGGCAGGATCACAAGCCGACGAGATTGACTGGGAGAACATGACGAACAAGGAGTTGCATGATAAATTTCAGCAAATGATGAGTGGCCAGGTGGGAGATGTGCTAAACAGATTTGAAGAGGCCATGGAGAAGATAGATGGCATGGAGAAGTCGTTCGAGACAAAGCTGGATAACAAGTTTAATGAATTGCTCACGCGTCTTCCCCAACCACCACTGGCTGCACCTGTCGCACCTCTGCAACGACAACAACAACGCCCCCTTCCAAATCAGTTCGGACGAGCGAAGCGTGTTCCTCTTGAGGATGGCCAAACTTCTGGTGCTGCTGTACCTACTGTTGATGCTTCTTTGACTCCTGCTGCTGCTGGTGCCGAGGAGGAGGATGATTACGCGGGCGATTATGAGGATGAGGTTGATCAAAATCATAACTACGTGCAACCACCAGCACCAGGTCGTCCACATGCAAATAATCGCAATGGTAGGCCTGCACCACCACTTCAGGTACGAGATCATGAACATCTTCCTAAATTAAAATTGAATATTCCACCATTCGAGGGTAGATATGTTCCTGATATATATCTTGCTTGGGAGTTAGAAACTGAACAACGTTTTACATGTTTACAATATCCCGAGGAACGACGTGTTGCTGCTGCTGTTTGTGCTTTCACTAGTTTTGCATGTGTATGGTGGTCTGAACATTGTAGATTATATCCTATTCCAGCTACGTGGGCTGCTTTGAAAACTGCTATGCGTACTCGTTGGGTTCCACCATATTATCAACGTGAATTACTTCAAAAATTGCAGCGCTTAAGACAAGGAAAAAATTCTGTAGAAGAATATTATCAGGAATTACAAACTGGCATGATTAGATGTGGTATTGTTGAGGAGAATGAAGCTATGCTTGCACGTTTCATGGGTGGATTAAATAGAAAGATTCAGACCATTCTAGAGTATAAGGAGTATAATAATATCACTCGTTTATTCCATCTTGCTTGTAAAGCTGAACGTGAACTGCAGGATCGACAGGCATTGGCGCGAACTAATTTTTCTGCAGGTCGATCTTCATCATGGACACCGCGTGCCTCCTCTACTCCCACACGTCCTACTGCGGCACCACTGACTTCAGCCGCCAATTCCAATCGAGATACAAGAAAACAGGCACCACCACCACCATCTGCCAAGAGTACACCTTCTGGGCCTGCCCAGAGCTCTTCTTCATCTATGGCATCAACAGGGCATACACATGATATTATTTGTCGTCGTTGTAAGGGAAGAGGTCATTATGCGAGAGAATGCCAATCTCCGCGTGTTATGATTGCTACTGAGGATGGTGGGTATGAGTCCGCTAGTGATTATGATGAGGAGACTTTGGCTCTTATTACAAGTGAAGAACACGGTGGAGATGATTCTGATCATGAGACGCAATACATGGCTCCTGAAGACGCTGACAGGTATGAATGTTTAGTTGCTCAACGTGTTTTGAGTGTGCAGGTCACACAAGCTGAGCAAAATCAGAGGCATAATTTGTTCCATACAAAGGGAGTTGTGAAGGAACGTTCTGTTCGCGTCATCATAGATGGAGGGAGCTGCAACAACTTGGCTAGCATGGAGATGGTGGAGAAGCTATCTCTCACCACAAGACCACATCCACATCCTTACAATATCCAATGGTTCAACAACAGCGGCAAGGTTAAGGTAACACGTACTGTTCGTGTGCATTTTAGTATCTCTACATATGCTGATTATGTTGATTGTGATGTGGTACCCATGCAAGCATGTTCATTATTACTTGGTAGACCATGGCAATTTGATAAAAATTCTGTACACCATGGTAGAAACAATCAGTATACTCTTGTTCATAAGGATAAACATATTACTTTGCTTCCTATGACTCCTGATTCTATTTTGAAAGATGATATTAATAGAGCTAGTAAAGCAAAACAGGAGAAAAATAAGAGTGAAAATCAGATTGTGGCAAAAGAATTTGAGCAACAAATGAAGCCTAATAATAAACCATCTAGTGTTGCTTCTGAAATTAAATTGAAAAGTGCATGCTTACTTGCCACCAAATCTGATATTGATGATCTAGATTTTAGCAATTCTGTTTGCTATGCTTTTTGATAGAGGCGAGGGTGTCCCGATCTTTCGATGAGATGATAGCTATCGTTTTTGGTGGAGTAGACTTTGACGATCCGACTACGAACGTGCGAGGACGTCGCGCCTTAGCAATCGCTAAACCAACTCCGAGAGGTTATTGACCACGCCGGAGCACAATCAACCTGACCACGAGGGTCTATCTCCTGCAAGCAAACGAAGAACAAGCAAGAAACTAAGATTTGCAATCTGGATATTGCGAATATAAGATGAAAGCTTTATTGATCAAGGTGGGGTTTTGTTTAGATTAAAAGTTCGCCATAGCTGCAGCTTCGCGTACTTCGTTTGTGTTCAACGACCTTTTTTTTTTTGAAACTGGAACTATTTTTCTTCTGCGGGTAGCACGAAAATTGGGGAATCCGACTTGTTCACGACTCGTAGTATCGCGTGATCCGGAACTCTAAAATAAAGGAATAAATACTGGACTCGGACTAGGACTGGTGGCAGAGATGAATCTGGTGGAACTCGGACTGGTGATGGTATATGACGGTAGTATATGTGGGCTCGGATTGGTGGTGGTATATGGACTCGGATCGGTGGTGGTATATGGACTCGGATCGGTGGTGGTATATGGACTCAGAGAAATAGCAGATAAGCTGTGGTGGTATATGGTTGGGGCGATGATGATGGTGCGGCGGCGGCGTGACAACTTGTGAACAGAACTCGAAACTCTAAAGAACTAGACGCTAAGACCAGCAACTTGACACGACGATGCAACCGCAAATTCAACAAAGCAAAAACCGTAAAAAGATTATGCAAAGGCTCAGATTGGTTCGGATATGATGAACTAACCCTAAATTTTTTTTTGGCTTTTTCCTGGACTGTATGTATGAAGAACAGACTCGATCTAAACTACGAAAAACTGTAAATCTCACCGAGCAACCTGGGAATCTGATACCACTTGATAGAGGCGAGGGTCTCCCGATCTTTCGATGAGATGATAGCTATCATTTTTGGTGGAGTAGACTTTGACGATCCGACTACGAACGTGCGAGGACGTCGCGCCTTAGCAATCGCTAAACCAACTCCGAGAGGTTATTGACCACGCCGGAGCACAATCAACCTGACCACGAGGGTCTATCTCCTGCAAGCAAACGAAGAACAAGCAAGAAACTAAGATTTGCAATCTGGATATTGCGAATATAAGATGAAAGCTTTATTTGCAATCTGGATATTGCGAAACTAAGATTTGCAATCTGAAACCACGAGGGTCTGTTCTTCATACCTACAGCCCACGTAGCTGGAATAGGATATAATCTACAATGTTCAGACCACCATACACATGCAAAACTAGTAAAAGCACAAACAGCAGCAGCAACACGTCTCTCCTCGGGATATTGTAAACATGTAAAACGTTGTTCAGTTTCTAACTCCCAAGTAAGATATATACCAGGAACATATCTACCCTCAAATGGTGGAATATTCAATTTCAGTTTAGGAATATGGTCATGATCTCGTACCTGAGGTGGTAATGCAGCCCTACCATTGCGATTATTGGCATGTGGATGACCTGGTGCTGGTACGTAGTTCTGTTTTTGATCAACCTCATCCTCGTAATCGCCCGCATAATCGTCCTCCTCAGCGGCAACAGGAGCCATAGAAGCATCAACAGTAGGTGCAGCGGCACCAGAAGTTTGACCAGGCTCAAGGGGAACGCGCTGTGCTCGTCCCACTTGATTTGGAAGGCGACGTTGTTGTTGTTATAGAGGTGCGACAGGTGCAGCGGGCGGTGGTTGTGGAAGACGCGCGAGCAATTCATTAAACTTGTTATCGAGCTTTGTTTCGAATGTCTTCTCAATTCCATCTATCTTCTCCATGGCCTCTTCAAATCTGTTTAGCACATCTTGCACCTGTCCACTCATCATTTGCTGAAATTTATCATGTAGCTGTTGATGAGGACATCAATACCATTGTTACACCCACAGCCCCTGCTTCTATACATACTGGACCAATTACTAGAGCTCGCGCACGCCAATTAAAATATCAGGTACTTTCGTTTCTTGGTAATGATTCTAAAGTTCATGAGAATATGATGCTGCCTAAATTGGATACATTTGTTTTGCTTACAAATGAAGGGCCTAGCTTGGACAAGAAAGAGGAACCTTGGAGCAAGTTCAAGCATGGAGATGATGGCATGCACAAGGGGAACAAGAACGGAGTTACAAGTGATGATTTCAGGACTTTGGAGCCACCATAATGAGTGCAGGAAGCCTTGGACGAAATATACAAGATGTCACTTCATAAATTTCGTCCAGAGGCTATTATAGGTGCTGCGTCACCTTATTATTGGGCCAGGCCCATGTAATTTCGAAATACTTGAGTATAGGCTGTTTTTAGAGTCCGTATGTGTGGGGAAACAAGAGATAGGGTTGGTTTCGGACCCCTCCTTCAAGGGCCACGAAATCCCCTCCTCTTCCTCCATATATACAGCCCTTAGGGCACCGTTTAGACTTTGGGTTTTGTTTAGATTAAAAGTTCGCCATAGCTGCAACTTCGCGTACTTCGTTTGTGTTCAACGACCAGACCAAGACGTCACAGAACCCCGCCTTGATCAATAAAGCTTTCATCTTATATTCGCAATATCCAGATTGCAAATCTTAGTTTCTTGCTTGTTCTTCGTTTGCTTGCAGGAGATAGACCCTCGTGGTCAGGTTGATTGTGCTCCGGCGTGGTCAATAACCTCTCGGAGTTGGTTTAGCGATTGCTAAGGCGCGACGTCCTCGCACGTTCGTAGTCGGATCGTCAAAGTCTACTCCACCAAAAACGATAGCTATCATCTCATCGAAAGATCGGGACACCCACGCCTCTATCACTAGTAGTCTGTAGCATCATATTCTTGTGTGTTTCTATTGCTGCTAACCATGGCAGGATCACAAGCCGACGAGATTGACTGGGAGAACATGACGAACAAGGAGTTGCATGATAAATTTCAGCAAATGATGAGTGGCCAGGTGGGAGATGTGCTAAACAGATTTGAAGAGGCCATGGAGAAGATAGATGGCATGGAGAAGTCGTTCGAGACAAAGCTGGATAACAAGTTTAATGAATTGCTCACGCGTCTTCCCCAACCACCACCGGCTGCACCTGTCGCACCTCTGCAACGACAACAACAACGCCCCCTTCCAAATCAGTTCGGACGAGCGAAGCGTGTTCCTCTTGAGGATGGCCAAACTTCTGGTGCTGCTGTACCTACTGTTGATGCTTCTTTGGCTCCTGCTCTTGCTGCTGCTGGTGCCGAGGAGGAGGATGATTACGCGGGCGATTATGAGGATGAGGTTGTTCAAAATCATAACTACGTGCAACCACCAGCACCAGGTCGTCCACATGCAAATAATCGCAATGGTAGGCCTGCACCACCACTTCAGGTACGAGATCATGACCATCTCCCTAAATTAAAATTGAATATTCCACCATTCGAGGGTAGATATGTTCCTGATATATATCTTACTTGGGAGTTAGAAACTGAACAACGTTTTACATGTTTACAATATCCCGAGGAACGACGTGTTGCTGCTGCTGTTTGTGCTTTCACTAGTTTTGCATGTGTATGGTGGTCTGAACATTGTAGATTATATCCTATTCCAGCTACGTGGGCTGCTTTGAAAACTGCTATGCGTACTCGTTGGGTTCCACCATATTATCAACGTGAATTACTTCAAAAATTGCAGCGCTTAAGACAAGGAAAAAATTCTGTAGAAGAATATTATCAGGAATTACAAACTGGCATGATTAGATGTGGTATTGTTGAGGAGAATGAAGCTATGCTTGCACGTTTCATGGGTAGATTAAATAGAGAGATTCAGACCATTCTAGAGTATAAGGAGTATAATAATATCACTCGTTTATTCCATCTTGCTTGTAAAGCTGAACGTGAAGTGCAGGATCGACAGGCATTGGCGCGAACTAATTTTTCTGCAGGTCGATCTTCATCATGGGCACCGCGTGCCTCCTCTACTCCCACACGTCCTACTGCGGCACCACTGACTTCAGCCGCCAATTCCAATCGAGATACAAGAAAACAGGCACCACCACCACCATCTGCCAAGAGTACACCTTCTGGGCCTGCCCAGAGCTCTTCTTCATCTATGGCATCAACAGGGCACACACATGATATTATTTGTCGTCGTTGTAAGGGAAGAGGTCATTATGCGAGAGAATGCCAATCTCCGCGTGTTATGATTGCTACTGAGGATGGTGGGTATGAGTCCGCTAGTGATTATGATGAGGAGACTTTGGCTCTTATTACAAGTGAAGAACACGGTGGAGATGATTCTGATCATGAGACGCAATACATGGCTCCTGAAGACGCTGACATGTATGAATGTTTAGTTGCTCAACGTGTTTTGAGTGTGCAGGTCACACAAGCTGAGCAAAATCAGAGGCATAATTTGTTCCATACAAAGGGAATTGTGAAGGAACGTTCTGTTCGCGTCATCATAGATGGAGGGAGCTGCAACAACTTGGCTAGCATGGAGATGGTGGAGAAGCTATCTCTCACCACAAGACCACATCCACATCCTTACTATATCCAATGGTTCAACAACAGCGGCAAGGTTAAGGTAACACGTACAGTTCGTGTGCATTTTAGTATCTCTACATATGCTGATTATGTTGATTGTGATGTGGTACCCATGCAAGCATGTTCATTATTACTTGGTAGACCATGGCAATTTGATAAAAATTCTGTACACCATGGTAGAAACAATCAGTATACTCTTGTTCATAAGGATAAACATATTACTTTGCTTCCTATGACTCCTGATTCTATTTTGAAAGATGATATTAATAGAGCTAGTAAAGCAAAGCAGGAGAAAAATAAGAGTGAAAATCAGATTGTGGCAAAAGAATTTGAGCAACAAATGAAGCCTAATAATAAACCATCTAGTGTTGCTTCTGATATTAAATTGAAAAGTGCATGCTTACTTGCCACCAAATCTGATATTGATGAGCTAGATTTCAGCAATTCTGTTTGCTATGCTTTTGTGTGCAAAGAGGCGTTATTTTCATTCGAGGACGTGCCTTCCTCTTTGCCTCCTGCGGTCACTAACATTTTGCAGGAGTTCGCTGACGTCTTTCCACAAGACGTGCCACCGGGATTACCACCTATTCGCGGGATTGAGCATCAGATTGACTTAATTCCCGGTGCTTCGTTGCCAAACCGTGCGCCATACCGTACCAATCCAGAGGAGACGAAGGAGATTATGCGTCAAGTACAGGAGCTGCTCGACAAAGGTTATATACGCGAATCTCTTAGTCCTTGTGCTGTTCCTATTATACTATTGCCAAAAAAGGATGGTACGTCGCGTATGTGTGTTGATTGTAGAGGCATTAATAATATTACTATTCGTTATCGTCATCCTATTCCTAGGCTAGATGATATGCTTGATGAATTCAGTGGCTCTACAATATTCTCCAAAGTTGATTTGCGTAGTGGATACCATCAAATTCGTATGAAATTGGGAGATGAATGGAAAACAGCATTTAAAACTAAGTTCGGTTTATATGAGTGGTTAGTCATGCCTTTTGGGTTAACTAATGCACCTAGTACTTTCATGAGATTAATGAACGAAGTTTTACGTGCTTTCATTGGACGATTTGTGGTAGTCTATTTTGATGATATACTGATTTATAGCAGATCTTTGGAGGAACATTTGGAACATTTACGTGCTGTTTATATTGCTTTACGTGATGCACGTTTGTTTGGTAACCTTGGGAAGTGCACCTTTTGCACCGACCGAGTATCTTTTCTTGGCTATGTTGTTACTCCACAGGGAATTGAAGTTGATAAAGCCAAGATTGAAGCTATTGAGAGTTGGCCACAGCCCAAAACGGTCACTCAAGTGAGGAGTTTTCTTGGACTCGCTGGTTTCTATAGGCGTTTTGTGAGAGATTTCAGCACCATTGCTGCACCTCTCAATGAGCTTACAAAGAAGGATGTGCCTTTTGTTTGGGGTACCTCACAGGAAGAAGCCTTCACGGTATTGAAAGATAAGTTGACACATGCTCCTTTACTCCAACTTCCTGATTTTAATAAGACTTTTGAGCTTGAATGTGATGCTAGTGGAATTGGATTAGGAGGTGTTTTATTACAAGATGGCAAACCTGTTGCATACTTTTCTGAAAAATTGAGTGGGCCTAGTCTGAACTATTCTACTTATGATAAAGAATTATATGCTCTTGTTCGGACCTCAGAAACATGGCAACATTATTTATGGCCCAAAGAATTTGTTATACATTCTGATCATGAATCTTTGAAACACATTAAAAGTCAAGCAAAACTGAACCGTAGACATGCTAAATGGGTTGAATTTATTGAGACTTTCCCTTATGTCATTAAACACAAGAAGGGTAAAGAAAATGTTATTGCTGATGCATTGTCTCGTCGTTATACTATGCTTTCACAACTTGACTTTAAAATATTTGGTTTGGAGACCATCAAAGATCAATATGTGCATGATGCTGAATTTAAAGATGTATTGCAGAATTGTAAGGAAGGGAGAACATGGAACAAGTTCGTCGTTAACGATGGATTTGTGTTTCGTGCTAACAAGCTATGCATTCCAGCTAGCTCCGTTCGTCTTTTGTTGTTGCAGGAGGCGCATGGAGGAGGATTAATGGGACACTTTGTCGTGAAGAAGACGGAGGATATACTTGCTCCACATTTCTTTTGGCCAAATGATAGAGGCGGGGGTGTCCCGATCTTTCGATGAGATGATAACTATCGATTTGGTGGAGACGACTTTGACGATCCGACTACAAACGTGCACGACGTTGCGCCTTAGCAATCGCTAAACCAATCTCCCGAGGTTACTGACGATGCTGAAAGCACGATCAGCCTGACCACGAAGGTCTATTCCTGCACGCAATCGAAGAACAAGCAAGAATATGATAATGCAATCTGAATATTGCGAATATAGATGAAGTATTGATAATGGTGAGGATCCGAAAGCGGTCTTGGTTTGGTCGTTGGACACAAACGAAGTACACGAAGTTGCAATGGCTAACTTTTAACTAAACAAATCCCCAGCAAAAAGCTACTAGATGGATCTACTTATATAGGAGCAAGGGGTGGCGGCCAAGGAGGTGGGAGGACGTCCCAAGGCAGCCTAAAACTAACCCTAGGTCGTACAAGGCCAATGGGCCCAAGTGGAGGTGATGCAACACCTTTGGACTTGTAGTTTGACTCGGATTCTGCTGCCGCGTCAGATTGTTTCATTGATAACTCAATGCTCCGGACGAATTTTAAGGTGAATCCAATTGGGTTGGAAAGAGCACGAAATCTACTTTCCAACAAAAAAAGAATCACCCAATTCGGAGTCCGTATGAAAAAGTTCTTGGCGTTTTGAGTCAGGTATGTCTGTGCAGTCCGAATCTGAATCCAGAACGTGAGAGACTTGGACTCTATCTTCTCTTGGCCCAAAAGTGACGTGAGAGGACTTTTTGAACAGCACCTAAACTTCTCTTTTTCCCTTATCTTCATATGTGAATTGTACAAATGTCCCATACACCTGCAATTAGACATGGCACAAAAGTTTGTGAAGTATTTTTGTCGTGGATGACACAAATAAATTATTGCATAGTTTGCATTAGAAATCACCTCACAAATATACATGTATGCAATATTTTTGGTCGTATCCAAGGTAGTCATGTCCTCATCATCCTCCCCTTCTGGAAAACAAAGCCGTCCTCGGCGTTGCTTAAGCTGAAATGTGGCTAACAAAAGAGACAAGGTGTACATGTTGTATATGTATATGTCATCCAGTTTTACTTCCCTTAGTTTTTGCATATATGACACATGTATACATGAGTAACCTTCATAGTTCATAAAATCTAAAGCCAAAATATTATCACAAGTATTAGAAGACATGAAAATATTGTAACTCAATTTGCACATATAAGTGAAGCTCTTATTCATATCAAAGGATTGACAATGTTCATCATTAAACCATCCCAACATTGGTGAATAAACCTTACTTGAATCAAATTTACATGCTACAACATGCTTAAATAAGCAAACATGCAATAAGTCATTTGACACAGAATCATCACCAAGATTAGAGGTCATATCAAAATGATTAAACATTGGCACAATTATTTTCAAACGTATTTGATCCAAATCTGATTTATTCCCTGATTCACATGGTTCTTTCATATAAATAGTTAATTCAATGGGTCCACTCGAAATTGTTGATCTTTTAGTTGTTTGGTCACATGGCAAAGTCAAATTATCAACATAGTCCTCTAAAATAGGTGGTGTGATCAAAGTAGTGGGTAGCTGATCAGATGGTGCATTTAAATTGACAAGGCATTCCTCATTCTCATGTAGAGGTGGAAGATCAGTACCTTTGTCATTACCTCTTATGATCAACTCAGCTGATGTAGCCACTCTCGGGGGTGATGTGTCACATGGTGGAGGTGATGTAGTCCTCACAACAATGGATGTGGTTGTCAAAGTACAACTAGTAGTTGAAGGAACAACCGTATCAACTCTTGGAATATGCACCGTGCGCTTGTTCTCCTTGTGGCCAACACGTCGTTTTATTTCCTGTTCAGCTTTGCAAGCAAGACGAAACAAATGGTCCATAGGATAACACTCTTCATGAATTAGAATCTCTTGAATATCATGGTTTAATCCTCCCCAAAATCTATCCATAAAATCTTCTTCACTTTCTTCTAAAAATGAGTGCAATAATGTAGTTTGTAAATCATCATAGTATTTTGTTACCGTGTCAGTGCCTTGTTTTAAATGTTGTAATTTTTTAATCATGCTACGAGTATAATAAACATCAATGAATCTATCTCTCATGACAAGTTTTAAATCATCCCAAGTAGTAGGTATAAGATCAGGGTTTAACCGACAATATTCACTCCACCAAACTAAAGCAAAGCTACTGAAAGTACTAATCGCAGCTTGAAATTTTCCACGCTCATCAAAATTATGGGAAGCAAATATAGCATTAATTTTGTACTCCCATTCAATATATAAATCAGGTCTAAAACGACCAGTAAATGGTGGCATGGAAACATTAACCTGATTATGTGCATTCTCATGTTGTTGCTCCTCTTGTGACGGTTGTTGTATTTTCTTAGGTGGTGGCAAATCTCCCACGATCGATGAAGCCCAAGAACTAACAACTCCGGAACCTGCCATGATTAGTAGAAACAAAAAAAAATCGAGAATAATGTTCCTATGAACTACTAGGATGTGGTGGTAAAGCGCTCACAGTAAAGCAAATATCAATATCTTACAAGTTCTTACCATGCAGCAGGTGGTGACGGGCAACCAGCGGTGTCAAATAACTCCGAAGATTGAGTAAAGCGATTGCTAGGTGAACGTACGTATACACGGTGTAGAAATATGTGGAGCTGGGTTGGCTATATATGGTAGCAAAAGATTAGCAATAATCAATTCAGAGATGCAATGTTGAATAAACGCTCAACGACGGTACTGTGCTGGTCCTAGGCTAGACCGGACTAGAGACGCGAGCCTAGAACACTAATGGGGTCACGGCGTAGCACAACTAGCATCAATAAAGGAAATGAAGTACCTCTGGACAGCAAGATATAAGTGAAGATCACAATGGCAGTAAAGATAATGATGAGAAACAACTACCAAGTAGCATATACCAACAATTCTCTCTCCAACTTTACTCTATAAAAGTTTGTGTCAATTTTATGATAATTTTTCTCAAGAAAGGCACTGACTCAAGCTTTCAAATGCAAAAAGAATCACTCAATTCCGAGTTGATATGAGGAGTCAAAAAATTCTAAAACTGGCCTGAAAAACTGGAACAAGCTGTGTTCACGAACTTCGGAGGGCAAAAAGACCTATTTAGAAGCCGATTTGAGGTGTCAAATATTGAACTAGCTTCCGCAACTATTTGGAAATTGATTATGACAATGAATGGTGGGTGGCACGATTTGGAAATTGATGGATGGGATGGTGGACAGCGGAAGGAATAACGATGCAGCGGCGGCGTGACTAATGTGAACAGAACTCGAAACTCTAAACGAACTAGACACTAAGACCAGCAACTCGACACGACGATGTAACCGATAATTCAACTATGCAAGCAATGAAAAGAAAATTGCAAAGGCTCAGACTGGCTTGGACAAAGGATGAATAGATCTAACTTTTTTTTTGTGGCTTTTTTTTTGGACAATAGGTAAGAAAATAAATCTAATCTAGGGAAAACTGGAAATTCTCACCGAGCAACCTGAAAACTGATACCACTTGATAGAGGCGGGGGTGTCCCGATCTTTCGATGAGATGATAACTATCGATTTGGTGGAGACGACTTTGACGATCCGACTACAAATGTGCACGACGTTGCGCCTTAGCAATCGCTAAACCAATCTCCCGAGGTTACTGACGATGCTGAAAGCACGATCAGCCTGACCACGAAGGTCTATTCCTGCACGCAATCGAAGAACAAGCAAGAATATGATAATGCAATCTGAATATTGCGAATATAGATGAAGTATTGATAATGGTGAGGATCCGAAAGCGGTCTTGGTTTGGTCGTTGGACACAAATGAAGTACACGAAGTTGCAATGGCTAACTTTTAACTAAACAAATCCCAAGCAAAAAGCTACTAGATGGATCTACTTATATAGGAGCAAGGGGTGGCGGCCAAGGAGGTGGGAGGACGTCCCAAGGCAGCCTAAAACTAACCCTAGGTCGTACAAGGCCAATGGGCCCAAGTGGAGGTGATGCAACACCTTTGGACTTGTAGTTTGACTCGGATTCTGCTGCCGCGTCAGATTGTTTCATTGATAACTCAATGCTCCGGACGAATTTTAAGGTGAATCCAATTGGGTTGGAAAGAGCACGAAATCTACTTTCCAACAAAAAAAGAATCACCCAATTCGGAGTCCGTATGAAAAAGTTCTTGGCGTTTTGAGTCAGGTATGTCTGTGCAGTCCGAATCTGAATCCAGAACGTGAGAGACTTGGACTCTATCTTCTCTTGGCCCAAAAGTGACGTGAGAGGACTTTTTGAACAGCACCTAAACTTCTCTTTTTCCCTTATCTTCATATGTGAATTGTACAAATGTCCCATACACCTGCAATTAGACATGGCACAAAAGTTTGTGAAGTATTTTTGTCGTGGATGACACAAATAAATTATTGCATAGTTTGCATTAGAAATCACCTCACAAATATACATGTATGCAATATTTTTGGTCGTATCCAAGGTAGTCATGTCCTCATCAGGGGGCGTTGTTGTTCTCGTTGCAGAGGTGCGACAGGTGCAGCCGGTGGTGGTTGGGGAAGACGCGTGAGCAATTCATTAAACTTGTTATCCAGCTTTGTCTCGAACGACTTCTCCATGCCATCTATCTTCTCCATGGCCTCTTCAAATCTGTTTAGCACATCTCCCACCTGGCCACTCATCATTTGCTGAAATTTATCATGCAACTCCTTGTTCGTCATGTTCTCCCAGTCAATCTCGTCGGCTTGTGATCCTGCCATGGTTAGCAGCAATAGAAACACACAAGAATATGATCCTACAGACTACTAGAAAGTGGTGGTGGTGTGGTGTGGTGTCACAAATCCGTCAAGCAAATCTCAAATTCTTACCAGTTCTTACCGAGCAGCAGGTGGTGATCGGCAACCTTTGTAGTCAAAACTCTCAGAGCTTGGACAGAGCGATTGCCAGGTGGTGTCAAACGCACGATGTAGATGTATGTGGAGCTGGGAAGGCTTATGATATGGTAGCAAAAAGGGTCAGCAATAATCAATTCAGAGATGCAATGTTGAATAAACTCTCAACGACGGTACTGTGCTGGTCCTAGGCTAGACCGTGCTAGAGACGCGAGCCTAGAACACTAACAAAAATCACGGCGCTTGATAGAGGCGAGGGTGTCCCGATCTTTCGATGAGATGATAGCTATCGTTTTTGGTGGAGTAGACTTTGACGATCCGACTATGAACGTGCGAGGACGTCGCGCCTTAGCAATCGCTAAACCAACTCCGAGAGGTTATTGACCACGCCGGAGCACAATCAACCTGACCACGAGGGTCTATCTCCTGCAAGCAAACGAAGAACAAGCAAGAAACTAAGATTTGCAATCTGGATATTGCGAATATAAGATGAAAGCTTTATTGATCAAGGTGGGGTTCTGTGACGTCTTGGTCTGGTCGTTGAACACAAACGAAGTACGCGAAGTTGCAGCTATGGCGAACTTTAATCTAAACAAAACCCAAAGTCTAAACGGTGCCCTAAGGGCTGTATATATGGAGGAAGAGGAGGGGATTTCGTGGCCCTTGAAGGAGGGGTCCGAAACCAACCCTATCTCTTGTTTCCCCACACATACGGACTCTAAAAACAGCCTATACTCAAGTATTTCGAAATTACATGGGCCTGGCCCAATAATAAGGTGACGCAGCACCTATAATAGCCTCTGGACGAAATTTATGAAGTGACATCTTGTATATTTCGTCCAAGGCTTCCTGCACTCATTATGGTGCCTTCAAAGTCCTGAAATCATCACTTGTAACTCCGTTCTTGTTCCCCTTGTGCATGCCATCATCTCCATGCTTGAACTTGCTCCAAGGTTCCTCTTTCTTGTCCAAGCTAGGCCCTTCATTTGTAAGCAAAACAAATGTATCCAATTTAGGCAGCATCATATTTTCATGAACTTTAGAATCATTACCAAGAAACGAAAGTACCTGATATTTTAATTGGCGTGCGCGAGCTCTAGTAATTGGTCCAGTATGTATAGAAGCAGGGGTTGTGGGTGTAACAATGGTATTGATGTCCTCATCACAACTCCCTTTGTATGGAACAAATTATGCCTCTGATTTTGCTCAGCTTCGGTGACCTGCACACTCAAAACACGTTGAGCAACTAAACATTCATACCTGTCAGCGTCTTCAGGAGCCATGTATTGCGTCTCATGATCAGAATCATCTCCACCGTGTTCTTCACTTGTAATAAGAGCCAAAGTCTCCTCATCATAATCACTAGCGGACTCATACCCACCATCCTCAGTAGCAATCATAACATGCGGAGATTGGCATTCTCTCGCATAATGACCTCTTCCCTTACAACGACGACAAATAATATCATGTGTGTGCCCTGTTGATGCCATAGATGAAGAAGAGCTCTGGGCAGGCCCAGAAGGTGTACTCTTGGCAGATGGTGGTGGTGGTGCCTGTTTTCTTGTATCTCGATTGGAATTGGCGGCTGAAGTCAGTGGTGCCGTAGTAGGACGTGTGGGAGTAGAGGAGGCACGCGGTGTCCATGATGAAGATCGACCTGCAGAAAAATTAGTTCGCGCCAATGCCTGTCGATCCTGCACTTCACGTTCAGCTTTACAAGCAAGATGGAATAAACGAGTGATATTATTATACTCCTTATACTCTAGAATGGTCTGAATCTCTCTATTTAATCCACCCATGAAACGTGCAAGCATAGCTTCATTCTCCTCAACAATACCACATCTAATCATGCCAGTTTGTAATTCCTGGTAATATTCTTCTACAGAATTTTTTCCTTGTCTTAAGCGCTGCAATTTTTGAAGTAATTCACGTTGATAATATGGTGGAACCCAACGAGTACGCATAGCAGTTTTCAAAGCAGCCCACGTAGCTGGAATAGGATATAATCTACAATGTTCAGACCACCATACACATGCAAAACTAGTGAAAGCACAAACAGCAGCAGCAACACGTCGTTCCTCGGGATATTGTAAACATGTAAAACGTTGTTCAGTTTCTAACTCCCAAGTAAGATATATATCAGGAACATATCTACCCTCGAATGGTGGAATATTCAATTTTAATTTAGGAAGATGGTCATGATCTCGTACCTGAAGTGGTGGTGCAGGCCTACTATTGCGATTATTTGCATGTGGACGACCTGGTGCTGGTGGTTGCACGTAGTTATGATTTTGATCAACCTCATCCTCATAATCGCCCGCGTAATCATCCTCCTCCTCGGCACCAGCAGCAGCAGGAGCAGGAGCCAAAGAAGCATCAACAGTAGGTACAGCAGCACCAGAAGTTTGGCCATCCTCAAGAGGAACACGCTTCGCTCGTCCGAACTGATTTGGAAGGGGGCGTTGTTGTTGTCGTTGCAGAGGTGCGACCGGTGCAGCCGGTGGTGGTTGGGGAAGACGCGTGAGCAATTCATTAAACTTGTTATCCAGCTTTGTCTCGAACGACTTCTCCATGCCATCTATCTTCTCCATGGCCTCTTCAAATCTGTTTAGCACATCTCCCACCTGGCCACTCATCATTTGCTGAAATTTATCATGCAACTCCTTGTTCGTCATGTTCTCCCAGTCAATCTCGTCGGCTTGTGATCCTGCCATGGTTAGCAGCAATAGAAACACACAAGAATATGATCCTACAGACTACTAGAAAGTGGTGGTGGTGTGGTGTGGTGTCACAAATCCGTCAAGCAAATCTCAAATTCTTACCAGTTCTTACCCAGCAGCAGATGGTGATCGGCAACCTTTGTAGTCAAAACTCTCAGAGCTTGGACAGAGCGATTGCCAGGTGGTGTCAAACACACGATGTAGATGTATGTGGAGCTGGGAAGGCTTATGATATGGTAGCAAAAAGGGTCAGCAATAATCAATTCAGAGATGCAATGTTGAATAAACTCTCAACGACGGTACTGTGCTGGTCCTAGGCTAGACCGTGCTAGAGACGCGAGCCTAGAACACTAACAAAAATCACGGCGCTGCACGTAAACAAGGGAGGAGCACACTCTGAATTTTTTTTTTCTTTTTTTTCTTCTTTTTTTTCCTCTTTTTTTTTTTGCTCCGCAACATTTTTTTTTTTGAAAAAGTCTACAAATGGTCTAAAAACTGCCTAGCCAGAATTTTCCAGACTTAGTTTTTTTTTTGAAACTGGAACTATTTTTCTTCTGCGGGTAGCACGAAAATTGGCGAATCCGACTTGTTCACGACTCGTAGTATCGCGTGATCTGGAACTCTAAAATAAAGGAATAAATACTGGACTCGGACTAGGACTGGTGGCAGAGATGAATCTGGTGGAACTCGGACTGGTGATGGTATATGACGGTAGTATATGTGGGCTCGGATTGGTGGCGGTATATGGACTCGGATCGGTGGTGGTATCTGGATTCGGATCGGTGGTGGTATATGGTAGGGGCGATGATGATGGTGCGGCGGCGGCGTGACAACTTGTGAACAGAACTCGAAACTCTAAAGAACTAGACGCTAAGACCAGCAACTTGACACGACGATGCAACCGCAAATTCAACAAAGCAAAATCCCTAAAAAGATTATGCAAAGGCTCAGATTGGTTCGGATATGATGAACTAACCCTAAATTTTTTTTTTGGCTTTTTCCTGGACTGTAGGTATGAAGAACAGACTCGATCTAAACTACGAAAAACTGTAAATCTCACCGAGCAACCTGGGAATCTGATACCACTTGATAGAGGCGGGGGTGTCCCGATCTTTCGATGAGATGATAACTATCGATTTGGTGGAGACGACTTTGACGATCCGACTACAAACGTGCACGACGTTGCGCCTTAGCAATCGCTAAACCAATCTCCCGAGGTTACTGACGATGCTGAAAGCACGATCAGCCTGACCACGAAGGTCTATTCCTGCACGCAATCGAAGAACAAGCAAGAATATGATAATGCAATCTGAATATTGCGAATATAGATGAAGTATTGATAATGGTGAGGATCCGAAAGCGGTCTTGGTTTGGTCGTTGGACACAAACGAAGTACACGAAGTTGCAATGGCTAACTTTTAACTAAACAAATCCCCAGCAAAAAGCTACTAGATGGATCTACTTATATAGGAGCAAGGGGTGGCGGCCAAGGAGGTGGGAGGACGTCCCAAGGCAGCCTAAAACTAACCCTAGGTCGTACAAGGCCAATGGGCCCAAGTGGAGGTGATGCAACACCTTTGGACTTGTAGTTTGACTCGGATTCTGCTGCCGCGTCAGATTGTTTCATTGATAACTCAATGCTCCGGACGAATTTTAAGATGAATCCAATTGGGTTGGAAAGAGCACAAAATCTACTTTCCAACAAAAAAAGAATCACCCAATTCGGAGTCCGTATGAAAAAGTTCTTGGCGTTTTGAGTCAGGTATGTCTGTGCAGTCCGAATCTGAATCCAGAACGTGAGAGACTTGGACTCTATCTTCTCTTGGCCCAAAAGTGACGTGAGAGGACTTTTTGAACAGCACCTAAACTTCTCTTTTTCCCTTATCTTCATATGTGAATTGTACAAATGTCCCATACACCTGCAATTAGACATGGCACAAAAGTTTGTGAAGTATTTTTGTCGTGGATGACACAAATAAATTATTGCATAGTTTGCATTAGAAATCACCTCACAAATATACATGTATGCAATATTTTTGGTCGTATCCAAGGTAGTCATGTCCTCATCACCAAAGATGAGACGGGATGTTGAGCGTTTTGTTGCTCGCTGCACTACATGTCAAAAAGCTAAGTCACGACTCAATCCTCATGGTTTATATATGCCTTTGCCTGTACCTAGTGTTCCTTGGGAGGATATATCTATGGACTTTGTTTTAGGTTTACCTCGAACAAAGAAGGGGAGGGACAGCATATTTGTTGTCGTGGATAGGTTCTCGAAAATGGCACACTTTATACCATGTCATAAAAGCGATGATGCTGTTAATGTTGCTGATTTGTTCTTTCGTGAAATTATACGCTTGCATGGTGTGCCAAATACTATTGTTTCAGATCGTGATACTAAATTTCTTAGCCACTTTTGGAGATGTTTATGGGCTAAGTTGGGGACTAAACTGCTTTTTAGTACTACATGTCACCCCCAAACTGATGGACAAACTGAAGTAGTCAATAGAACATTGTCTACTATGCTTAGGGCTGTTTTGAAGAATAACAAGAAAATGTGGGAAGAATGCTTGCCTCATATTGAATTTGCTTATAATCGTTCATTGCATTCTACTACTAAGATGTGTCCTTTTGAAATTGTGTATGGTTTCCTTCCTCGTGCAACAATTGATTTGTTGCCTCTTCCATCTTCGGAGAAGGTTAATTTTGATGCTAAACAACGTGCTGAATTGATCTTAAAAATGCATGAGTTAACTAAGGAGAACATTGAGCGTATGAATGCTAAATATAAACTTGCTGGAGATAAGGGTAGAAAACATGTTGTGTTTGCACCTGGAGATCTTGTTTGGTTACATTTGTGATAGAGGAGGGGGTGTCCCGATCTTTCGATGAGATGATAGCTATCGATTTGGTGGAGTCGACTTTGACGATCCGACTACAAACGTGCACGACGTTGCATCTTAGCAATCGCTAAACCAATCTCCCGAGGTTACTGACGATACTGAAAGCACGATCAGCCTGACCACGAAGGTCTATTCCTGCACGCAATCGAAGAACAAGCAAGAATATGATAATGCAATCTGAATATTGCGAATATAGATGAAGTATTGATAGAGGTGGGGATCCGAAAGCGGTCTTGGTCTGGTCGTTGGACACAAACGAAGTACACGAAGTTGCAATGGCTAACTTTTAACTAAACAAATCCCAAGCAAAAAGCTACTAGATGGATCTACTTATATAGGAGCAAGGGGTGGCGGCCAAGGAGGTGGGAGGACGTCCCAAGGCAGCCTAAAACTAACCCTAGGTCGTACAAGGCCAATGGGCCCAAGTGGAGGTGATGCAACACCTTTGGACTTGTGGTTTGACTCGGATTCTGCTATAGCGTCAGATTGTTTCGACGACAACTCAACGCTCTGGATGAATTTGAAGGTGAAACCAATTGGGTTAGAAAGAGCACGAAATCTACTTTCCAACAAAAAAAGAATCACCCAATTCGGAGTCTGTATGAAATAGTTCTTGGCGTTTTGAGTCAGGTATGTCTGTGCAGTCCGAATCTGAATCCAGAACGTGAGAGACTTGGACTCTATCTTCTCTTGGCCCAAAAGTGACGTGTAAGGACTTTTTGAATAGCACATAAACTTCTCTTTTTCCCTTATGTTCATATGTGGATTGTACAAATGTCCCATACACCTGCAATTAGACATGGCACAAAAGTTTGTGAAGTATTTTTGTCTTGGATCACATAAATAAATTATTGCATAGTTTGTATTAGAAATCACCTCACAAATATACATGTATGCAACATTTTTGGTCGTATCCAAGGTAGTCATGTCCTCATCATCCTCCCCTTCTTGAAAACAAAGCCGTCCTCGGCGTTGCTTAATCTGAAATGTGGCTAACAAAAGAGACAAGGTGTACATGTTGTATATGTATATGTCATCCATTTTTACTTCCCTTGATTTTTGCACATATGACACATGTATACATGAGTAACTTTCATAGTTCATAAAATGTAAAGCCAAAATATTATCACAAGTATTAGAAGACATGAAAATATTGCAACTCAATTTGCACATATAAGTGAAGCTCTTATTCATATCAAAGGATTGACAACGTTCATCATTAAACCATCCCAACATTGGTGAATAAACCTTACTTGCATCAAATTTACATGCTACTACATGCTTAAATAAGCAAACATGCAATAAGTCTTTTGACACAAAATCATCACCAAGATTAGAGGTCATATCAAAAGGATTAAACATTGTTTCTTTTGCATCAACAGTTAATTCATTGGGTGCACTCAAAATTGTTGATACTTCAACTCTTTGATCACATGACGCATTCATGACAGTAACACGATTCTCTAAAATAGTTGGTGTGCTCAAATCAATAGGTAACACAACACATGATGTATTCAAGTTAACTAGGCATGCATCATTCTCATGTGAAAGTTGAAAATCTGTACCTTTGTCATTACCTCTTATGATCAACTCAGATGATGTAGGCACTCTTGATAGAGGCGAGGGTGTCCCGATCTTTCGATGAGATGATAGCTATCGTTTTTGGTGGAGTAGACTTTGACGATCCGACTACGAACGTGCGAGGACGTCGCGCCTTAGCAATCGCTAAACCAACTCCGAGAGGTTATTGACCACGCCGGAGCACAATCAACCTGACCACGAGGGTCTATCTCCTGCAAGCAAACGAAGAACAAGCAAGAAACTAAGATTTGCAATCTGGATATTGCGAATATAAGATGAAAGCTTTATTGATCAAGGTGGGGTTTTGTTTAGATTAAAAGTTCGCCATAGCTGCAGCTTCGCGTACTTCGTTTGTGTTCAACGACCTTTTTTTTTTTGAAACTGGAACTATTTTTCTTCTGCGGGTAGCACGAAAATTGGGGAATCCGACTTGTTCACGACTCGTAGTATCGCGTGATCCGGAACTCTAAAATAAAGGAATAAATACTGGACTCGGACTAGGACTGGTGGCAGAGATGAATCTGGTGGAACTCGGACTGGTGATGGTATATGACGGTAGTATATGTGGGCTCGGATTGGTGGTGGTATATGGACTCGGATCGGTGGTGGTATATGGACTCGGATCGGTGGTGGTATATGGACTCAGAGAAATAGCAGATAAGCTGTGGTGGTATATGGTAGGGGCGATGAGGATGGTGCGGCGGCGGCGTGACAACTTGTGAACAGAACTCGAAACTCTAAAGAACTAGACGCTAAGACCAGCAACTTGACACGACGATGCAACCGCAAATTCAACAAAGCAAAAACCCTAAAAAGATTATGCAAAGGCTCAGATTGGTTCGGATATGATGAACTAACCCTAAATTTTTTTTTTGGCTTTTTCCTGGACTGTAGGTATGAAGAACAGACTCGATCTAAACTACGAAAAACTGTAAATCTCACCGAGCAACCTGGGAATCTGATACCACTTGATAGAGGCGGGGGTGTCCCGATCTTTCGATGAGATGATAGCTATCGATTTGGTGGAGTCGACTTTGACGATCCGACTACAAACGTGCACGACGTTGCGCCTTAGCAATCGCTAAACCAATCTCCCGAGGTTACTGACGATGCTGAAAGCACGATCAGCCTGACCACGAAGGTCTATTCCTGCACGCAATCGAAGAACAAGCAAGAATATGATAATGCAATCTGAATATTGCGAATATAGATGAAGTATTGATAAAGGTGGGGATCCGGAAGCGGTCTTGGTCTGGTCGTTGGACACAAACGAAGTACACGAAGTTGCAATGGCTAACTTTTAACTAAACAAATCCCAAGCAAAAAGCTACTAGATGGATCTACTTATATAGGAGCAAGGGGTGGCGGCCAAGGAGGTGGGAGGACGTCCCAAGGCAGCCTAAAACTAACCCTAGGTCGTACAAGGCCAATGGGCCCAAGTGGAGGTGATGCAACACCTTTGGACTTGTAGTTTGACTCGGATTCTGCTGCCGCGTCAGATTGTTTCATTGATAACTCAATGCTCCGGACGAATTTTAAGGTGAATCCAATTGGGTTGGAAAGAGCACGAAATCTACTTTCCAACAAAAAAAGAATCACCCAATTCGGAGTCCGTATGAAAAAGTTCTTGGCGTTTTGAGTCAGGTATGTCTGTGCAGTCCGAATCTGAATCCAGAACGTGAGAGACTTGGACTCTATCTTCTCTTGGCCCAAAAGTGACGTGAGAGGACTTTTTGAACAGCACCTAAACTTCTCTTTTTCCCTTATCTTCATATGTGAATTGTACAAATGTCCCATACACCTGCAATTAGACATGGCACAAAAGTTTGTGAAGTATTTTTGTCGTGGATGACACAAATAAATTATTGCATAGTTTGCATTAGAAATCACCTCACAAATATACATGTATGCAATATTTTTGGTCGTATCCAAGGTAGTCATGTCCTCATCAGTGGGATTCGCGTATATAACCTTTGTCCAGCAACTCCTGTACTTGACGCATAATCTCCTTCGTCTCCTCTGGATTGGTACGGTATGGCGCACGGTTTGGCAACGAAGCACCGGGAATTAAGTCAATCTGATGCTCAATCCCGCGAATAGGTGGTAATCCCGGTGGCACGTCTTGTGGAAAGACGTCAGCGAACTCCTGCAAAATGTTAGTGACCGCAGGAGGCAAAGAGGAAGGCACGTCCTCGAATGAAAATAACGCCTCTTTGCACACAAAAGCATAGCAAACAGAATTGCTGAAATCTAGATCATCAATATCAGATTTGGTGGCAAGTAAGCATGCACTTTTCAATTTAATTTCAGAAGCAACACTAGATGGTTTATTATTAGGCTTCATTTGTTGCTCAAATTCTTTTGCCACAATCTGATTTTCACTCTTATTTTTCTCCTGTTTTGCTTTACTAGCTCTATTAATATCATCTTTCAAAATAGAATTAGGAGTCATAGGAAGCAAAGTAATATGTTTATCCTTATGAACAAGAGTATACTGATTGTTTCTACCATGGTGTACAGAATTTTTATCAAATTGCCATGGTCTACCTGATGAGGACATCAATACCGTTGTTACACCCACAGCCCCTGCTTCTATACATACTGGACCAATTACTAGAGCTCGCGCACGTCAATTAAAATATCAGGTACTTTCGTTTCTTGGTAATGATTCTAAAGTTCATGAGAATATGATGCTGCCTAAATTGGATACATTTGTTTTGCTTACAAATGAAGGGCCTAGCTTGGACAAGAAAGAGGAACCTTGGAGCAAGTTCAAGCATGGAGATGATGGCATGCACAAGGGGAACAAGAACGGAGTTACAAGTGATGATTTCAGGACTTTGAAGCCACCATAATGAGTGCAGGAAGCCTTGGACGAAATATACAAGATGTCACTTCATAAATTTCGTCCAGAGGCTATTATAGGTGCTGCGTCACCTTATTATTGGGCCAGGCCCATGTAATTTCGAAATACTTGAGTATAGGCTGTTTTTAGAGTCCGTATGTGTGGGGAAACAAGAGATAGGGTTGGTTTCGGACCCCTCCTTCAAGGGCCACGAAATCCCCTCCTCTTCCTCCATATATACAGCCCTTAGGGCACCGTTTAGACTTTGGGTTTTGTTAGATTAAAAGTTCGCCATAGCTGCAACTTCGCGTACTTCGTTTGTGTTCAACGACCAGACCAAGACGTCACAGAACCCCACCTTGATCAATAAAGCTTTCATCTTATATTCGCAATATCCAGATTGCAAATCTTAGTTTCTTGCTTGTTCTTCGTTTGCTTGCAGGAGATAGACCCTCGTGGTCAGGTTGATTGTGCTCCGGCGTGGTCAATAACCTCTCGGAGTTGGTTTAGCAATTGCTAAGGCGCGACGTCCTCGCACGTTCGTAGTCGGATCGTCAAAGTCTACTCCACCAAAAACGATAGCTATCATCTCATCGAAAGATCGGGACACCCTCGCCTCTATCAAGATTAATGAACGAAGTTTTACGTGCTTTCATTGGACGATTTGTGGTAGTCTATTTTGATGATATACTGATTTATAGCAGATCTTTGGAGGAACATTTGGAACATTTACGTGCTGTTTTTATTGCTTTACGTGATGCACGTTTGTTTGGTAACCTTGGGAAGTGCACCTTTTGCACCGACCGAGTATCTTTTCTTGGCTATGTTGTTACTCCACAGGGAATTGAAGTTGATAAAGCCAAGATTGAAGCTATTGAGAGTTGGCCACATCCCAAAACGGTCACTCAAGTGAGTAGTTTTCTTGGACTCGCTGGTTTCTATAGGCGTTTTGTGAGAGATTTCAGCACCATTGCTGCACCTCTCAATGAGCTTACAAAGAAGGATGTGCCTTTTGTTTGGCGTACCTCACAGGAAGAAGCCTTCACGGTATTGAAAGATAAGTTGACACATGCTCCTTTACTCCAACTTCCTGATTTTAATAAGACTTTTGAGCTTGAATGTGATGCTAGTGGAATTGGATTAGGAGGTGTTTTATTACAAGATGGCAAACCTGTTGCATACTTTTCTGAAAAATTGAGTGGGCCTAGTCTGAACTATTCTACTTATGATAAAGAATTATATGCTCTTGTTCGGACCTTAGAAACATGGCAACATTATTTATGGCCCAAAGAATTTGTTATACATTCTGATCATGAATCTTTGAAACACATTAAAAGTCAAGCAAAACTGAACCGTAGACATGCTAAATGGGTTGAATTTATTGAGACTTTCCCTTATGTCATTAAACACAAGAAGGGTAAAGAAAATGTTATTGCTCGCTGCACTACATGCTAAATGCGTTTTGTTGCTCGCTGCACTACATGTCAAAAAGCTAAGTCACGACTCAATCCTCATGGTTTATATATGCCTTTGCCTGTACCTAGTGTTCCTTGGGAGGATATATCTATGGACTTTGTTTTAGGTTTACCTCGAACAAAGAAGGGGAGGGATAGCATATTTGTTGTCGTGGATAGGTTCTCGAAAATGGCACACTTTATTCCATGTCATAAAAGCGATGATGCTGTTAATGTTGCTGATTTGTTCTTTCGTGAAATTATACGCTTGCATGGTGTGCCAAATACTATTGTTTCAGGTCGTGATACTAAATTTCTTAGCCACTTTTGGAGATGTTTATGGGCTAAGTTGGGGACTAAACTGCTTTTTAGTACTACATGTCACCCCCAAACTGATGGACAAACTGAAGTAGTCAATAGAACATTGTCTACTATGCTTAGGGCTGTTTTGAAGAATAACAAGAAAATGTGGGAAGAATGCTTGCCTCATATTGAATTTGCTTATAATCGTTCATTGCATTCTACTACTAAGATGTGTTCTTTTGAAATTGTGTATGGTTTCCTTCCTCGTGCACCAATTGATTTGTTGCCTCTTCCATCTTCGGAGAAGGTTAATTTTGATGCTAAACAACGTGCTGAATTGATCTTAAAAATGCATGAGTTAACTAAGGAGAACATTGAGCGTATGAATGCTAAATATAAACTTGCTGGAGATAAGGGTAGAAAACATGTTGTGTTTGCACCTGGAGATCTTGTTTGGTTACATTTGCGTAAGGATAGATTTCCTGATTTGCGCAAATCAAAGCTAATGCCACGTGCTGATGGTCCTTTTAAGGTGTTAGAGAAAATAAATGATAATGCATATAAACTTGAGCTGCCTGTAGATTTTGGGGTTAGTCCCACTTTTAACATTGCAGATCTGAAGCCTTATTTGGGTGAGGAAGATGAGCTTCCGTCGAGGACGACTTCATTTCAAGAAGGGGAGGATGATGAGGACATCAATACCATTGTTACACCCACAGCCCCTGCTTCTATACATACTGGACCAATTACTAGAGCTCGCGCATGTCAATTAAAATATCAGGTACTTTCGTTTCTTGGTAATGATTCTAAAGTTCATGAGAATATGATGCTGCCTAAATTGGATACATTTGTTTTGCTTACAAATGAAGGGCCTAGCTTGGACAAGAAAGAGGAACCTTGGAGCAAGTTCAAGCATGGAGATGATGGCATGCACAAGGGGAACAAGAACGGAGTTACAAGTGATGATTTCAGGACTTTGAAGCCACCATAATGAGTGCAGGAAGCCTTGGACGAAATATACAAGATGTCACTTCATAAATTTCGTCCAGAGGCTATTATAGGTGCTGCGTCACCTTATTATTGGGCCAGGCCCATGTAATTTCGAAATACTTGAGTATAGGCTGTTTTTAGAGTCCGTATTTGTGGGGAAACAAGAGATAGGGTTGGTTTCGGACCCCTCCTTCAAGGGCCACGAAATCCCCTCCTCTTCCTCCATATATACAGCCCTTAGGGCACCGTTTAGACTTTGGGTTTTGTTTAGATTAAAAGTTCGCCATAGCTGCAACTTCGCGTACTTCGTTTGTGTTCAACGACCAGACCAAGACGTCACAGAACCCCACCTCGATCAACAAAGCTTTCATCTTATATTCGCAATATCCAGATTGCAAATCTTAGTTTCTTGCTTGTTCTTCGTTTGCTTGCAGGAGATAGACCCTCGGGGTCAGGTTGATTGTGCTCCGGCGTGGTCAATAACCTCTCGGAGTTGGTTTAGCGATTGCTAAGGCGCGACGTCCTCGCACGTTCGTAGTCGGATCGTCAAAGTCTACTCCACCAAAAACGATAGATATCATCTCATCGAAAGATCCGGACACCCTCGCCTCTATCACCTTGAGTCCTGTGAGCCGGCTCGTGTCCGATGCCCTACTCTACCTTGCTGGCGACCGGACCAACACTCTGGGAGCACAGCCGGCCGTCGGACATGGCCACAGCGACCAGACAAGCTCTACTTAAAGATCGCTACGTTGCATGTTATAATATAGATTTGAGGTTTCTAATTTGAGATATCCGGATGTGGATAGCATTATTTGAGTTGTGACCGGTCAGTGTCCGCATACGCGTCCGGACGTGTTTGCGGGTATTTGAAGGGCCGGATTTGCCCATTGCGGCTATAGATGCTCTCTATTTGTCCGTGTTTTGACAGACACAGATACTAAAGATGAAATCAAAGTGAAAACAAATGAAATTAGGTACAACTACATTTGTTTTCATATTTTATTTTGCGAAAGCGTACACTTTTTGACAAAAGGGCACTTTTTTTATCTCAAAATGTAGCATCAAGCACATACAAAGCATTATGAGTAACACCTGGCCTCTGCATAACTAGGATGGACGCAGCCAAAACATCAAAAGTCTGTCAATAAGAAATTAAACAAAACCAACAAATTGGCAACAATGTCCTATAGACCGACACTATGCCTATGTCGAAGGTGGTGGTGGATCTTTGCAGAGGTTATGCTGCCACCCATGTTGGGAAAAAAACTCCGTAGCCACCTGCTCCAATCGCGTACACCACACCTTGAACATCGGTTGGTACTCGGCTCGTGGTAGTGTAGACCACGTACGAAGCAATTGCGTACACCGGAAAATAACCTACAGAGGAGAAGCATTTTTTTCATTAAAATCCATATCATTTCTACATAGCCAAAATACCAACTTAAGGGATACGCTCACACCCTTATTAGCGTTTTCAACCTATTTGAAATACCGTCCAATCAATTACAAAAAAATTGGCAACACTTGTGGACGGGTTCAAATTTGACGCTATTTGGATAACTAACCACGTAGAACGTGCAAGCTTGCATTGGAAAAAAGAGGTGTTTGATTGTCTAGTCATGAGTACCAAAACAACACTTCTTACTCCCTACCAGTTGCATCGTGCGAGGTTGTCTTTGGTTAGCACAATTCCTGATGCGGAGCATCCTACGGTCATCCCCATGGACCTACCACCGTCTCACCAAGTGCCAAGAGGACCTATGACATAAGCACGAGCTAGAGCTCTCGAGACCGAGGTGACTTCTTTCCTTAGTAATATTACATTTGATCCACTCGAGACATGGCTACTACCTAAGTCCGGAATGTTGTGCATGATCAGGTACCAAGAAGGCCCTCCTGAAGATGGACGTGAAGACGGACAGGTCCTCAAGTTCACGGAAGAAGAGAAACGACGGAAGGATCCGAAGAGGTCTCCAGGACCCGGACATCCGGCCCCAAGCCCCGGACATCCGGCCCCTGGAGCATCTACCACAGCAACAGCCCAGCCGACCAACTACAGGGCCCGGACATCCGGCCAGGCCCCGGACATCCGGCCTGACAAGCCCGAAAATCCGATGCCTCCTCCGGATATCCGGCGCCCCGTCACAGAACCTCCAGGAGCTACCCTCGTCGGCCCAGACATCCGGCCCGACGCGAGCTGCCGGACATCTGGCCCCTGGCCCGGACATCCGGCCCGCGCCTACCTAGAGAGCCAAAGCACCAGCTCGGACATCCGGCCCGAGCGCCCGGACATCCGGCGACTCGTGAAGGCCCGGACATCCGGCCCGACGCCCGGACATCCGGCTTTCCCTATCTGCGCACAGTGTAAAGGGCCGTGGCCCATGTACCCCTTCACCCCTTAGACTATATATACTCCTCCTCCTTCCTTTTTCTAGGGTTAGCAAAGGATTAGCTCATTTGAGAGATAGAGCTTTACTCATCCACTTGGTTACTTCTCCATCGGAGTTCACGACCTCTACGGAGAAGATCCCCCAAGCGGATTCAAGACCCCTAACGGGAAGACCCCTCAAGACCTCCTCACGGAGAAGAACTAGTTACCGTTTGTATCATCCTTTGTTGATCGTGGATCGTGTATCTCTTTGTGTTTCGAGGATCTAGCACATGTGTAATCGAATCTTGTTGGTTTGAGTGATTTCTCTCGTTTTCCCTCGTGTTTCTCATCGTGTTCTTCGTAGGATCCGCTCTAGTCATGAAAGATTGGCCCTAGGGCTTCCACCCTACATCATCTTGGTATCATGAGCTTTGGTTGATCACGATTTTGGAGCCCCTACCCTTAGTTTTCTAGCCTAATTTTGTTGTGTTCTTCCCCAATTTTGAAAATCCCCACAAAAATAGCCCCAATTTTTTTTGTGATTTGTTGGTGTGATGAAGTTTTGTTGGATTTGATCCGCGGATTTCATGTGTTGCAAGTAGATCTAGCTTTCCCCCATCTTTTCCCCAATTTCCATCCACAAAATCTCCCGAATTTTGCCCCGATTTTTGCCTTTTCCACGCGGAGTTTTTCTAGTTCGTCCACGGATCCAGAGCCCGGACATCCGGCCACCCCGGACATCAGGCCCTGAAGCCCGGACATCCGACCCCTGACAGCATCACTTCCATCCGCCGCTCTGTTTCCCGCCTAACTTTTGCCAAATTTTGCTCCGGTGCCCACGTACACTTCCGCATACCCACTTACAATTCCGGATACCACCACCGCTTTCCGCAAACTCCACCACTTACCCACCACCAACTCCGACAATTTTGACACGTTTTGTTTTGAGAATTTGAGTTGCGGTTTCCGTTTCCTAACGCGTTTCGCCAACTTAGGGACGGTTCGACATCAACATCACCGCTGCTCATCTTCGCCACGGACTCGACATCGACAACAACCGCTCAACAATTTTGACACCCTCAACCGTAAACAAGGACGGTAATCTCGACGACATCTTGGTCTACTCGTTGCCATTACATTGATAACCACCATAGCCCAATTTTGCGTATCTTGCCTATCGAGACTAGCCTTTGAGTATTGTTGGCAACATCACTTGTGCACATTAGTGATCATACTTCCCATAGCATACATACCATATCATCTTGGTACATATCTTGGTATCATCTCTTGTGTCACAAGGTTGTCATAGCATACCCAATTGCTATCTTGGTTCATGAAGTCTTGCATGAGAAAGAGCTCAAAAGAGAAAGAGCCAAACAAGCTTTTAAGCAAAAGGAAAAGATAAGCAACGAGCTTATAAGCAAGAACCATAGCATCATACTACATTAAGATTGTCATACTCGATCATCTTGGATCATGTCATCGGAACACAATACATATAGCATACTTGGGATAGAAGTCGTTGCATTTTTGCTTAGTAGGTTGTGCACAAGTTTTGTATCCGCCTATTGTGCAATCGTGCTAGCATCTCTCTAGTGTTGTGCAACAAGAGCATTTTCCGTGGATTCCATATTTTCCGCTCATTTTTGGTTGCACGACCCCATTTATCTATTTGTGTGTGTGTTTCCGTGTAACACTACTTGCTTGGTCTACTTGTTGCATTTGCAAATTTGTGAATCTTTTCCAACATTATTGAGGCTCACTAACAATTGCATCGAATTTTGTGCCACCATCCTAACCGAGCTCCACCATAAGCTTTAATTCGTGTAGGTGTGAGAAACCGACAAGAATCGGTACCAATTGTGCTATTTCCTTGTTCCACATTTGAGTGATCATTGATCCATCTTCAACATCAGTCAAGGTACATTTGGTATAAGTTCTTCTCTTTCTCCCACTCACATATTTGCTTGGAAGGATGGATAGGCCAAGTTCTTCTACCAACCCACTCTTCATCGAGCAAGATGATGACCCGAACACCTACGTCACCAAGAGCCAACTCTTCGGTGCACAACGAGCTTTGCATCAAGAACAACAAGCAATGAGCGACCGCATCGACAATCTCGCCACCGAATTACGCCTCTCCGAGCAACGTACAAGAGACTACTTCGACCACAAGCTCGACAAACACAAACAAGAGAACGATGTAAGAATGGACGAGATTCGTGCTTTGCTGGTCAACCGCTCTTCTACCACTTCGTCCTCCTCAAGACGGAGCCACTCAAGTCGACACTCCTCTGACAACTCATGTACACTAACGTCGAACACTCTTCGCCAAGCCGCGCGCCAAGATCGTCAAGCAAACCGCAATCCTCTACACGAAACCGATTCTCAAGAGCAACTTCTTGCGCAAGAACATCGACATCGCCAAAACCAAGCTACCTTTGTGCAAGCACAAGAACGGCAACATCAACGCCAACAAGAGGAAGAACGAGCACGCCTACACCAAGACGAGCAAGATGCCAAGGCACAACGTCAAGAACAACTACGGCAAGAAGCTCATGCACTTGAGGCGCAACATGCCCTCCACGACACAAGTCACGCCGTTGCTACACGCAACCGCCATAGGCGCGAACAAGAGGAAGCACTTTGCGAAGAAGTTCAAGAGAGGGTTTATCAATCACGGTTGCACCGACAAGTTCCTCAAGTTCCTCCACATGCTCGACAAGAACCTCAAGTTCAACAAGAGCAACAAGACAATGGAAATCCTCCACGACAAGAGCAAGTTGAGGGAGACAATCCTCCTCGTCAAGGACGTCATCACCCTCGACCTCAACACAATGAAGAGCAACGCTACGGCAAGCTAAAGTTCACCATGCCCAAGTTCTCCGGAAGCAATGATCCCGAAGAGTACCTTTCATGGGCATTGAAGGTTGACAAAATCTTCCGCTTGCACAACTATGAAGAAGAGAAGAAGATCGCTATGGCATCCCTTGAGTTCCAAGATTATGTCCTCATTTGGTGGGAACAAGTCATTGAGCACCGTGAGGCAAGAGGTGAACCACCCATCACAAGTTGGGCGCAAATGAAGGATGTCATGAGAGGACGTTTTGTGCCAACCTACTACAACCGCGACCTCCTCAAGAAACTCCAACTCCTCAAGCAAGGAACCAAGAGCGTTGAAGAGTACTACAAGGAAATGTAGATTGCCATGATACAAGCCAATGTCACGGAAGATGATGAGAAAACTATGGCACGTTTCTTGAATGGACTCAATCATCCTATCAAGAAGATCTCCGACTTCCAACCATACTTAAAACTCATTGAGCTAGTGCATCAAGCTACCAAGGCGGAACGTCAAGTGTAAGATGACTTCAAGTATGCCAAGTTCTCATCCAAGTCCTATGGCTTCTCCAACACCCAAGCTTCAACGACTCCAACACCGTCTACCTCAACCAAGCCTTCTACAAGCAACGGCGACAAGTCCAATTACAAGAAAACTTCGACAACCTCAAGCCGTCCTCCTACTCCAAGCAACTTCAAGCCGAGAGCTTCATCATCTACAACTCCACCAGATGAGACCGTCAAGACAAGTTCCATCAAATGCTTCACATGCGGCGGCCGAGGCCACAAGTCCTTCGAATGTACCAACAAACGCACCATGATCTTCAACGACGATGGTACATACGACTCAATGAGTGAAGGCGAAATGGAAGCCCTTGAGCAAGTTGCCATGCACCGGCAAGTGAACGATGATGAAGATGACCAAGTCTTTTGTGACGAAGATCCGAGCCCCGCTCTTGTTGTCTCTAATGTCTTGACTCTTCAACATCAACAAGAAGAAGACCAAAGATGCCATATCTTCCACACCAAGGCCGACATCAATGGAAGGTCCGTGAAGGTCATCATCGATGGAGGAAGTTGTCATAACTTCGCAAGTGAAGAACTATGCTCCAAGCTCCAATTAGTCAAGATGAAGCACCCGCATCCTTACAAGGTTCAATGGCTAAGTGACTCTGACACTATCCAAGTTGAGCATATGGTGCAAGTTTCCTTCAAGATCGGAGCATACGAAGACACTTTGGAGTGTGATGTCGTTCCGATGTCCGTTTGCCACCTGCTTCTTGGACGACCATGGCAATTTGACCGAGGCTTCATCCACAATGGGCGAACGAATCACTATAGCTTCAAGATGAAAGGGAAGGAGTACGTGCTACGACCTATGTCTCCAAGTCAAGTGATCGCCGACAAGCAAGCCACCCATCATGGAGAGAATAGTGACAGAGCGAACCACCATAAAGAGAGTGAGCGCCAGAAGCCCAAATCGAGTGCCTCCACGATGAGCGACAAGAAAAACCTACTCCTCTTTGCCACCAAACGTGAGATGAGAGAAGTGTGTGAGAACCCATCAAGTGTTATGCACTATGTCCTTTTGTGCAAGGACGAGGCACCAAAAACTAACACCTCTCACAATCTCCCTTTAGTGTTATCTTCTCTATTGCAGGAATTCCAAGATGTATTCCCCGACGAGCTACCTTCGGGTCTACCTCCTCTTCGAGGCATCGAACACCGCATCGACCTCATCCCCGGAGCACCTCTTCCTAACAAGGCTCCCTACTGCGTCAACCCCGAGGAAACCAAGGAGATCCAACAGCAAGTACAACAACTCATCGACAACGGCCATGTACGTGAAAGCTTGAGCCCATGTGCCATCCCGGTAATCCTTGTTCCCAAGAAAGATGGTACGTTTCGCATGTGTTCCGATTGTCGTCCTATCAATGCTATTACCGTGCGATATCGTTACCCCATTCCACGCCTAGATGATATGCTAGATGAGCTTAGCGGAGCCACTATTTTCTCTAAAATTGATCTTAAAAGTGGCTACTATCAAATACAAATACAAGAAGGTGATTAATGAAAAACCGCATTTATGACCAAATTTGGCTTATATGAATGGCTTGTTATGCCAATGGGTTTATCCGAAGCACCCGGTACTTTCATGAGAGTCATGCATTTTGTTCTTCGACCCTATATTGGCGTATTAGTTGCGGTCTATTTTGACGATATTCTTGTGTTTAGCAAATCGCTCAAAGATCATGTCACCCATCTTAGAACCGTGTTGCAAACCCTTAGGAAAGAGCGCCTTTATGCTAATATGGACAAATGCCTTTTTGGTGTTTGTCGGGGACGAATCCGCGATCACCTATGGGACCTAGGGAAGGACCCCTTTACGTTCGGCAGGGAGAGATGGTCGCACGAAGAGCAAATCTAGCGAAGAACACGACAGCACACGAGAGAGAGTTTACCCAGGTTCGGGCCGCACGGATGCATAAAACCCTACTCTTGCTTTTTGGTGTATTATCTGGATGATTGTTCTAGCTCCAGGAGTGCTACAGTACAGAGTAGCTGCGTACAATACTGGAGTTCTCCATCTCCCAGTTCCTAACCCCCCTCCACGTTGCCTATGGGCCTCCTTTTATACGCACAAAGGGGTCACCAACAGGTGGCAAACAGTAAAGGTAGAGGTGGAAAGTTGCTACAGTAAGGCCATTATTACTAGGATGACATGTCCTACCTACCATTGAAGGTAGGGGACAAGGGCATTAAATGCCCATGCCTTAGCTGTCCAGATACATGTACCCGGACGTATTGGACGTGGGAAAAGCCTATCCCACCTGCTCCTGCACCGCTAGCTACAGAGTACCGCCGTCTACACAGTGCCCTGCCACACACGCTTGGAAGGACCCAGAGCGCCACGCTGGCAGAGGCACCGGAGCAGCACAGTAGCACAGTGGTACAGTAACGCTTGCCGCGGCAAGACCTTGCCGCACCTGACAGCTTGCCGCAACCAATAGCTTGCTGCGCAAGGTAACTTGCCGGGGCAAGTACCTTGCCGCAGCTGCTATCTTGCCGCAGCCAATACCTTGCCGCAGCCAATGACTTGCCGGGGCAAGTACTCTGCTACAGCAAACCTCAGGCTGGGCCTCAACTGTCCCTCCCGGCAAGCTCCTCTTGCCGGGGCCTTGACTCTTGCTTTGTATACTTTGTTCTTGAATGGCTTAATAACCTTGAGCTTCTCTCTGGCTGTCCTCCCGTAAGCCTGGCTGCGGGATGCTGCTACTGCCCGTGCACAAGTACGGGGTACTAGGGTACCCCTATTCTAGTACACCGACAGGAGCCCCCGGGCCTGGGCCACACACGGTGCCGGGCGTTGTTGGGCCAGGCCCAAACAGTGCACGGGCACGCGTGGCTGGGATAAGCCGAAACGTCTCTACGCTGTTTAATTGCACGCTCTCCCACGCGTCGCGCGTTGAATGCGGAGCGTGGGAAGCGTGCGCAGTTATCTCGAATGACGAAGGGGCGGATGGTTCCGCATCTTTCCCCATAAAAGGAGGGACCTGCAGAAGCACTCACACACTCCTCTCACCATTCTCGATCTCCAAATCTCCGCCTTCTTCTTCCTCCGCTCCAAAACAAAGCGGTTTCCCAATCCTCCGCCACCGCGCGCGTCCGCATCTCCCTCGGACCTCAGCTCCGCCTTCGCCATGCCTCCCAAAGGAGAAAAGGGGAAGACGGGGAAGTCCTCAAGGACGGAGACCCAGGCGCAGTTGAAGAGGCAGAAGTACGCGCTCTTCGCTCTGACGCTCACGGGGGCGGATCTGAAGGCCAAGTTCCAAGGCATGTGGGCCGTGAGGACCAAGGCGCATCCGGCCACCCGCGTTGATAGAGGCGAGGGTGTCCCGATCTTTCGATGAGATGATATCTATCGTTTTTGGTGGAGTAGACTTTGATGATCCGACTACGAACGTGCGAGGACGTCGCGCCTTAGCAATCGCTAAACCAACTCCGAGAGGTTATTGACCACGCCGGAGCACAATCAACCTGACCCCGAGGGTCTATCTCCTGCAAGCAAACGAAGAACAAGCAAGAAACTAAGATTTGCAATCTGGATATTGCGAATATAAGATGAAAGCTTTATTGATCGAGGTGGGGTTCTGTGACGTCTTGGTCTGGTTGTTGAACACAAACTAAGTACGCGAAGTTGCAGCTATGGCGAACTTTTAATCTAAACAAAACCCAAAGTCTAAACGGTGCCCTAAGGGCTGTATATATGGAGGAAGAGGAGGGGATTTCGTGGCCCTTGAAGGAGGGGTCCGAAACCAACCCTATCTCTTGTTTCCCCACACATACGGACTCTAAAAACAGCCTATACTCAAGTATTTCAAAATTACATGGGCCTGTGATGAGGGCATCAATACCATTGTTACACCCACAGCCCCTGCTTCTATACATACTGGACCAATTACTAGAGCTCGCGCACGCTAATTAAAATATCAGGTACTTTCGTTTCTTGGTAATGATTCTAAAGTTCATGAGAATATGATGCTGCCTAAATTGGATACATTTGTTTTGCTTACAAATGAAGGGCCTAGCTTGGACAAGAAAGAGGAACCTTGGAGCAAGTTCAAGCATGGAGATGATGGCATGCACAAGGGGAACAAGAACGGAGTTACAAGTGATGATTTCAGGACTTTGAAGCCACCATAATGAGTGCAGGAAGCCTTGGACGAAATATACAAGATTTCACTTCATAAATTTCGTCCAGAGGCTATTATAGGTGCTGCGTCACCTTATTATTGGGCCAGGCCCATGTAATTTCGAAATACTTGAGTATAGGCTGTTTTTAGAGTCCGTATGTGTGGGGAAACAAGAGATAGGGTTGGTTTCGGACCCCTCCTTCAAGGGCCACGAAATCCCCTCCTCTTCCTCCATATATACAGCCCTTAGGGCACCGTTTAGACTTTGGGGTTATGTTTAGATTAAAAGCTCGCCATAGCTGCAACTTCGCGTACTTCGTTTGTGTTCAACGACCAGACCAAGACGTCACAGAACCCCACCTTGATCAATAAAGCTTTCATCTTATATTCGCAATATCCAGATTGCAAATCTTAGTTTCTTGCTTGTTCTTCGTTTGCTTGCAGGAGATAGACCCTCGTGGTCAGGTTGATTGTGCTCCGGCGTGGTCAATAACCTCTCGGAGTTGGTTTAGCGATTGCTAAGTGATGAGGACATCAATACCATTGTTACACCCACAACCCCTGCTTCTATACATACTGGACCAATTACTAGAGCTCGCGCACGCCAATTAAAATATCAGGTACTTTCGTTTCTTGGTAATGATTCTAAAGTTCATGAGAATATGATGCTGCCTAAATTGGATACATTTGTTTTGCTTACAAATGAAGGGCCTAGCTTGGACAAGAAAGAGGAACCTTGGAGCAAGTTCAAGCATGGAGATGATGGCATGCACAAGGGGAACAAGAACGGAGTTACAAGTGATGATTTCAGGACTTTGAAGCCACCATAATGAGTGCAGGAAGCCTTGGACGAAATATACAAGATGTCACTTCATAAATTTCATCCAGAGGCTATTATAGGTGCTGCGTCACCTTATTATTGGGCCAGGCCCATGTAATTTCGAAATACTTGAGTATAGGCTGTTTTTAGAGTTCGTATGTGTGGGGAAACAAGAGATAGGGTTGGTTTCGGACCCCTCCTTCAAGGGCCACGAAATCCCCTCCTCTTCCTCCATATATACAGCCCTTAGGGCACCGTTTAGACTTTGGGTTTTGTTTAGATTAAAAGTTCGCCATAGCTGCAACTTCGCGTACTTCGTTTGTGTTCAACGACCAGACCAAGACGTCACAGAACCCCACCTTGATCAATAAAGCTTTCATCTTATATTCGCAATATCCAGATTGCAAATCTTAGTTTCTTGCTTGTTCTTCGTTTGCTTGCAGGAGATAGACCCTCGTGGTCAGGTTGATTGTGCTCCGGCGTGGTCAATAACCTCTCGGAGTTGGTTTAGCGATTGCTAAGGCGCGACGTCCTCGCACGTTCGTAGTCGGATCGTCAAAGTCTACTCCACCAAAAACGATAGATATCATCTCATCGAAAGATCGGGACACCCCCACCTCTATCAAGTGGTATCAGATTCCCAGGTTGCTCGGTGAGATTTACAGTTTTTCGTAGTTTAGATCGAGTCTGTTCTTCATACCTACAGTCCAGGAAAATGCCAAAAAAAAAATTTAGGGTTAGTTCATCATATCCGAACCAATCTGAGCCTTTGCATAATCTTTTTAGGGTTTTTGCTTTGTTGAATTTGCGGTTGCATCGTCGTGTCAAGTTGCTGGTCTTAGCGTCTAGTTCTTTAGAGTTTCGAGTTCTGTTCACAAGTTGTCACGCCGCCGCCGCACCATCATCATCGCCCCTACCATATACCACCACAGCTTATCTGCTATTTCTCTGAGTCCATATACCACCACCGATCCGAGTCCATATACCACCACCGATCCGAGTCCATATACCACCACCAATCCGAGCCCACATATACTACCGTCATATACCATCACTAGTCCGAGTTCCACCAGATTCATCTCTGCCACCAGTCCTAGTCCGAGTCCAGTATTTATTCCTTTATTTTAGAGTTCCAAATCACGCGATACTACGAGTCGTGAACAAGTCGGATTCGCCAATTTTCGTGTTACTCGCAGAAGAAAAATAGTTCCAGTTTCAAAAAAAAAACTAAGTCTGGAAAATTCTGGCTAGGCAGTTTTTAGACCATTTGTAGACTTTTTCAAAAAAAAATTGTTGCGGAGCAAAAAAAAAAGAGGAAAAAAAAAGAAAAAAAATTTCAGAGTGTGCTCCTCCCTTGTTTACGTGCAGCGCCGTGATTTTTGTTAGTGTTCTAGGCTCGCGTCTCTAGCACGGTCTAGCCTAGGACCAGCACAGTACCGTCGTTGAGAGTTTATTCAACATTGCATCTCTGAATTGATTATTGCTGACCCTTTTTGCTACCATATCATAAGCCTTCCCAGCTCCACATACATCTACATCGTGCGTTTGACACCACCTGGCAATCGCTCTGTCCAAGCTCTGAGAGTTTTGACTACAAAGGTTGCCGATCACCACCTGCTGCTGGGTAAGAACTGGTAAGAATTTGAGATTTGCTTGACGGATTTGTGACACCACACCACACCACCACCACTTTCTAGTAGTCTGTAGGATCATATTCTTGTGTGTTTCTATTGCTGCTAACCATTGCAGGATCACAAGCCGACGAGATTGACTGGGAGAACATGCCGAACAAGGAGTTGCATGATAAATTTCAGCAAATGATGAGTGGCCAGGTGGGAGATGTGCTAAACAGATTTGAAGAGGCCATGGAGAAGATAGATGGCATGGAGAAGTCGTTCGAGACAAAGCTGGATAACAAGTTTAATGAATTGCTCACGCGTCTTCCCCAACCACCACCGGCTGCACCTGTCGCACCTCTGCAACGACAACAACAACGCCCCCTTCCAAATCAGTTCGGACGAGCGAAGCGTGTTCCTCTTGAGGATGGCCAAACTTCTGGTGCTGCTGTACCTACTGTTGATGCTTCTTTGGCTTCTGCTCCTGCTGCTGCTGGTGCCGAGGAGGAGGATGATTACGCGGGCGATTATGAGGATGAGGTTGATCAAAATCATAACTACGTGCAACCACCAGCACCAGGTCGTCCACATGCAAATAATCGCAATGGTAGGTCTGCACCACCACTGCAGGTACGAGATCATGACTATCTTCCTAAATTAAAATTGAATATTCCGCCATTCGAGGGTAGATATGTTCCTGATATATATCTTACTTGGGAGTTAGAAACTGAACAACGTTTTACATGTTTACAATATCCCGAGGAACGACGTGTTGCTGCTGCTGTTTGTGCTTTCACTAGTTTTGCATGTGTATGGTGGTCTGAACATTGTAGATTATATCCTATTCCAGCTACGTGGGCTGCTTTGAAAACTGCTATGCGTACTCGTTGGGTTCCACCATATTATCAACGTGAATTACTTCAAAAATTGCAGCGCTTAAGACAAGGAAAAAATTCTGTAGAAGAATATTATCAGGAATTACAAACTGGCATGATTAGATGTGGTATTGTTGAGGAGAATGAAGCTATGCTTGCACGTTTCATGGGTGGATTAAATAGAGAGATTCAGACCATTCTAGAGTATAAGGAGTATAATAATATCACTCGTTTATTCCATCTTGCTTGTAAAGCTGAACGTGAAGTGCAGGATCGACAGGCATTGGCGCGAACTAATTTTTCTGCAGGTCGATCTTCATCATGGACACCGAGTGCCTCCTCTACTCCCACACGTCCTACTGCGGCACCACTGACTTCAGCCGCCAATTCCAACCGAGATACAAGAAAATAGGCACCACCACCACCATCTGCCAAGAGTACACCTTCTGGGCCTGCCCAGAGCTCTTCTTTATCTATGGCATCAACAGGGCACACACATGATATTATTTGTCGTCGTTGTAAGGGAAGAGGCCATTATGCGAGAGAATGCCAATCTCCGCGTGTTATGATTGCTACTGAGGATGGTGGGTATGAGTCCGCTAGTGATTATAATGAGCAGACTTTGGCTCTTATTACAAGTGAAGAACACGGTGGAGATGATTCTGATCATGAGACGCAATACATGGCTCCTGAAGACGCTGACAGGTATGAATGTTTAGTTGCTCAACGTGTTTTGAGTGTGCAGGTCACACAAGCTGAGCAAAATCAGAGGCATAATTTGTTCCATACAAAGGGAGTTGTGAAGGAACGTTCTGTTCGCGTCATCATAGATGGAGGGAGCCGCAACAACTTGGCTAGCATGGAGATGGTGGAGAAGCTATCTCTCACCACAAGACCACATCCACATCCTTACTATATCCAATGGTTCAACAACAGCGGCAAGGTTAAGGTAACACGTACTGTTCGTGTGCATTTTAGTATCTCTACATATGCTGATTATGTTGATTGTGATGTGGTACCCATGCAAGCATGTTCATTATTACTTGGTAGACCATGGCAATTTGATAAAAATTCTGTACACCATGGTAGAAACAATCAGTATACTCTTGTTCATAAGGATAAACATATTACTTTGCTTCCTATGACTCCTGATTCTATTTTGAAAGATGATATTAATAGAGCTAGTAAAGCAAAACAGGAGAAAAATAAGAGTGAAAATCAGATTGTGGTAAAAGAATTTGAGCAACAAATGAAGCCTAATAATAAACCATCTAGTGTTGCTTCTGAAATTAAATTGAAAAGTGCATGCTTACTTGCCACCAAATTCGATATTGATGATCTAGATTTCAGCAATTCTGTTTGCTATGCTTTTGTGTGCAAAGAGGCGTTATTTTCATTCGAGGACGTGCCTTCCTCTTTGCCTCCTGCGGTCACTAACATTTTGCAGGAGTTCGCTGACGTCTTTCCACAAGACGTGCCACCGGGATTACCACCTATTCGCGGGATTGAGCATCAGATTGACTTAATTCCCGGTGCTTCGTTGCCAAACCGTGCGCCATACCGTACCAATCCAGAGGAGACGAAGGAGATTATGCGTCAAGTACGGGAGTTGCTCGACAAAGGTTATATACGCGAATCCCTTAGTCCTTGTGCTGTTCCTATTATTCTAGTGCCAAAAAAGGATGGTACATCGCGTATGTGTGTTGATTGTAGAGGCATTAATAATATTACTATTCGTTATCGTCATCCTATTCCTAGACTAGATGATATGCTTGATGAATTGAGTGGCTCTACAATATTCTCCAAAGTTGATTTGCGTAGTGGATACCATCAAATTCGTATGAAATTGGGGGATGAATGGAAAACAACATTTAAAACAAAGTTTGGATTATATGAGTGGTTAGTCATGCCTTTTGGGTTAACTAATGCACCTAGTACTTTCATGAGATTAATGAACGAAGTTTTACGTGCTTTCATTGGACGATTTGTGGTAGTCTATTTTGATGATATACTGATTTATAGCAGATCTTTGGAGGAACATTTGGAATATTTACGTGCTGTTTTTATTGCTTTACGTGATGCACGTTTGTTTGGTAACCTTGGGAAGTGCACCTTTTGCACCGACCGAGTATCTTTTCTTGGCTATGTTGTTACTCCACAGGGAATTGAAGTTGATAAAGCCAAGATTGAAGCTATTGAGAGTTGGCCACAGCCCAAAACGGTCACTCAAGTGAGGAGTTTTCTTGGACTCTCTGGTTTCTATAGGCGTTTTGTGAGAGATTTCAGCACCATTGCTGCACCTCTCAATGAGCTTACAAAGAAGGATGTGCCTTTTGTTTGGGGTACCTCACAGGAAGAAGCCTTCACGGTATTGAAAGATAAGTTGACACATGCTCCTTTACTCCAACTTCCTGATTTTAATAAGACTTTTGAGCTTGAATGTGATGCTAGTGGAATTGGATTAGGAGGTGTTTTATTACAAGATGGCAAACCTGTTGCATACTTTTCTGAAAAATTGAGTGGGCCTAGTCTGAACTATTCTACTTATGATAAAGAATTATATGCGCTTGTTCGGACCTTAGAAACATGGCAACATTATTTATGGCCCAAAGAATTTGTTATACATTCTGATCATGAATCTTTGAAACACATTAAAAGTCAAGCAAAACTGAACCGTAGACATGCTAAATGGGTTGAATTTATTGAGACTTTCCCTTATGTCATTAAACACAAGAAGGGTAAAGAAAATGTTATTGCTGATGCATTGTCTCGTCGTTATACTATGCTTTCACAACTTGACTTTAAAATATTTGGTTTGGAGACCATCAAAGATCAATATGTGCATGATGCTGAATTTAAAGATGTATTGCAGAATTGTAAGAAAGGGAGAACATGGAACAAGTTCGTCGTTAACGATGGATTTGTGTTTCGTGCTAACAAGCTATGCATTCCAGCTAGCTCCGTTCGTCTTTTGTTGTCCCGGGCTCTGATACCACTTGATAGAGGCGGGGGTGTCCCGATCTTTCGATGAGATGATAGCTATCGATTTGGTGGAGTCGACTTTGACGATCCGACTACAAACGTGCACGACGTTGCGCCTTAGCAATCGCTAAACCAATCTCCCGAGGTTACTGACGATACTGAAAGCACGATCAGCCTGACCACTAAGGTCTATTCCTGCACGCAATCGAAGAACAAGCAAGAATATGATAATGCAATCTGAATATTGCGAATATAGATGAAGTATTGATAGAGGTGGCGATCCGAAAGCGGTCTTGGTCTGGTCGTTGGACACAAACGAAGTACACGAAGTTGCAATGGCTAACTTTTAATCTAAACAAATCCCAAAGTCTAAACGGTGCCCTAAGGGCTGTATATATGGAGGAAGAGGAGGGGATTTCGTGGCCCTTGAAGGAGGGGTCCGAAACCAACCCTATCTCTTGTTTCCCCACACATACGGACTCTAAAAACAGCCTATACTCAAGTATTTCGAAATTACATGGGCCTGGCCCAATAATAAGGTGACGCAGCACCTATAATAGCCTCTGGACGAAATTTATGAAGTGACATCTTGTATATTTCGTCCAAGGCTTCCTGCACTCATTATGGTGGCTTCAAAGTCCTGAAATCTTCACTTGTAACTCCGTTCTTGTTCCCCTTGTGCATGCCATCATCTCCATGCTTGAACTTGCTCCAAGGTTCCTCTTTCTTGTCCAAGCTAGGCCCTTCATTTGTAAGCAAAACAAATGTATCCAATTTAGGCAGCATCATATTCTCATGAACTTTAGAATCATTACCAAGAAACGAAAGTACCTGATATTTTAATTGGCGTGCGCGAGCTCTAGTAATTGGTCCAGTATGTATAGAAGCAGGGGTTGTGGGTGTAACAATGGTATTGATGTCCTCATCATATCGTCATCCTATTCCTAGGCTAGATGATATGCTTGATGAATTGAGTGGCTCTACAATATTCTCCAAAGTTGATTTGCGTAGTGGATACCATCAAATTCGTATGAAATTGGGAGATGAATGGAAAACAGCATTTAAAACTAAGTTCGGTTTATATGAGTGGTTAGTCATGCCTTTTGGGTTAACTAATGCACCTAGTACTTTCATGAGATTAATGAACGAAGTTTTACGTGCTTTCATTGGACGATTTGTGGTAGTCTATTTTGATGATATACTGATTTATAGCAGATCTTTGGAGGAACATTTGGAACATTTACGTGCTGTTTTTATTGCTTTACGTGATGCACGTTTGTTTGGTAACCTTGGGAAGTGCACCTTTTGCACCGACCGAGTATCTTTTCTTGGCTATGTTGTTACTCCACAGGGAATTGAAGTTGATAAAGCCAAGATTGAAGCTATGGAGAGTTGGCCACAGCCCAAAACGGTCACTCAAGTGAGGAGTTTTCTTGGACTCGCTGGTTTCTATAGGCGTTTTGTGAGAGATTTCAGCACCATTGCTGCACCTCTCAATGAGCTTACAAAGAAGGATGTGCCTTTTGTTTGGGGTACCTCACAGGAAGAAGCCTTCACGGTATTGAAAGATAAGTTGACACATGCTCCTTTACTCCAACTTCCTGATTTTAATAAGACTTTTGAGCTTGAATGTGATGCTAGTGGAATTGGATTAGGAGGTGTTTTATTACAAGATGGCAAACCTGTTGCATACTTTTCTGAAAAATTGAGTGGGCCTAGTCTGAACTATTCTACTTATGATAAAGAATTATATGCTCTTGTTCGGACCTTAGAAACATGGCAACATTATTTATGGCCCAAAGAATTTGTTATACACTCTGATCATGAATCTTTGAAACACATTAAAAGTCAAGCAAAACTGAACCGTAGACATGCTAAATGGGTTGAATTTATTGAGACTTTCCCTTATGTCATTAAACACAAGAAGGGTAAAGAAAATGTTATTGCTGATGCATTGTCTCGTCGTTATACTATGCTTTCACAACTTGACTTTAAAATATTTGGTTTGGAGACCATCAAAGATCAATATGTGCATGATGCTGAATTTAAAGATGTATTGCAGAATTGTAAGGAAGGGAGAACATGGAACAAGTTCGTCGTTAACGATGGCTTTGTGTTTCGTGCTAACAAGCTATGCATTCCAGCTAGCTCCGTTCGTCTTTTGTTGTTGCAGGAGGCGCATGGAGGAGGATTAATGGGACACTTTGGCGTGAAGAAGACGGAGGATATACTTGCTACACATTTCTTTTGGCCAAAGATGAGACGGGATGTTGAGCGTTTTGTTGCTCGCTGCACTACATGTCAAAAAGCTAAGTCACGACTCAATCCTCATGGTTTATATATGCCTTTGCCTGTACCTAGTGTTCCTTGGGAGGATATATCTATGGACTTTGTTTTAGGTTTACCTCGAACAAAGAAGGGGAGGGATAGCATATTTGTTGTCGTGGATAGGTTCTCGAAAATGGCACACTTTATACCATGTCATAAAAGCGATGATGCTGTTAATGTTGCTGATTTGTTCTTTCGTGAAATTATACGCTTGCATGGTGTGCCAAATACTATTGTTTCAGATAGTGATACTAAATTTCTTAGCCACTTTTGGAGATGTTTATGGGCTAAGTTGGGGACTAAACTGCTTTTTAGTACTACATGTCACCCCCAAACTGATGGACAAACTGAAGTAGTCAATAGAACATTGTCTACTATGCTTAGGGCTGTTTTGAAGAATAACAAGAAAATGTGGGAAGAATGCTTGCCTCATATTGAATTTGCTTATAATCGTTCATTGCATTCTACTACTAAGATGTGTCCTTTTGAAATTGTGTATGGTTTCCTTCCTCGTGCACCAATTGATTTGTTGCCTCTTCCATCTTCGGAGAAGGTTAATTTTGATGCTAAACAACGTGCTGAATTGATCTTAAAAATGCATGAGTTAACTAAGGAGAACATTGAGAGTATGAATGCTAAATATAAACTTGCTGGAGATAAGGGTAGAAAACATGTTGTGTTTGCACCTAGAGATCTTGTTTGGTTACATTTGCGTAAGGATAGATTTCCTGATTTGCGCAAATCAAAGCTAATGCCACGTGCTGATGGTCCTTTTAAGGTGTTAGAGAAAATAAATGATAATGTATATAAACTTGAGCTGCCTGCAGATTTTGGGGTTAGTCCCACTTTTAACATTGCAGATCTGAAGCCTTATTTGGGTGAGGAAGATGAGCTTCCGTCGAGGACGACTTCATTTCAAGAAGGGGAGGATGATGAGGACATCAATACCATTGTTACACCCACAGCCCCTGCTTCTATACATACTGGACCAATTACTAGAGCTCGCGCACGCCAATTAAAATATCAGGTACTTTCGTTTCTTGGTAATGATTCTAAAGTTCATGAGAATATGATGCTGCCTAAATTGGATACATTTGTTTTGCTTACAAATGAAGGGCCTAGCTTGGACAAGAAAGAGGAACCTTGGAGCAAGTTCAAGCATGGAGATGATGGCATGCACAAGGGGAACAAGAACGAAGTTACAAGTGATGATTTCAGGACTTTGAAGCCACCATAATGAGTGCAGGAAGCCTTGGACGAAATATACAAGATGTCACTTCATAAATTTCGTCCAGAGGCTATTATAGGTGTTGCGTCACCTTATTATTGGGCCAGGCCCATGTAATTTCGAAATACTTGAGTATAGGCTGTTTTTAGAGTCCGTATGTGTGGGGAAACAAGAGATAGGGTTGGTTTCGGACCCCTCCTTCAAGGGCCACAAAATCCCCTCCTCTTCCTCCATATATACAGCCCTTAGGGCACCGTTTAGACTTTGGGTTTTGTTTAGATTAAAAGTTCGCCATAGCTGCAACTTCGCGTACATCGTTTGTGTTCAACGACCAGACCAAGACGTCACAGAACCCCACCTTGATCAATAAAGCTTTCATCTTATATTCGCAATATCCAGATTGCAAATCTTAGTTTCTTGCTTGTTCTTCGTTTGCTTGCAGGAGATAGTCCCTCGTGGTCAGGTTGATTGTGCTCCGGCGTGGTCAATAACCTCTCGGAGTTGGTTTAGCGATTGCTAAGGCGCGACGTCCTCGCACGTTCGTAGTCGGATCGTCAAAGTCTACTCCACCAAAAACGATAGCTATCATCTCATCGAAAGATCGGGACACCCCGCCTCTATCAGCCTGGCCCAATAATAAGGTGACGCAGCACCTATAATAGCCTCTGGACGAAATTTATGAAGTGACATCTTGTATATTTCGTCCAAGGCTTCCTGCACTCATTATGGTGGCTTCAAAGTCCTGAAATCATCACTTGTAACTCCGTTCTTGTTCCCCTTGTGCATGCCGTCATCTCCATGCTTGAACTTGCTCCAAGGTTCCTCTTTCTTGTCCAAGCTAGGCCCTTCATTTGTAAGCAAAACAAATGTATCCAATTTAGGCAGCATCATATTCTCATGAACTTTAGAATCATTACCAAGAAACTAAAGTACCTGATATTTTAATTGGCGTGCGCGAGCTCTAGTAATTGGTCCAGTATGTATAGGAGCAGGGGCTGTGGGTGTAACAATGGTATTGATGTCCTCATCACGCGTTCGCCCAGCCACCGACGAGAGCGAAGTGAGCAAGTACCCCTTCTTCGCCTGCTACTTTTGGTGCGGGCTCTGCCCACCGTACTCGGATTTCTTCAGCGACGTCATGTACACCTCCAATCTCCGTCTGCTGGATCTCACACCGAATGCCGTATCCACCATGGCAATATTCGCGCATCTGTGCGAGAACTTCGTCGGCGTCGTACCCAACACCGCGCTGTTCAGGCATTACTTCACTCCCCGTGCTGAAAAGGGGGAGCCTCTCACTGTTGGCGTCTCGTTCGTTTCAAGATTGGGCGCCAAGGAGCATTATCTGAAGGGGGATCTCCGCCCAAGATGGGGAGAAATCCGGTCTGAATGGTGTTGGATCATTGACGACGAGCCGCCACCATACTGTGAGCTTCGCAAGACCCCAGCAGCGCTGGCACGGACTGGAGCGATCTGGATCCCCAGGACAAGAAGCTGGAGATTGCCGCTACCAGAATCATACGGCTCAGGGAGGCCGGGCTCACCATAGGGATGGTTGGCGCAGACTTCCTCCGCCGCCGCATTGCTCCTCTACAGCAGAGAGGAAGGCCGGCCTCTGATTGGAAGAACCCAGCCGATATCATGCGGCTGCGCCCTGGACTGATCAACAACTTCACAGTTCTGCAGCACGACTTCTTCATGCGAGAACTGTTCAAGCAAGAGACAGATCCAGAGAAACGCGACAAGGCGTTCACGCTGTCGAAGCACATCGTGCCCCTTTGCAACAACTCCGCATTGAGTGCAATCGTGCACTAATCATACACGCAAATGCACACGATCAAGCCTAAGGACTCACTTGAAGATATCACAACACAACTCTAAAACATAAATAAAGTCATACAAGCTTTATATTACAAGCCAGGGCCTCGAGGGCTCGAATACATAGCTCGATGGCATACAAGTGTCAGCGGAAGCATCAGATATCTGGGTACAGATATAGCAGAGTTACAGATAGGCCTTTAAAAAGGCGGGGCAAAATAAAATACTACGATCAAAAGGCGTAGGCCTCCTGCCTAGGACCCTCCGAACCTACTCATGGTCATCGGTCGGCTCCTCGTAGTAGTACTCGCCAGGAGGGTAGTAGTAGTAGCCGTAGTCGACGACGGGGGCAGCTGGCTCCGGGGCTCCGTCGTCTGGTTGCGACAAAAGGAAAAGGGGAGAAAAAGAAAGCAAAGCACACGTGAGTACTCATCCGAAGTACTCAGCAAGCAAGGATCTACACTACATATGCAACATTTTCAAAGGAGGGCTGTATATGTGGACTGGACTGCAGAAATGCCAGAATAGAGAGGAAGGCCTAGTCCTATCGAAGACTAGCATATTCAAGCATCTTCATTGGTCTTGCAGCATTAGAGGAGTGCAGATTAACATATTGTAAAGTAACAGTAGTATCATCAACCTCGCCCAGAGATTCTTCCTCGACTCCCTGTGAGAAAGCAATCCCAGAGCCATACTATCCATTTCATCTCAAGTCACCAGTTCTAGTTGTACCGATCGGGATACAACTCCGAGTGTCCGTTACCGTAGGACAGGCTATCGATAGATTGTTTCTTCCCTGCAGGGGTGCACCAACTTACCCACCATGCTCGCTTAACTCCGGCCGGACACACTTTACTGGGTCATACCCGGCCTCGGCTAAGCAACATGCCGCAACCCGACCTAGGCTCTAAAGAGAGGTCAGCACGCCGGACTAACCTATGCCCCCAGGGGTCTTGGGCCTTCGCCCTAGGAACCCTACACGTTGCGAGGACGCTCCGGAAGCAGACCTAGCCACCTTAATACAAGCGCGGGCTTAACCAGTCCAATCCAAAGCGGGCCGCTCCTCGCTGATGTCTATAGAGCTTCGGCTGATGTATACGACACAAAACGCCCATACTATGCCCACGTGATGGTTAGTGCTATCAGGCCAGAGGCCCCTCGGATCAAATTTCCAAACAGTTAGTGTGTTGGTAGTGCGTTAACGAGCAGAGACTCACGAAAGATATGACCCCGTCGCCCCGTCTCGAGGACTTGCGGCAAGGGCCAAGAATGCCCAGCCACGCCTCGTGTTCAGCTCTCGGGCACCATCCAGGTCCACCCGACTCCATATCACTCTCATCATAATCTCGTGCGGGTACCCCTCAGGGCCGACCTGATAGAGGCAAAGGTGTCCCGTCTTTCGATGAGATGGTGGCTATCGTTTTTGGTGGAGTAGACTTTGACGATCCGACTACGAACGTGCGAGGACGTCGAGCCTTAGCAATCGCTAAACCAACTCCGAGAGGTTATTGACCACGCCGGAGCACGATCAACCTAACCACGAGGGTCTATTTCCTGCAGGCAAACGAAGAACAAGCAAGAAACTAAGATTTGCAATCTGGATATTGCGAATATAAGATGAAAGCTTTATTGATCAAGGCGGGGTTCTGTGACGTCTTGGTCTGGTCGTTGAACACAAATGAAGTACGCGAAGTTGCAGCTATGGCGAACTTGTATCTAAACAAAACACAAAGTCTAAACGGTGCCCTAAGGGTTGTATATATGGAGGAAGAGGGGGGGGGGATTTCGTGGCCCTTGAAGGAGGGGTTCGAAACCAACCATATCTCTTGTTTCCCCACACATACAGACTCTAAAAACAGCCTATACTCAAGTATTTCAAAATTACATGGGCCTGGCCCAATAATAAGGTGACGCAGCACCTATAATAGCCTCTGGACAAAATTTATGAAGTGGCATCTTGTATATTTTGTCCGAGGCTTCATGCACTCATTATGGTGGCTTCAAAGTCCTGAAATCATCACTTGTAACTCCGTTCTTGTTCCCCTTGCGCATGCCATCATCTCCATGCTTGAACTTGCTCCAAGGTTCCTCTTTCTTGTCCAAGCTAGGCCCTTCATTTGTAAACAAAACAAATGTATCCAATTTAGGCAGCATCATATTCTCATGAACATTAGAATCATTACCAAGAAATGAAACTACCTGATAATTTAATTGGCGTGCGCGAGCTCTAGTAATTGGTCCAGTATGTATAGCAGCAGGGGCTGTGGGTGTAACAATGGTATTGATGTCCTCATCATCCTCCCCTTCTTGAAATGAAGTCGTCCTCGACGGAAGATCATCTTCCTCACCCAAATAAGGCTTCAAATCTGCAATGTTAAAAGTGGGACTAACCCCAAAATCTGCAGGCAGCTCAAGTTTATATGCATTATCATTTATTTTCTCTAACACCTTAAAAGGACCATCAGCACGTGGCATTAGCTTTGATTTGCGCAAATCAGGAAATCTATCCTTACGCAAATGTAACCAAACAAGATCTCCAGGTGCAAACACAACATGTTTTCTACCCTTATCTCCAGCAAGTTTATATTTAGCATTCATACGCTCAATGTTCTCCTTAGTTAACTCATGCATTTTTAAGATCAATTCAGCACGTTGTTTAGCATCAAAATTAACCTTCTCCGAAGATGGAAGAGGCAACAAACCAATAGGTGCACGAGGTAGGAAACCATATACAATTTCAAAAGGGCACATCTTAGTAGTAGAATGCAACGAACGATTATAAGCAAATTCAATATGAGGCAAGCATTCTTCCCACATTTTCTTGTTATTCTTCAAAACAGCCCTAAGCATAGTAGACAATGTTCTATTGACTACTTCAGTTTGTCCATCAGTTTGGGGGTGACAAGTAGTACTAAAAAGCAGTTTAGTCCCCAACTTAGCCCATAAACATCTCCAAAAGTGGCTAAGAAATTTGGTATCACGATCTGAAACAATAGTATTTGGCACACCATGCAAGCGAATAATTTCACGAAAGAACAAATCAGCAACATTAGCAGCATCAGCGCTTTTATGACATGGTATAAAGTGTGCCATTTTCGAGAACCTATCCACGACAACAAATATGCTATCCCTCCCCTTCTTTGTTCGAGGTAAACCCAAAACAAAGTACATAGATATATCCTGCCATGGAACACTAGGTACAGGCAAAGGCATATATAAACCATGAGGATTGAGTCGTGACTTAGCTTTTTGACATGTAGTGCAGCGAGCAACAAAGCGCTCAACATCCCGTCTCATCTTTGGCCAAAAGAAATGTGTAGCAAGTACATCTTCTGTCTTCTTCTCGCCAAAGTGTCCCATTAATCCTCCTCCATGCGCCTCCTGCAACAACAAAAGACGAACGGAGCTAGCTGGTGATAGAGGCGAGGGTGTCCCGATCTTTCGATGAGATGATATCTATCGTTTTTGGTGGAGTAGACTTTGACGATCCGACTACGAACGTGCGAGGACGTCGCGCCTTAGCAATCGCTAAACCAACTCCGAGAGGTTATTGACCACGCCGGAGCACAATCAACCTGACCCCGAGGGTCTATCTCCTGCAAGCAAACGAAGAACAAGCAAGAAACTAAGATTTGCAATCTGGATATTGCGAATATAAGATGAAAGCTTTATTGATCGAGGTGGGGTTCTGTGACGTCTTGGTCTGGTCGTTGAACACAAATGAAGTACGCGAAGTTGCAGCTATGGCGAACTTTTAATCTAAACAAAAAACCCAAAGTCTAAACGGTGCCCTAAGGGCTGTATATATGGAGGAAGAGGAGGGGATTTCGTGGCCCTTGAAGGAGGGGTCCGAAACCAACCCTATCTCTTGTTTCCCCACACATACGGACTCTAAAAACAGCCTATACTCAAGTATTTCGAAATTACATGGGCCTGGCCCAATAATAAGGTGACGCAGCACCTATAATAGCCTCTGGACGAAATTTATGAAGTGACATCTTGTATATTTCGTCCAAGGCTTCCTGCACTCATTATGGTGGCTTCAAAGTCCTGAAATCATCACTTGTAACTCCGTTCTTGTTCCCCTTGTGCATGCCATCATCTCCATGCTTGAACTTGCGCCAAGGTTCCTCTTTCTTGTCCAAGCTAGGCCCTTCATTTGTAAGCAAAACAAATGTATCCAATTTAGGCAGCATCATATTCTCATGAACTTTAGAATCATTACCAAGAAACGAAAGTACCTGATATTTTAATTGGCGTGCGCGAGCTCTAGTAATTGGTCCAGTATGTATAGAAGCAGGGGCTGTGGGTGTAACAATGGTATTGATGTCCTCATCATCCTCCTTTTCTTGAAATGAAGTCGTCCTCGACGGAAGCTCATCTTCCTCACCCAAATAAGGCTTCAGATCTGCAATGTTAAAAGTGGGACTAACCCCAAAATCTGCAGGCAGCTTAAGTTTATATGCATTATCATTTATTTGCTCTAACACCTTAAAAGGACCATCAGTACGTGGCATTAGCTTTGATTTGCGCAAATCAGGAAATCTATCCTTACGCAAATGTAACCAAACAAGATCTCCAGGTGCAAACACAACATGTTTCCTACCCTTATCTCCAGCAAGTTTATATTTAGCATTCATACGCTCAATGTTCTCCTTAGTTAACTCATGCATTTTTAAGATCAATTCAGCACGTTGTTTAGCATCAAAATTAACCTTCTCCGAAGATGGAAGAGGCAACAAATCAATTGGTGCACGAGGAAGGAAACCATACACAATTTCAAAAGGACACATCTTAGTAGTAGAATGCAATGAACGATTATAAGCAAATTCAATATGAGGCAAGCATTCTTCCCACATTTTCTTGTTATTCTTCAAAACAGCCCTAAGCATAGTAGACAATGTTCTATTGACTACTTCAGTTTGTCCATCAGTTTGGGGGTGACATGTAGTACTAAAAAGCAGTTTAGTCCCCAACTTAGCCCATAAACATCTGCAAAAGTGGCTAAGAAATTTAGTATCACGATCTGAAACAATAGTATTTGGCACACCATGCAAGCGTATAATTTTACGAAAGAACAAATCAGCAACATTAACAGCATCATCGCTTTTATGACATGGTATAAAGTGTGCCATTTTCGAGAACCTATCCACGACAACAAATATGCTATCCCTCCCCTTCTTTGTTCGAGGTAAACCTAAAACAAAGTCCATAGATATATCCTCCCAAGGAACACTAGGTACAGGCAAAGGCATATATAAACCATGAGGATTGAGTCGTGACTTAGCTTTTTGACATGTAATGCAGCGAGCAACAAAACGCTCAACATCCCGTCTCATCTTTGGCCAAAAGAAATGTGTAGCAAGTATATCCTCCGTCTTCTTCACGCCAAAGTGTCCCATTAATCCTCCTCCATGCGCCTCCTGCAACAACAAAAGACGAACGGAGCTAGCTGGAATGCATAGCTTGTTAGCACGAAACACAAATCCATCGTTAACGACGAACTTGTTCCATGTTCTCCCTTCCTTACAATTCTGCAATACATCTTTAAATTCAGCATCATGCACATATTGATCTTTGATGGTCTCCAAACCAAATATTTTAAAGTCAAGTTGTGAAAGCATAGTATAACGACGAGACAATGCATCAGCAATAACATTTTCTTTACCCTTCTTGTGTTTAATGACATAAGGGAAAGTCTCAATAAATTCAACCCATTTAGCATCTACGGTTCAGTTTTGCTTGACTTTTAATGTGTTTCAAAGATTCATGATCAAAATGTATAACAAATTCTTTCTGCCATAAATAATGTTGCCATATTTCTAAGGTCCGAACAAGAGCATATAATTCTTTATCATAAGTAGAATAGTTCGACTAGGCCCACTCAATTTTTCAGAAAAGTATGCAACAGGTTTGCCATCTTGTAATAAAACACCTCCTAATCCAATTCCACTAGCATCACATTCAAGCTCAAAAGTCTTATTAAAATCAGGAAGTTGGAGTAAAGGAGCATGTGTCAACTTATCTTTCAATACCGTGAAGGCTTCTTCCTGTGAGGTACCCCAAACAAAAGGCACATCCTTCTTTGTAAGCTCATTGAGAGGTGCAGCAATGGTGCTGAAATCTCTCACAAAACGCCTATAGAAACCAGCGAGTCCAAGAAAACTCCTCACTTGAGTGACCGTTTTGGGCTGTGGCCAACTCTCAATAGCTTCAATCTTGGCTTTATCAACTTCAATTCCCTGTTGAGTAACAACATAGCCAAGAAAAGATACTCGGTCGGTGCAAAAGGTGCACTTCCCAAGGTTACCAAACAAACGTGCATCACGTAAAGCAATAAAAACAGCACGTAAATGTTCCAAATGTTCCTCCAAAGATCTGCTATAAATCAGTATATCATCAAAATAGACTACCACAAATCGTCCAATGAAAGCACGTAAAACTTCATTCATTAATCTCATGAAAGTACTAGGTGCATTAGTTAACCCAAAAGGCATGACTAACCACTCATATAATCCAAACTTTGTTTTAAATGCTGTTTTCCATTCATCCCCCAATTTCATACGAATTTGATGGTATCCACTACGCAAATCAACTTTGGAGAATATTGTAGAGCCACTCAATTCATCAAGCATATCATCTAGTCTAGGAATAGGATGACGATAACGAATAGTAATATTATTAATGTGATGAGGACATAACTACCGTGGATACGACCAAAAATATTGCATACATGTATATTTGTGAGGTGATTTCTAATGCAAACTATGCAATAATTTATCTATGTCATCCAGGACAAAAATACTTCACAAACTTTTGTGTCATGTCTAATTGCAGGTGTATGGAACATTTGTACAATCCACATATGAAGATAAGGGGAAAAGAGATGTTTAGGTGTTGTTCAAAAATTCCTCTCACGTCACTTTTGGGCCAAGATAAGATAGAGTCCAAGTCTCTCACGTTCTGGATTCAGATTCGGACTGCACAGACATACCTGACTCAAAATGCCAAGAACTCTTTCATACGGACTCCGAATTGGGTGATTCTTTTTTTGTTGGAAAGTAGATTTCGTGCTCTTTCCAACCCAGTTGGATTCACCTTCAAATTCGTCCGGAGCGTTGAGTTCTTGACAAAACAATCTGACACTGCAACAGAATCCGAGTCAAACTACAAGTCCAAAGGTGTTGCATCACCTCCACTTGGGCCCATGAGCCTTGTACGACCTAGGGTTAGTTTTAGGCTGCCTTGGGACGTCCTCCCACCTCCTTGGCCGCCACCCCTTACTCCTATATAAGTAGATCCATCTAGTAGCTATTTCCTTGGGATTTGTTTAGTTAAAAGTTAGCCATTGCAACTTCGTGTACTTCGTTTGTGTCCAACGACCAGACCAAGACCGCTTTTGGATCCCCACCTTTATCAATACTTCATCTATATTCGCAATATTCAGATTGCATTATCATATTCTTGCTTGTTCTTCGATTGCGTGCAGGAATAGGCCTTCGTGGTCAGGCTGATCGTGCTTTCAGCATCGCCAGTAACCTCGAGAGATTGGTTTAGCGATTGCCAAGGCGCAACGTCGTGCACGTTTGTAGTCGGATCGTCAAAGTCGACTCCACCAAATCGATAGCTATCATCTCATCGAAAGATCGGGACACCCCCGCCTCTATCAAGTGGTATCAGTTTTCAGGTTGCTCGGTGAGAATTTCTAGTTTTCCCTAGATTAGATTTATTTTCTTATCTATTGTCCAAGAAAAAGCCACAAAAAAAAAGTTAGATCTATTCATCCTTTGTCCAAGCCAGTCTGAGCCTTTGCAATTTTTTTTTCATTGCTTGCATAGTTGAATTATCGGTTGCATCGTCGTGTCGAGTTGCTGGTCTTAGTGTCTAGTTCGTTTAGAGTTTCGAGTTCTGTTCACATTAGTCACGCGGCCGCTGCATCGTTATTCCTTCCACTGTCCACCATCCCATCCATCAATTTCCACATCGTGCTACCCACTGTCATTGTCATAATCATAGTTGAGGTCGTTCACATCTGTGTTTGATCCAATCTACATCTTATCTAGTTTGTTTTGGAAAGAGGAGAGAGAAAAAAAAAAGAGAAAAAAAAGTAAAAAAAAAAGTCAGAGAAAAAAAAGAGAGAAAGAAAAAGAAAAAAAAGTGTGAGAAAAAAAAAGAGAGAAAAAAAAACAAAATTCGGATCTATCTAGACTCAATCTCGTAGCTGAATTCGGATTGGAATCTGTTTTGCGCAGTGTTCAGTAAAACAGGCATATCTTTTTCATACGAAGTCTGTTTTGGCTCCGTGAGTACTCAAATTAAAGCTAGCGACGAGCAGCATCTAAATAGTTGTAGAAGCAAGTTCAATATTTGACACCTTAAAATCGGCTTCTAAATAGGTCTTTTTGCCCTCCGAAGTTCATGAACACAGCTTGTTCTAGTTTTTCAGGCCAGTTTTAGATTTTTTTGACTCCTCATATCAACTCGGAATTGAGTGATTCTTTTTGCGTTTGAAAGCTTGAGTCAGTGCCTTTCTTGAGAAAAATTATCATAAAATTGGCACAAACTTTTATAGAGTAAAGTTGGAGAGAGAATTGTTGGTATATGCTACTTGGTAGTTGTTTCTCATCATTATCTTTACTGCCATTGTGATCTTCACTTATATCTTGCTGTCCAGAGCTACTTCATATCCTTTATTGATGCTAGTTTTGCTACGCCGTGACCTCATTAGTGTTTTAGGCTCGCGTCTCTAGTCCGGTCTAGCCTAGGACCAGCACAGTACCATCGTTGTGCGTTTATTCAACATTGCATCTCTGAATTGATTATTGCTAATCTTTTGCTACCATATATAGCCAACCCAGCTCAACATATTTCTACACCGTGTATACGTACATTCGCCTGGCAATCGCTTTACTCAATCTTCGGAGTTATTTGACACCGCTGGTTGCCCGTCACCACCTGCTGCATGGTAAGAACTTGTAAGATATTGATATTTGCTTTACTGTGAGCGCTTTACCACCACATCCTAGTAGTTCATAGGAACATTATTCTCGATTTTTTTTTGTTTCTACTAATCATGGTAGGTTCCGGAGTTGTTAGTTCTTGGGCTTCATCGATCGTGGGAGATTTGCCATCACCTAAGAAAATACAACAACCGTCACAAGAGGAGCAACAACATCAGAATGCACATAATCAGGTTAATCTTTCCATGCCACCATTTACTGGTCGTTTTAGGCCTGATTTATATATTGAATGGGAGTACAAAATTAATGCTATATTTGCTTCCCATAATTTTGATGAGCGTGGAAAATTTCAAGCCGCGGTTAGTACTTTCAGTAGCTTTGCTTTAGTTTGGTGGAATGAATACTGTCGGTTAAACCCTGATTATATACCTACTACTTGGGATGGTTTAAAACATGTCATGAGAGATAGATTCGTAGATGTTCATTATACTCGTGGCATGGTTAAAAAACTACAACATTTAAAACAATGTAGTGACACCGTAACAAAATATTATGATGATTTACAAACTACCTTGTTGCACTCATTTTTAGAAGAAAGTGAAGAAGATTTTATGGATAGATTTTGGGGAGGCTTAAACCGTGATATTCAAGAGATACTAATTCATGAAGAGTGTTATCCTATGGACCATTTGTTTCGTCTTGCTTGCAAAGCTGAACAGGAAATAAAACGACGTGTTGCCCACAAGGAGAACAGGCGCACGGTGCACATTCCAAGTGTTGATACAGATGTTTCTTCAACTACTAGGCGTACTATGACAACCACATCCGTTGTTGCGATGACTACATCATCTCCACCATGTGACACATCACCACCGAGAGTGCCTACATCATCTGAGTTGATCATAAGAGGTAATGACAAAGGTACATATTTTCCACTTTCACATGAGAATGATGCATGCCTAGTTAACTTGAATACATCATGTGTTGAGTTACCTATTGATTTGAATATTTTAGAGAATCGTGTTACTGTCATGAATGCATCATGTGATCAAACAGCTGAAATACCAACATTTTTGAGTGCACCCATTGAATTAACTGTTGATGCAAAAGAACCAATGTTTAATCATTTTGATATGACCTCTAATATTGGTGATGATTCTGTGTCAAATGACTTATTGCATGTTTGCTTATTTAAGCATGTTGTAGCATGTAAATTTGATGCAAGTAAGGTTTATTCACCAATGTTGGGATGGTTTAATGATGAACATTGTCAATCTTTTGATATGAATAAGAGCTTCACTTATATGTGCAAACTGAGTTGCAATATTTCATGCCTTCTACATCTTGTGATAATATTTTGGCTTTATTATATTTTATGAACTATGGAAGTTACTCATGTATACATGTGTCATATGTGCAAAAATCAAAGGAAGTAAAAATGGGTGACATATACATATACAACATGTACACCTTGTCTCTTTTGTTAGCCACATTTCAGATTAAGCAACGACGAGGACGGCTTTGTTTTCAAGAAGGGGAGGATGATGAGGACATGACTACCTTGGATACGACCAAAAATATTGCATACATGTATATTTGTGAGGTGATTTCTAATGCAAACTATGCAATAATTTATTTGTGTCATCCACGACAAAAATACTTCACAAACTTTTGTGTCTTGTCTAATTGCAGGTGTATGGGACATTTGTACAATTCACATATGAAGATAAGGGAAAAAGAGAAGTTTAGGTGCTGTTCAAAAAGTCCTCTCACGTCACTTTTGGGCCAAGAGAATATAGAGTCCAAGTCTCTCACGTTCTGGATTCAGATTCGGACTGCACAGACATATCTGAATCAAAACGCCAAGAACTTTTTCATACGGACTCCGAATTGGGTGATTCTTTTTTTGTTGGAAAGTAGATTTCGTCCTCTTTCCAACCCAATTGGATTCACCTTAAAATTCGTCCGGAGCGTTGAGTTATCAATGAAACAATCTGACGCTGCAGCAGAATCCGAGTCAAACTACAAGTCCAAAGGTGTTGCATCACCTCCACTTGGGCCCATTGGCCTTGTACGACCTAGGGTTAGTTTTAGGCTGCCTTGGGACGTCCTCCCACCTCCTTGGCCGCCACCCCTTGCTCCTATATAAGTAGATCCATCTAGTGTTGATATAGATGTTTCTTCAACTACTAGGCGTACTATGACAACCACATCCGTTGTTGCGATGACTACATCATCTTCACCATGTGACACATCACCACCGAGAGTGCCTACATCATCTGAGTTGATCATAAGAGGTAATGACAAAGATACATATTTTCCACTTTCACATGAGAATAATGCATGCCTAGTTAACTTGAATACATCATGTGTTGAGTTACCTATTGATTTGGGCACGTCACCTATTTTAGAGAATTGTGTTACTGTCATGAATGCATCATGTGATCAAACAACTGAAATACCAACAATTTTGAGTGCACCAATTGAATTAACTGTTGATGCAAAAGAACCAATGTTTAATCATTTTGATATGACCTCTAATCTTGGTGATGATTCTGTGACCAATGACTTATTGCATGTTTGCTTATTTAAGCATGTTGTAGCATGTAAATTTGATGCAACTAAGGTTTATTCACCAATGTTAGGATGGTTTAATGATGAACATTGTCAACCTTTTAAAATGAATAAGTGCTTCACTTATATGTGCAAATTGAGTTGCAATATTTTCATGCCTTCTACTTCTTGTGATAATATTTTGGCTTTAGATTTTATGAACTATGAAGGTTACTCATGTATACATGTGTCATATATGCAAAAACTAAGGGAAGTAAAACTGGATGACATATACATATACAACATGTACACCTTGTCTCTTTTGTTAGCCACAGTTCAGCTTAAGCAACGCCGAGGACGGCTTTGTTTTCAAGAAGGGGAGGATGATGAGGACATAACTACCGTGGATACGACCAAAAATATTGCATACATGTATATTTGTGAGGTGATTTCTAATGCAAACTATGCAATAATTTATCTATGTCATCCAGGACAAAAATACTTCACAAACTTTTGTGTCATGTCTAATTGCAGGTGTATGGGACATTTGTACAATCCACATATGAAGATAAGAGGAAAAGAGATGTTTAGGTGTTGTTCAAAAAGTCCTCTCACGTCACTTTTGGGCCAAGATAAGATAGAGTCCAAGTCTCTCACGTTCTGGATTCAGATTCGGACTACACAGACATACCTGACTCAAAATGCCAAGAACTCTTTCATACGGACTCCGAATTGGGTGATTCTTTTTTTGTTGGAAAGTAGATTTCGTGCTCTTTCCAACCCAGTTGGATTCACCTTCAAATTCGTCCGGAGCGTTGAGTTCTTGACAAAACAATCTGACACTGCAACAGAATCCGAGTCAAACTACAAGTCCAAAGGTGTTGCATCACCTCCACTTGGGCCCATGAGCCTTGTACGACCTAGGGTTAGTTTTAGGCTGCCTTGGGACGTCCTCCCACCTCCTTGGCCGCCACCCCTTACTCCTATATAAGTAGATCCATCTAGTAGCTATTTCCTTGGGATTTGTTTAGTTAAAAGTTAGCCATTGCAACTTCGTGTACTTCGTTTGTGTCCAACGACCAGACCAAGACCGCTTTTGGATCCCCACCTTTATCAATACTTCATCTATATTCGCAATATTCAGATTGCATTATCATATTCTTGCTTGTTCTTCGATTGCGTGCAGGAATAGGCCTTCGTGGTCAGGCTGATCGTGCTTTCAGCATCGCCAGTAACCTCGGGAGATTGGTTTAGCGATTGCCAAGGTGCAACGTCGTGCACGTTTGTAGTCGGATCGTCAAAGTCGACTCCACCAAATCGATAGCTATCATCTCATCGAAAGATCGGGACACCCCCGCCTCTATCATAATGCCTCTACAATCAACACACATACGCGATGTACCATCCTTTTTCGGCACTAGAATAATAGGAACAGCACAAGGACTAAGGGATTCGCGTATATAACCTTTGTCGAGCAACTCCTGTACTTGACGCATAATCTCCTTCGTCTCCTCTGGATTGGTACGGTATGGCGCATGGTTTGGCAACGAAGCACCGGGAATTAAGTCAATCTGATGCTCAATCCCGCGAATAGGTGGTAATCCCGGTGGCACGTCTTGTGGAAAGACGTCAGCGAACTCCTGCAAAATGTTAGTGACCGCAGGAGGCAAAGAGGAAGGCACGTCCTCAAATGAAAATAACGCCTCTTTGCACACAAAAGCATAGCAAACAGAATTGCTAAAATCAAGATCATCAATATCAGATTTGGTGGCAAGTAAGCATGCACTTTTCAATTTAATTTCAGAAGCAACACTAGATGGTTTATTATTAGGCTTCATTTGTTGCTCAACTTCTTTTGCCACAATCTGATTTTCACTCTTATTTTTCTCCTGTTTTGCTTTACTAGCTCTATTAATATCATCTTTCAAAATAGAATCAGGAGTCATAGGAAGCAAAGTAATATGTTTATCCTTATGAACAAGAGTATACTGATTGTTTCTACCATGGTGTACAGAATTTTTATCAAATTGCCATGGTCTACCAAGTAATAATGAACATGCTTGCATGGGTACCACATCACAATCAACATAATCAGCATATGTAGAGATACTAAAATGCACACGAACAGTACGTGTTACCTTAACCTTGCCGCTGTTGTTGAACCATTGGATATAGTAAGGATGTGGATGTGGTCTTGTGGTGAGAGATAGCTTCTCCACCATCTCCATGCTAGCCAAGTTGTTGCAGCTCCCTCCATCTATGATGACGCGAACAGAACGTTCCTTCACAACTCCCGTTGTATGGAACAAATTATGCCTCTGATTTTGCTCAGCTTGTGTGACCTGCACACTCAAAACACGTTGAGCAACTAAACATTCATACCTGTCAGCGTCTTCAGGAGCCATGTATTGCGTCTCATGATCAGAATCATCTCCACCGTGTTCTTCACTTGTAATAAGAGCCAAAGTCTCCTCATCATAGTCACTAGCGGACTCATACCCACCATCCTCAGTAGCAATCATAACACGCGGAGATTGGCATTCTCTCGCATAATGACCTCTTCACTTACAACGACGACAAATAATATCATGTGTGTGCCCTGTTGATGCCATAGATGAAGAAGAGCTCTGGGCAGGCCCAGAAGGTGTACTCTTGGCAGATGGTGGTGGTGGTGCCTGTTTTCTTATATCTCGGTTGGAATTGGCGGCTGAAGTCAGTGGTGCCGCAGTTGGACGTGTGGGAGTAGAGGAGGCACGCGGTGTCCATGATGAAGATCGACCTGCAGAAAAATTAGTTCGCGCCAATGCCTGTCGATCCTGCACTTCACGTTCAGCTTTACAAGCAAGATGGAATAAACGAGTGATATTATTATACTCCTTATACTCTAGAATGGTCTGAATCTCTCTATTTAATCCACCCATGAAACGTGCAAGCATAGCTTCATTCTCCTCAACAATACCACATCTAATCATGCCAGTTTGTAATTCCTGATAATATTCTTCTACAGAATTTTTTTCTTGTCTTAAGCGCTGCAATTTTTGAAGTAATTCACGTTGATAATATGGTGGAACCCAACGAGTACGCATAGCAGTTTTCAAAGCAGCCCACGTAGCTGGAATAGGATATAATCTACAATGTTCAGACCACCATACACATGCAAAACTAGTGAAAGCACAAACAGCAGCAGCAACACGTCGTTCCTCGGGATATTGTAAACATGTAAAACGTTGTTCAGTTTCTAACTCCCAAGTAAGATATATATCAGGAACATATCTACCCTTGAATGGTGGAATATTCAATTTTAATTTAGGAAGATGGTCATGATCTCGTACCTGAAGTGGTGGTGCGGGCCTACCATTGCGATTATTTGCATGTGGACGACCTGGTGCTGTTGGTTGCACGTAGTTATGATTTTTATCAACCTCATCCTCATAATCGCCCGCGTAATCATCCTCCTCCTCGGCACCAGCAGCAGCAGGAGCAGGAGCCAAAGAAGCATCAACAGTAGGTACAGCAGCACCAGAAGTTTGGCCATCCTCAAGAGGAACACGCTTCGCTCGTCCGAACTGATTTGGAAGGGGGCGTTGTTGTTGTCGTTGCAGAGGTGCGACAGGTGCAGCCGGTGGTGGTTGGGGAAGACGCGTGAGCAATTCATTAAACTTGTTATCCAGCTTTGTCTCGAACGACTTCTCCATGCCATCTATCTTCTCCATGGCCTCTTCAAATCTGTTTAGCACATCTCCCACCTGGCCACTCATCATTTGCTGAAATTTATCATGCAACTCCTTGTTCGTCATGTTCTCCCAGTCAATCTCGTCGGCTTGTGATCCTGCCATGGTTAGCAGCAATAGAAACACACAGGAATATGATCCTACAGACTACTAGAAAGTGGTGGTGGTGTGGTGTGGTGTCACAAATCCGTCAAGCAAATCTCAAATTCTTCCCAGTTCTTACCCAGCAGCAGGTGGTGATCGGCAACCTTTGTAGTCAAAACTCTCAGAGCTTGGACAGAGCGATTGCCAGGTGGTGTCAAACGCACGATGTAGATGTATGTGGAGCTGGGAAGGCTTATGATATGGTAGCAAAAAGGGTCAGCAATAATCAATTCAGAGATGCAATGTTGAATAAACTCTCAACGACGGTACTGTGCTGGTCCTAGGCTAGACCGTGCTAGAGACGCGAGCCTAGAACACTAACAAAAATCACGGCGCTGCACGTAAACAAGGGAGGAGCACACTCTGAATTTTTTTCTTTTTTTTTTGCACTTTTTTTTCCTCTTTTTTTTTTGCTCCGCAACAATTTTTTTTCGAAAAAGTCTACAAATGGTCTAAAAACTGCCTAGCCAGAATTTTCCAGACTTAGTTTTTTTTTTTGAAACTGGAACTATTTTTCTTCTGCGGGTAGCACGAAAATTGGGGAATCCAACTTGTTCACGACTCGTAGTATCACGTGATCTGGAACTCTAAAATAAAGGAATAAATACTGGACTAGGACTGGTGGCAGAGATGAATCTGGTGGAACTCGGACTGGTGATGTTATATGACGGTAGTATATGTGGGCTCGGATTGGTGGTGGTATATGGACTCGGATCGGTGGTGGTATATGGACTCGGATCGGTGGTGGTATATGGACTCAGAGAAATAGCAGATAAGCTGTGGTGGTATATGGTAGGGGCGATGATGGTGGTGCGGCGGCGGCGTGACAACTTGTGAACAGAACTCGAAACTCTAAAGAACTAGACGCTAAGACCAGCAACTTGACACGACGATGCAACCGCAAATTCAACAAAGCAAAAACCCTAAAAAGATTATGCAAAGGCTCAGATTGGTTCGGATATGATGAACTAACCCTAAATTTTTTTTTTGGCTTTTTCCTGGACTGTAGGTATGAAGAACAGACTCGATCTAAACTACGAAAAACTGTAAATCTCACCGAGCAACCTGGGAATCTGATACCACTTGATAGAGGCGAGGGTGTCCCGATCTTTCGATGAGATGATAGCTATCGTTTTTGGTGGAGTAGACTTTGACGATCCGACTACGAACGTGCGAGGACGTCGCGCCTTAGCAATCGCTAAACCAACTCCGAGAGGTTATTGACCACGCCGGAGCACAATCAACCTGACCACGAGGGTCTATCTCCTGCAGGCAAACGAAGAACAAGCAAGAAACTAAGATTTGCAATCTGGATATTGCGAATATAAGATGAAAGCTTTATTGATCAAGGTGGGGTTCTGTGACGTCTTGGTCTGGTCGTTGAACACAAACGATGTACGCGAAGTTGCAGCTATGGCGAACTTTTAATCTAAACAAAACCCAAAGTCTAAACGGTGCCCTAAGGGCTGTATATATGGAGGAAGAGGAGGGGATTTCGTGGCCCTTGAAGGAGGGGTCCGAAACCAACCCTATCTCTTGTTTCCCCACACATACGGACTCTAAAAACAGCCTATACTCAAGTATTTCGAAATTACATGGGCCTGGCCCAATAATAAGGTGACGCAGCACCTATAATAGCCTCTGGACGAAATTTATGAAGTGACATCTTGTATATTTCGTCCAAGGCTTCCTGCACTCATTATGGTGGCTTCAAAGTCCTGAAATCATCACTTGTAACTCCGTTCTTGTTCCCCTTGTGCATGCCATCATCTCCATGCTTGAACTTGCTCCAAGGTTCCTCTTTCTTGTCCAAGCTAGGGCCTTCATTTGTAAGCAAAACAAATGTATCCAATTTAGGCAGCATCATATTCTCATGAACTTTAGAATCATTACCAAGAAACGAAAGTACCTGATAATTTAATTGGCGTGCGCGAGCTCTAGTAACTGGTCCAGTATGTATAGAAGCAGGGGCTGTGGGTGTAACAATGGTATTGATGTCCTCATCAAACTCTAAAATAAAGGAATAAATACTGGACTCGGACTAGGACTGGTGGCAGAGATGAATCTGGTGGAACTCGGACTGGTGATGGTATATGACGGTAGTATATGTGGGCTCGGATTGGTGGTGGTATATGGACTCGGATCGGTGGTGGTATATGGACTCGGATCGGTGGTGGTATATGGACTCAGAGAAATAGCAGATAAGCTGTGGTGGTATATGGTAGGGGCGATGATGATGGTGCGGCGGCGGCGTGACAACTTGTGAACAGAACTCGAAACTCTAAAGAACTAGACGCTAAGACCAGCAACTTGACACGACGATGCAACCGCAAATTCAACAAAGCAAAAACCCTAAAAAGATTATGCAAAGGCTCAGATTGGTTCGGATATGATGAACTAACCCTAAATTTTTTTTTTGGCTTTTTCCTGGACTGTAGATATGAAGAACAGACTCGATCTAAACTACGAAAAACTGTAAATCTCACCGAGCAACCCGGGAATCTGATACCACTTGATAGAGGCGAGGGTGTCCCGATCTTTCGATGAGATGATATCTATCGTTTTTGGTGGAGTAGACTTTGACGATCCGACTACGAACGTGCGAGGACGTCGCGCCTTAGCAATCGCTAAACCAACTCCGAGAGGTTATTGACCACGCCGGAGCACAATCAACCTGACCCCGAGGGTCTATCTCCTGCAAGCAAACGAAGAACAAGCAAGAAACTAAGATTTGCAATCTGGATATTGCGAATATAAGATGAAAGCTTTATTGATCGAGGTGGGGTTCTGTGACGTCTTGGTCTGGTTGTTGAACACAAACGAAGTACGCGAAGTTGCAGCTATGGCGAACTTTTAATCTAAACAAAACCCAAAGTCTAAACGGTGCCCTAAGGGCTGTATATGTGGAGGAAGAGGGTGGGATTTCGTGGCCCTTGAAGGAGGGGTCCGAAACCAACCCTATCTCTTGTTTCCCCACACATACGGACTCTAAAAACAGCCTATACTCAAGTATTTCGAAATTACATGGGCCTGGCCCAATAATAAGGTGACGCAGCACCTATAATAGCCTCTGGATGAAATTTATGAAGTGACATCTTGTATATTTCGTCCAAGGCTTCCTGCACTCATTATGGTGGCTTCAAAGTCCTGAAATCATCACTTGTAACTCCGTTCTTGTTCTCCTTGCGCATGCCATCATCTCCATGCTTGAACTTGCTCCAAGGTTCCTCTTTCTTGTCCAAGCTAGGCCCTTCATTTGTAAGCAAAACAAATGTATCCAATTTAGGCAGCATCATATTCTCATGAACTTTAGAATCATTACCAAGAAACGAAAGTACCTGATAATTTAATTGGCGTGCGCGAGCTCTAGTAATTGGTCCAGTATGTATAGCAGCAGGGGCTGTGGGTGTAACAATGGTATTGATGTCCTCATCATGTTGTCTCCAAGGTCTTGACTCTTCAACATCAACAAGACAAAGACCAAAGATGCCATATCTTCCACACCAAGGCCGACATCAATGGAAGGTCCGTGAAGGTCATCATCGTCGGAGGAAGTTGTCATAACTTGGCAACTATGCTCCAACTCCAAGGTCATAACTATACTCCAGTATGACAACTTCCTCCGTCGTCGAGGATAGTTCTTCACTTGCCAAGTTATGACAACTTCCTCCGTCGATGATGACCTTCACGGACCTTCCATTGATGTCGGCCTTGGTGTGGAAGATATGGCATCTTTGGTCTTTGTCTTGTTGATGTTGAAGAGTCAAGACCTTGGAGACAACATGATGAGGACATCAATACCATTGTTACACCCACAGCCCCTGCTGCTATACATACTGGACCAATTACTAGAGCTCGCGCACGCCAATTAAATTATCAGGTACTTTCGTTTCTTGGTAATGATTCTAAAGTTCATGAGAATATGATGCTGCCTAAATTGGATACATTTGTTTTGCTTACAAATGAAGGGCCTAGCTTGGACAAGAAAGAGGAACCTTGGAGCAAGTTCAAGCATGGAGATGATGGCATGCGCAAGGAGAACAAGAACGGAGTTACAAGTGATGATTTCAGGACTTTGAAGCCACCATAATGAGTGCAGGAAGCCTTGGACGAAATATACAAGATGTCACTTCATAAATTTCATCCAGAGGCTATTATAGGTGCTGCGTCACCTTATTATTGGGCCAGGCCCATGTAATTTCGAAATACTTGAGTATAGGCTGTTTTTAGAGTCCGTATGTGTGGGGAAACAAGAGATAGGGTTGGTTTCGGACCCCTCCTTCAAGGGCCACGAAATCCCACCCTCTTCCTCCACATATACAGCCCTTAGGGCACCGTTTAGACTTTGGGTTTTGTTTAGATTAAAAGTTCGCCATAGCTGCAACTTCGCGTACTTCGTTTGTGTTCAACAACCAGACCAAGACGTCACAGAACCCCACCTCGATCAATAAAGCTTTCATCTTATATTCGCAATATCCAGATTGCAAATCTTAGTTTCTTGCTTGTTCTTCGTTTGCTTGCAGGAGATAGACCCTCGTGGTCAGGTTGATTGTGCTCCGGCGTGGTCAATAACCTCTCGGAGTTGGTTTAGCGATTGCTAAGGCGCGACGTCCTCGCACGTTCGTAGTCGGATCGTCAAAGTCTACTCCACCAAAAACGATAGATATCATCTCATCGAAAGATCGGGACACCCTCGCCTCTATCAAGTGGTATCAGATTCCCGGGTTGCTCGGTGAGATTACAGTTTTTCGTAGTTTAGATCGAGTCTGTTCTTCATATCTACAGTCCAGGAAAAAGCCAAAAAAAAATTTAGGGTTAGTTCATCATATCCGAACCAATTGAGCCTTTGCATAATCTTTTTAGGGTTTTTGCTTTGTTGAATTGCGCGTTGCATCGTAGTGTCAAGTTGCTGGTCTTAGCGTCTAGTTCTTTAGAGTTTCGAGTTCTGTTCACAAGTTGTCACGCCCCGCCGCACCATCATCATCGCCCCCTACCATATACCACCACAGCTTATCTGCTATTCTCTGAGTCCAATACCCAAATCGAAGTCATATACACCACCGATCCGAGTCCATACCACCACCAATCCGAGCCCACATATACTACCGTCATATACATCAACAGTCCGAGTTCCAACAGATTCATCTCTGCCACCAGTCTAGTCCGAGTCCATATTTATTCCTTTATTTTAGAGTTCCAGATCACGCGATACTACGAGTCGTGAACAAGTCGGATTCCACCAATTTCGTGCTACCCGCAGAAGAAAAATAGTTCCAGTTTCAAAAAAAATATTTCTGGCTAGGCAGTTTTTAGACCATTTGTAGACTTTTTCGAAAAAAAGTTGCGAAGCAAAAAAAAAGAGGAAAAAAAAGTGCAAAAAAAAAATTCAGAGTGTGCTCCTCCCTTGTTACGTGCAGCGCCGTGATTTTTGTTAGTGTTCTAGGCTCACGTCTCTAGACGGTCTAGCCTACGACCAGCACGTAAGTCCGTCGTGAGAGTTATTCAACATTGCATCTCTGAATTGATTATTGCTGACCCTTTTTGCTACCATATCATAAGCCTTCCCAGCTCCACCATACATCTACATTGTGCGTTGACACCACCTGGCAATCGTGTCCAAGCTCTGAGAGTTTTGACTACAAAGGTTGCCGATCAACCACCTGCTGCTGGGTAAGGAACTGGTAAGAATTTGAGATTTGCTTGACGGATTTGTGACACCACACCACACCACACCACTTTTAGTAGTCTGTAGGATCATATTCTTGTGTGTTTCTATTGCTGCTAACCATGGCAGGATCACAAGCCGACGAGATTGACTGGGGAGAACATGACGAACAAGGAGTTGCATGATAAATTTCAGCAAATGATGAGTGGCCAGGTGGGAGATGTGCTAAACAGATTTGAAGAGGGCCATGGAGAAGATAGATGGCATGGAGAAGTCGTTCGAGACCAAAGTGGATAACAAGTTTAATGAATTGCTCAGCGGTCTTCCCAACCACCACCGGCTGCACCTGTCGCACCTCTGCAACGACAACAACAACGCCCCTTCCAAATCAGTTGGACGAGCGAAGCGTGTTCCTCTTGAGGATGGCCAAACTTCTGGTGCTGCTGTACATATGTTGGCTTCTTTGGCTCCTGCTCCTGACTGTGTGGTGCCGAGGAGGAGGATGATTACGCGGCGCGATTATGAGGATGAGGTTGATAAAAATCATAACTACGTGACAACCAACAGCACCAGGTCGTCACATGCAAATAATCGCAATGGTAGGCCCGCACCACCACTTCAGGACGAGATCATGACCATCTCCTAAATTAAAATTGAATATTCCACCATTCAAGGGTAGATATGTTCCTGATATATATCTTACTTGGGAGTTAGAAACTGAACAACGTTTTACATGTTTACAATATCCGAGGAACGACGTGTTGCTGCTGATGTTTGTGCTTTCACATAGTTTGCATGGTATGGTGGTCTGAACATTGTAGATTATATCCTATTCCAGCTACGTGGGTGCTTTGAAAACTGCTATGCGTACTCGTTGGTTCCACCTATTATCAACGTGAATTACTTCAAAATTGCAGCGCTAAGACAAGAAAAAAATTCTGTAGAGAAATATTTCAGGAATTACAAACGGGTGATTAGATGTGGTATTGTTGAGGAGAATGAAGCTATGCTTGCACGTTTCATGGGTGGATTAAATAGAGAGATTCAGACCATCTAGAGTATAAGGAGTTATAATAATATCACTCGTTTATTCCATCTTGCTTGTAAAGCTGAACGTGAAGTGCAGGAATCGACAGGCATTGGCGCGAACTAATTTTTCTGCAGGACGATCTTCATCATGGACACCGCTGCCTCTCTACTTCCACACGTCTACTGCGGCACCATGACATTCAGCCGCCAATTCCAACCGAGATACAAGAAAACAGGCACCACCACACCATCTGCCAAGAGTACACCTTCTGGGCCTGCCCAGAGCTCTTCTCATCTATGGCAAACAGGGCACACCACATGATATTATTTGTCGGCGTTGTAAGGGAAGAGGGTCATTATGCGAGAGAATGCCAATCTCCGGTTGTTATGATTGCTACTGAGGTGGTGGGTATGAGTCCGCTAGTGATTATGATGAGGGGACTTGGCTCTTATACAAGTGAAGAACACGGGTGGAGATGATTCTTGATGAGACAGCAATACATGGCTCCTGAAGACGCTGACAGGTATGAATGTTTAGTTGCTCAACGTGTTTGAGTGTGCAGGTCACACAAGCTGAGCAAAATCAGAGCATTAATTGTTTCCATACAAAGGGAGTTGGTGAAGGAACGTTCTGTTGCGTCATCATAGATGGAGGGAGCTGCAACAACTTGGGCTAGCATGGAGAGGTGAGAAGCTATCTCTCACCACAAGACCACATCCACATCCTTACTATATCCAATGGTTCAACAACAGCGGCAAGGTTAAGGTAACACGTACTGTTCTGTGTGCATTTTAGTATCTCTACATATGCGATTATGTTGATGTGATGTGGTACCCATGCAAGCATGTTCATTATTACTTGTAGACATGGCAATTTGATAAAAATTCTGTACACCATGGGAGAAACAATCATATACTCTTGTTCATAAGGATAAACAATTTACTTGCTTCCTATGACTCCTGATTCTATTTGAAAGATGATATTAATAGAGCTAGTAAAGCAAAACAGGAGAAAAATAAGAGTGAAATCAGATTGTGGCAAAAGAAGTTGAGCAACAATGAAGCCTAATAATAAACCATCTAGTGTTGCTTCTGAAAATAAATTGAAAAGTGCATGCTTACTGCCACAATCTGATATTGATGATCTTGATTTTAGCAATTCTGTTGCTATGCTTTTGTGTGCAAAGAGGCGTTATTTTCATTTGAGGACGTGCCTTCCTCTTTGCCTCCTGCGTCACTAACTTTGCAGGAGTTCGCTGACGTCTTTCCACAAGACGTGCCACCGGGATTACCACCTATTCGCGGATTGAGCATCAGATTGACTTAATTCCCGGTGCTTCGTTGCCAAACCATGCGCCATACCGTACCAATCCAGAGGAGACGAAGGAGATTATGCGTCAAGTACAGGAGTTGCTCGACAAAGGTTATATACGCGAATCCCTTAGTCCTTGTGCTGTTCCATTATTTAGTGCCGAAAAAGGATGGTACATCGCGTATTGTGTGTTGATTGTAGAGGCATTATGATGAGGCGGGTGGTGTCCCGATCTTTCGATGAGATGATAGCTATCGATTTGGTGGAGTCGATTTGACGATCCGACTACAACAACGTGCACGACGTTGCACCTTGGCAATCCTAAACCAATCTCCCGAGGTTACTGGCGATGCTGAAAGCACGATCAGCCTGACACGAAGGCCTATTCCTGCACGCAATCGAAGAACAAGCAAGAATATGATAATGCAATCTGAATATTGCGAATATAGATGAAGTATTGATAAAGGTGGGGATCCAAAAGCGGTTTGGTCTGGTCGTTGGACACAAACGAAGTACACGAAGTGCAAGGCTAACTTTTAACTAAACAAATCCCAAGGAAAAGCTACTAGATGGATCTATCTTATATAGGAGTAAGGGGTGGGCGGCCAAGGAGGTGGGGGACGTCCCAAGGCAGCCTAAAACTAACCCTAGGTCGTACAAGGCTCATGGGCCCAGTGGAGGTGATGCAACACTTTGGACTTGTAGTTTGACTCGGATTCTGTGTGCAGTGTCAGATTGTTTTGTCAAGAACTCAACGCTCCGGACGAATTTGAAGGTGAATCCAACTGGGTTGGAAAGAGCACGAAATCTACTTTCCAACAAAAAAAAGAACACCAATTCGGAGTCGTATGAAAGAGGTCTTGGCATTTTAGTCAGGTATGTCTGTGTAGTCCGATCTGAATCCAGAAAGTGAGGACTTGGACTCTACTTATCTTGGCCCAAAGTGACGTGAGAGACTTTTTGAACAACACCTAAACATCTCTTTTCCTCTTATCTTCATATGTGGATTGTACAAATGTCCCATACACCTGCAATTAGACATGACACAAAGTTTGTGAAGTATTTTGTCCTGGATGACATAGATAAAATATTGCATAGTTTGCATTAGAAATCACCTCACAAATATACATGTATGCAATATTTTTGGGTCGTATCCACGGTAGTTATGTCTCATCATCCTCCCCTTCTTGAAAACAAAGCCGTCCCGGCGTTGCTTAAGCTGACTGTGGCTAACAAAAGAGACAAGGTGTACATGTTGTATATGTATATGTCATCCAGTTTTACTTCCCTTAGTTTTTGCATATATGACACATGTATACATGAGTAACCTTCATAGTTCATAAAATCTAAAGCCAAAATATTATCACAAGAAGTAGAAGGCATGAAAATATTGCAAACTCAATTTGCAACATATAAGTGAAGCACTTATTCATTTTAAAAAGGTTGACATGTTCATCATTAAACCATCCTAACATTGGTGAAAAACTAGTTGCATTAAATTTACATGCTACAACATGCTTAAATAAGCAAAAATGCAAAAGTCATTGCTCAAGAATCATCACCCAAGGATTAGAGGTCATATCAAAATGATTAAACATTGGTTCTTTTGCATCAACAGTTAATTCAATTGTGCACTCAAAATTGTTGGTATTTCAGTTGTTTGATCACATGATGCATTCATGACAGTAACACAATTCTCTAAAATAGGTGACGGCCCAAATCAATAGGTAACTCAACACATGATGTATTCAAGTTAACTAGGCATGCATTATTCTCATGTGAAAGTGGAAAATATGTACTTGTCATTACCTCTATGATCAACTCAGATGATGTAGGCACTCTCGGTGGTGATGTGTCACATGGTGAAGATGATGTAGTCATCGCAACAACGGATGTGGTTGTCATAGTAGCCTAGTAGTTGAAGAAAAAAATCTATATCAAAAACTAGATGGATCTACTTATATAGGAGCAAGGGGTGGCGGCCAGGAGGTGGGGGACGTCCCAAGGCAGCCTAAAAATACCCTAGGTCGTACAAGGCCAATGGGCCCAAGTGGAGGTGATGCAACACCTTGGACTTGTAGTTTGATCGGATTCTGGCTTGCGCGTCAGATTGTTTCATTGATAACTCAACGCTCCGGACGAATTTTAAGGTGAATCCAATTGGGTTGGAAAGAGGACGAAATCTACTTTCCAACAAAAAAGAATCACCCAATTCGGAGTCCGTATGAAAAAGTTCTTGGCGTTTGATTCAGATATGTCTGTGCAGTCCGAACTCTGAATCCAGAACGTGAGAGACTTGGACTCTATATTCTCTTGGCCCAAAAGTGACGTGAGAGGACTTTTTGAACAGCACCTAAATTCTCTTTTTCCTTATCTTCATAGTGATTGTACAAATGTCCCATACACCTGCAATTAGACAGACACAAAAGTTGTGAGAGTATTTTTGTGGATGACACAAATAAATTATTGCATAGTTTGCATTAGAAATCACCCACAATATACATGTATGCAATATTTTTGTCGTATCCAAGGTAGTCATGTCCTCCTCATCCTCCCCTTCTTGAAAACAAAGCCGTCCTCGTCGTTGCTTAATCGAAATGTGGCTAACAAAAGAGACAAGGTGTACATGTTGTATATGTATATGTCACCCATTTTTACTTCCTTTGATTTTTGCACATATGACACATGATACTGAGTAACTTCCATAGTTCATAAAATATAATAAAGCCAAAATAATTATCACAAGATGTAGAAGGCATGAAATATTGCAACTCAGTTTGCACATATAAGTGAAGCTCTATTCATATCAAAAGATTGACAATGTTCATCATTAAACCATCCCAACATTGGTGAATAAACCTTACTTGCATCAAATTTATGCTACAACATGCTTAAATAAGCAAACATGCAATAAGTCATTTGACACAGAATCACACCATATTAGAGGTTATATCAAAATGATTAAAAATGGTTCTTTTGCATCAACAGTTAATTCATGGGTGCACTCCAAATGTGGTATTTCAGCTGTTTGATCACATGATGCATTCATGACAGAACACGATTCTCTAAAATATCAAATCAATAGGTACTCAACACAGATGTATTCAAGTTAATAGGCATGCATCATTCTCATGTGAAAGTGGAAAAATATGTACCTTTGTCATTACCTCTTATGATCAATCAGATGATGTAGGCACTCTCGGTGGGTGATGTGTCACATGGTGGAGATGATGTAGTCATCGCAAAAACGGATGTGGTTGTCATAGTACGCCTAGTAGTTGAAGAAACATTGTATCAACACTTGGAATGTGCACCGTGCGCCTGTTCTCCTTGTGGGCAACACGTCGTTTTATTTCTGTTCAGCTTTGCAAGCAAGACGAAACAAATGGTCCATAGGATAACACTCTTCATGAATTAGTATCTCTTGAATATCACGGTTTAAGCCTCCCCAAAATCTATCCATAAAATCTTCTTCAATCTTTCTTAAAAATGAGTTGCAACAAGGTAGTTGAAAATCATCATAATATTTTGTTACGGTGTCACTACATTGTTTTAAATGTGTAGTTTTTTAACCATGCCACGAGTATAATGAACATCTACGAAATCATCTCTCATGACAGTTTTAAACCATCCCAAGTAGTAGGTATATAATCAGGGTTTAAACGACAAGTTCATTCCCCAAACTAAAGCAAAGCTCTATGAAAGTACTAACCGCGGCTTGAAATTTTCCACGCTCATCAAAATTATGAGATATCGGAAGCAAATATAGCATTAATTTGGTACTCCCATTCAATATAATAAATCAGGCTAAAACGACCAGTAAAATGGTGGATGGAAAGATTAACTGATTATGTGCATTCTGATGTTGTTGCTCCTCTTGTGAGGTTGTTGTATTTCTTAGGTGGGCAAATCTCCCCGATCGATGAAGCCAAGAACTAACAAATCGGAACCTACATGATTAGTAGAAACAAAAAAAAATCGAGAATAATGTTCCTATGAACTACTAGGATGTTGGTGGTAAAGCGCTCACAGTTAAGCAAATATCAATATCTTACAAGTTCTACCATGCAGCAGGGTGGTGACGGGCAAACCAGCGGGTGTCAAAATAACTCCGAAGATGGAGTAAAGCGATTGCCAGGCGAATGTACGTATACACGGTGTAGAAATATGTTGAGCTGGGTTGGATATATATGGGTGCAAAGATTAGCAATAATCAATTCAGAGATTGCAATGTTGAATAAACGCACACGATGGTATGTGTGGTCCTAGGCTAGACCGGACTAGAGACGCGAGCCTAAAACACTAATGAGGTCACGGCGTAGCAAACTAGCATCAATAAAGGATATGAAGTAGCTCTGGACAAGCAAGATAAGATATAAGTTTGAAGATCACATGAGTTACAAGACGTA
>JAAAXO010000081.1:146764-167428 GCA_011799875.1 Thinopyrum elongatum | reverse complement strand
AGCGACGACGGACGCCGAGACGAGCACGTGACACCTGTGCCACCCTGTCTTAGGGTTACGCAAGTCGAGGCAAACATCGTCGCGGTAGCGACGATGGACGCCGAGACGAGCACGTGACACCACTGCCACCCTGTCTATCTTAGGGTAAAGCGAGTCGAGGCGGATGTCGTCGCGGTAGCGACGACGGCCGCCGAGACGAGCACGTGACACCACTGCCACCTTGTCTTAGGGGAACGCGAGTCGAGGCGGTTGTCGTCGCCGTAGCGACGACGGATGCCGAGACGAGCACGTGACACCATTGCCACCCTGTCTTAGGGTAACGCGAGTCGAGGCGGACATCGTCGCGGTTGCGACAACGGACGCTGAGACGAGCACATGACACCACTGCCACCCTGTCCATCTTAGGGTAATCTGAGTCGAGGCGGATGTCGTCGCGGTAGCGACGACGGACGCCGACACGAGCACGTCACACCACTGCCACCCTGTCTATATTAGGGTCACAAGAGTCGAGGCGGACGTCGTCGCGGTAGCGACGACGGACACCAAGACGAGCACGTAACACCACTCCCATCCTGTCAATCTTAGGGTAACGCGAGTCGACACGGACGTCGTCGCGGTAGCAATGACGGACGCCGAGATGAGCACATGACACCACTGCCACCCTGTCTATCTTAGGGTCACGCGAGTCGAGGCAGACGTCGTCGCGGTAGAAATGACGGACGCTGAGACAAGCACGTGACACAACTCCCACCCTATCTATCTTAGGGTCACGCGAGTCGAGGCAGACGTCGTCGCGGTAGCGACGACAGACGTGGAGAGTAGCACATGACACCACTGCCACCCTGTCTATCTTAGGGTCACGCGAGTCGAGGCGGACGTCGTCGCGGTAGCGACGACAGACGCGGAGAGTAGCACGTGACACAACTACCACCCTGTCTATCTTAGGGTCACGTGAGTCGAGGCGGACGTCATCGCGGTAGCGACGACGGACGTCGAGACGAGCACGTGACACCACAGTCACCCTGCCTATCTTAGGGTAACGCGAGTCGAGTCGGACATCGTCGCGGTAGCGACGATGGACGCCGGGACGAGCACATGACACCACTGCCACCCTGTCTTAGGGTAACGGGAGTCGAGGCGGACGTCGTCGCGGTAGCGACGACGGACGCCGAGACGAGCACGTGACACCAGAGCCACCTAGTCTTAGGGTTACGCGAGTCGAGGCGAACGTCATCGCGGTAGCGATGACGGACGCCGAGACGAGCACGTGACACCATTGCCACCTTGTCTTAGGGTAACGCGAGTCGAGGCGATTGTCGTCGCTGTAGCGACGACGGATGCCGAGATGAGCACGTGACACCACTGCCACCCTGTCTTAGGGTAACGCGAGTTGAGGCGGACATCGTCGCGGTAGCGACAACGGACGCTGAGATGTGCACGTGACACCACTGCCACCCTGTCTATCTTAGGGTAACGTGAGTCGAGGCGGATGTCGTTGCGGTAGCGACGACGGACTCGGAGACAAGCACGTGACACCACTGCCACCTTGTCTATCTTAGGGTAATGCGAGTCGAGGCGGACGTCATCGCGGTAGCTACGACGGACGCCGAGACGAGCACGTCACACCACTGCCACCCTGTCTATTTTAGGGTCACGCGAGTCGAGGCGGAGGTCGTCGCGGTAGCGATGACGGACGCCGAGACGAGCACGTAACACCGAGACGAGCAAGTGACACCACTGCCACCCTGTCTTAGTGTAACACGAGTCGAGGCGTACATCGTCGCGGTAGCGACGGCGGACGCTGTGACGAGCACGTGACACCACTGCCACCCTGTCTTAGGGTAACGCAAGTCGAGGTGGACGTCGTCGCTGTAGCGACGACGGACGCCGAGACGAGCATGTGACACCAGTGCCACCCTGTCTTAGGGTTACGTGAGTCGAGGCGAACGACATCGCGGTAGCGACGACGGAAGACGAGACGAGCATGTGAGACCACTGCCACCCTGTCTATCTTAGGGTAACGAGAGTCGAGGCGGACGTCATCGTGGTAGCAACGACGGACGCCGAGACGAGTACGTGACACCACTCCCACCCTGTCTATCTTAGGTTAACGCGAGTCGAGGCGGATGTCGTCGCGGTAGCGATGACGGACATCGAGACGAGCACGTGACACCATTGCCACCCTGTCTATATTAGTGTAACGCGAGTCAAGGCGGATGTCGTCGCGGTAGCGACGACGGACACCGAGACGAGCACGTGACACCACTGCCACACTATCAATTTTAGGGTAACGCGAGTCGACGTGAACGTCATCGCGGTAGCGACGCCGGACGCCGAGACGACCACATGAGACCACTGCCACCCTGTCTATCTTAGGGTCACGTGAGTCGAGGCGGACGTCGTCGCGGTATCAACGACGGACGCCGAGACAAGCACGTGACACAACTCCCACCCTATCTATCTTAGGGTCACGCGAGTCGAGGCGGACGTCATCGCGGTAGCGACGACAGACGCGGAGACTAGCACGTGACATCACTGCCACCCTGTCTATCTTAGGGTCACGCGAGTCGAGGCGAACATCGTCGCGGTAGTGACGACGGACGCCGAGACGAGCACGTGACAACACTGCCACCCTGTCTTAGGGTAACGCGAATCGAGGCGGACGTCATCGTGGTAGTGACGACGAACGCCGAGATGAGCACATGACACCAGTGCCACGCTGTCTATCTTAGTGTAACGCGGGTCGAGGCGGACGTCATCGCGGTAGCGACGACGGACGCCGAGACGAGCACGTGACACCACTGCCACCTTGTCAATTTTAGGGTAACGCGAGTCGACGCGGACGTTGTCGCGGTAGCGACGATGGACGCCGAGATGAGCACATGACACCACTGCCACCCTGTCTATCTTAGGGTCATGCGAGTCGAGGCGGATGTCATCGCGGTAGCGACGACGGACGCCGAGAAAAGCACGTGACACAACTCCCACCCTATATATCTTAGGGTCACGCGAGTCGAGGCGGACATCATCGCGGTAGCGACGACGGACGCCGAGACAAGCACGTAACACCACTCCCACACTGTCTATCATAGGGTCACGCGAGTCGAGGCGGACGACGTCGAGACAAGCACGTGACACCACTGCCACCCTGTCTATCTTAGGGTCACGCGAGTCGAGGCAAACGTAATCGCGGTAGCGACGACGGACGCCGAGATAAGCACGTGACACCACTGTCACCCTGTCTATGTCAGGGTAACGCGAGTCGAGGCGGACGTCGTCGTGGTAGCGACGGCGGACGCCGAGACGAGCAAGTGACACCACTGCCACCCTGTCTTAGTATAACACAAGTCGAGGCGTACGTCATCGCGGTAGTGACGACGGACGCTGTAACGAGCACGTGACACCACTGCCACCCTGTCTTAGGGTAACGCGAGTCGAGGTGGACGTCGTCGCGGTAGCGACGACGGAAGACGGGACGAGCATGTGAGACCACTGCCACCCTATCTATCCTAGGGTAACGCGAGTCGACGCGGACGTCATCGCGGTAGCGACGACGGACGCCGAGACGAGGACGTGACACCAGTGCCACCCTGTCTATCTTAGTGTAACGCGAGTCAAGGCGGACGACGTCGCGGTAGTGATGACGGACACCGAGACGAGCACGTGACACCACTGCCACCCTGTCAATTTTAGGGTAACGCGAGTCGACGCGGACGTCGTCGCGGTAGCGACGACGGACGCCGAGACGAGCACATGACACCACTGCCACCCTGTCTCTCTTTGGGTCATGCGAGTCGAGGCTGACATCATCGCGGTAGCGACGACGGACACCGAGACAAGCACGTGACACAACTCCGACCCTATCTATCTTAGGGTCACGCGAGTCGAGGCGGACGTGATCGCTGTAGCGACGACAGACGCGGAGACTAGCACGTGACACCACTGCCACCCTGTCTATCTTAGCGTCACGCAAGTCGAGGCGGACATCGTCGCGGTAGCGATGATGGACGCCGAGACGAGCACGTGACACCACTGCCACCCTGTCTTAGGGTAACGCGAATCGAGGCGGACGTCATCGCGGTAGAAACGACGAACGCCGAGACGAGCACGTCACACCAGTGCCACCCTGTCTATCTTAGTGTAATGCGAGTCGAGGCGGATGTCGTAGCGGTAGCGATGACGGACGCCGAGACAAGCACGTGACACCACTGCCACCCTGTCTATCTTAGTGTTACACTAGTCGAGGCGGACGTCGTCGCGGTAGCAACGACGGACGCCGAGACAAGCACATGACACCACTGCCACCCTGTCTATCTTAGGGTCACGCGAGTCGAGGCGAACTTCATCGCGGTAGCGACGACGGACACCGAGATAAGCACGTGACACCACTGTCACCCTGTCTATGTCAGGGTAATGCGAGTCAAGGCGAACATCGTCGCGGTAGCGACGACGGACACCGAGACGAGCAAGTGACACCACTGCCACCCTGTCTTAGTGTAACACGAGTCGAGGCGTACATCGTCGCGGTAGCGACGACGGACACCGAGACGAGCAAGTGACACCACTGCCACCCTGTCTTAGTGTAACACGAGTCGAGGCGTACATCGTCGCGGTAGCGACGGTGGACGCTGTGACGAGCACGTGACACCACTGCCACCCTGTCTTAGGGTAACGCAAGTCGAGGTGGACGTCGTCGCTGTAGCGACGACGGACGCCGAGAGGAGCATGTGACACCAGTGCCACCCTGTCTTAGGGTTACGCGAGTCGAGGCGAACGACATCGCGGTAGCGACGACGGAAGACGAGACGAGCATGTGAGACCACTGCCACCCTGTCTATCTTAGGGTAACGCGAGTCGAGGCGGACGTCATCGCGGTAGCAACGACGGACGCCGAGACGAGCACGTGACACCACTCCCACCCTGTCTATCTTAGGGTAACGCGAGTCGAGGCGGATGTCATCGCGGTAGCGACGACGGACATCGAGACGAGCACGTGACACCACTGCCACCCTGTCTATCTTAGTGTAACGCGAGTCAAGGCGGACGTCGTCGCGGTAGCGACGACGGACACCGAGACGAGCACGTGACACCACTGCCACCCTGTCAATTTTAGGGTAAGGCGAGTCGACGCGAACGTCATCGCGGTAGCGATGACGGACGCCGAGACGACCACATGAGACCACTGCCACCCTGTCTATCTTAGGGTCACGCGAGTCGAGGCGGACGTCGTCGCGGTAGCAACGATGGACGCCGAGACAAGCACGTGACACAACTCCCACCCTATCTATCTTAGGGTCACGCGAGTCGAGGCGGATGTCATCGCGGTAGCGACGACAGACGCGGAGACTAGCACGTCCATCACTGCCACCCTGTCTATCTTAGGTCAAACGCGAGTCGAGGCGAACATCGTCGCGGTAGTGATCGAGGACGCCGAGACGAGCACGTGCCAAAACACTGCCACCTATCTTGGTAACGCGAATCGAGGCGACTCATCGCATGTATGCGACGACGACACGCCGAGATGAGCACGTGACACCCAGTGCCACCTCTGTCTATCTTAGTGTAACGCGGGTCGAGGCGACGTCATCAGGGTAGCGATGAACGGACCCGCGAGACGAGCACGTGACACCACTGTCACCCTGTCTATCTTAGGGTAACGTGAGTCGAGGCGGACATCCTCGCGGTAGCGACGACGACGGCGACGAGACGAGCACATGACACAACTGCCACCTGTCTTAGGTAACGCGAGTCGAGGCGGATGTCGTCGCGGTAGCGACGACGGACGCCGAGACGAGCACGTGACCCAGTGGCACCCTGTCTTAGGGTTACGCGAGTCGAGGCGAACGTCGTCGCGGTAGCGACGACGGACGTCCGAGACGACACGTGATACCACACTGCCACCCTTTCTATCTTAGGTAACGCGAGTCGAGACGACGTCATGGCGGTAACGACGATGGCCACCGAGACGAGCACGTGACACAACTGCCACCTTCTCTTAGGGTACGCGAGTCGAGGTGGACGTTGTTTCGCTGTAGGCGACGACGGATGCTGAGATGAGCACATGCACACAACTGCCACCTTTCTATCTTAGGGTCACGCAGTCGGGCGGACGTTGTCGCTGTAAGCGACGACGAACTCCGAGACGAGCCGTGAACCACTCCACCCTTCTATCTTAGGGTCACGTGAGTCGAGGCGGACGTCGTCGCTACCTGCCATGACAAGCACGTGACAACACACACTGCCACCCTGTCTATCTAGGGTCACGCGGTCGAGGCGGACGTCGTCGCGGTAGCGACGACGGACGCTGTGACGACACGTGACCCCACCGCCACCCCTGTCTTAGGGTACGCGATGTCGAGGGGACGTCGTTCGCGGTAGCGACGATGGCGCCGAGACGAGAATTTGACACCAGTGCCACCCTGTGTTAGGGTTACGCGAGTCGTCAAGGGAACGACGTCGCGGTAGCGACTACGGAAGATGAGACTGAGCACGTGAGAACTCTGCCACCCTGTCTATCTTAGGGGTAACGCAAGTCGAGGCGGACGTCATCTCGCGGTAGCGACGACAGACGCCGAGACAGCATCGTGATAACCACTTGCCACCACTGTCTATCTTAGGGTAACACGAGTCGAGGCGGACGTCATCGCGGTAGCGACGACGGACGCCGAGACGAGCACGTGACACCAGTGCACCCTGTCTATTAGTGTAACGCAGTCGAGGCGCAATCGTCGCGGTAGCGACGACGGACGCCGAGACGAGCACGTGACACCACTGCCACAATGTCAATTTTAGGGTACGCACGCGAGTCGACGCGACGTCGTCGCGGTAGCGACGACGGACGCCGAGACACACATGACACCACTGCCACCTCTGTCTATTCTTAGGGTCGCGAGTCGAGGCGGACGTCGTCCGCGGTAGCGACGACTTACGCCGAGACAAAAGCACGTGACACACTCCCACCCTATCTATTCTTATGGGTCACGCGAGTCGAGGCGGACTCATCGCGGTAGACGACAGAGCGGAGACTAGCACGTGACACCACTCCCACCCTGTCTATCTTAGGGTAACGCGAGTCGAGGCGGACGTCATTGCGGTAGCGACGACGGACGCCGAGACGACACGTGACACCAGTGCCACCCTGTCTATCTAGGGTAACACGAGTCGAGCGACGTCATCGCGGTAGCAATGACAGACGCCGAGATGAGCACGTGACACCAGTGCCACCCTGTCTATCTTAGTGTAACGCGAGTCAGGCGGACGTGTTCGCGGTAGCGACGACGGACACCGAACGAGCACGTGACACCACTGTCCACCCTATCAATTTTAGGGTAACACGATCGAGCAAACTCGTTCGCGATAGCGACGACGGACACCGAGCAACCACATGAGAACCACTACCACCCTGTCTATCTAGGGTCACGCTCGTTCGAGGCGGACGTCGTCGCGGTAGCACGCGACGACGCGACAGCACGTGACACACACTCCCACCTATCTGTCTTAGGGTCCACTGCTAGTCGAGGCGGACGTCATCGCGCTAGCGACGACAGACGAGTACTAGCACGTGACACCACTGCCACCCTGTCTATCTTAGGGTCACGCGCGTCGAGGCGAACATCGTCCGCGGTAGCGACGCGGACGCCGAGACGAGCACTGACACCACTGCCACACCTGTCTTAGGGTAACGCAATCGAGCGGACGTCGTCGTGGTAGCGACGACTGCCGAGACGAGCACGTGACACCAGTGCCACCCTGTCTATCTTAGTGTAACCCGAGTGAGGCGGACGTCGTCGTGGTAGCGCCGATGGACGCCGAGATGAGCACTGACACCAACTTACCACCCTGACTCTATCTAGGTCATGCGAGTCGAGGCGGACGTCGTCGCGGTAAGCGACGACGGACGCCGAGACAAGCACGTGACACAACTCCCCCCCTATATATCTTAGGGTCACGCGAGTCGAGGCGGACGTCATCAGGGTAGCGATGACAGACGCGGAGACGCACGTGATACCACTGCCACCCTGTCTACTTAGGGTCACGCGATCGAGGCAGACGTCATAGGGTTACACGACGGACGCCGAGACGAGCACAGTGACACCACCATGCACCAGCTGTCTTCTCTAGGGTAACGCGAGTCGAGACGGACGTCGTCGCGTTAACGACGACGGCCACCGAGATGAGCACGTGACACAACTGCCACCTTCTCTAGGGTAACGCGAGTCGGGCGGACGTTGTTCGCTGTAGCAAACGATGAGCCGATGAGCACTTGACAACACCACCCTGTCTATCTTAGGGTCACGCGAGTCAAGGCGGACGTTATCGCTAGCGCTGTACGACGACGGCCGAGACAAGCACGTGACACCACTGCCACCCCGTCTATCTTAGGGTAACGCGAGTCGAGACGGACGTCCGCGGTAACGTGACGGCCACCGAGACTAGCCGGGGTGACACAACTGCCACCTTCTCTTAGGGTAACGCGAGTCTGAGCGGACGTTGTCGCTATAGCGACGACGACGCCGAGATGAGCACGTGACACAACTGCCCCACCCTGTCTATCTTAGGGTCACGCGAGTCGAGGCGGACGTGTTTACTATGCGACGACGGACGCCAGACAAGCACTGACACCACTCCACCCTGTCTATCTTAGGGTCCACGCGAGTCGAGGCGGACGTCGTCGCGGTAGCGACGACGGACGCCGAGACGAGCAGTGACACCACTGCCACCCTATCTTAGTGTAACCCGAGTCGAGCGTACGTCGTCGCGTAGCGACGACGGACGCTGTGACGAGCACGTGACACCGCCGCACCCGTCTTAGGGTAACGCGAGTCGAGCGGACATCATCGTGGTAGCGACACGGACGCCAAGACGAGCACATGACACACTCCACTGCCACCCTGTCTTACGGTAACGCGAGTCGAGTCCGGAGCATCGCGGTAGCGACGACCGACGGCAACGAGCACGTGACATCAGTGCACCCATCTTAGGGTTACGCGAGGCGAGGCGAACGTCCTCGCGGTAGCGACAACGACGCCGAGACAAGAACATGACACCGACTGCCACCCCTGTCTATCTTAGGGTAACGCGAGTCGAGCGGACGTCGTCGCGGTAAGCGACGACGCCGCCGGAACAAGCAACGTGACACCACTACCACCTTGTCTTAGGGTAACGCGAGTCGAGCGGACATCGTCGCGGTTGCGACAACGGACGCTGAGACGAGTACGTGACACCACTACCACCCTGTCTATCTTAGGTGTAACGTGAGTCGAGGTAGCAACGACGGACGCCGAGACGAGCACGTGACCCACTGCCACCTTGTCTATCTTAGGGGTAAATGCGAGTCTAGGCGGACATCGTCGTGGTAGCGACGACGGACGCCCGAGACAGCACGTCACAACACTACCCACCCTTTCAATATTAGGGTCCAAGAGTCGAGGCGGACATCATTGCGGTAGCGACGACGGACACCGAGACAGACACTAACACCACTCCCACCCTGTCAATCTTAGGGTCACGCGAGTCGAGGCGGACATCGTGCCGGTAACGACGACGGACGCCGAGACGACACGTGACACCCTACTGCCTGCCACCCCTTGTCTTAGGGTAACGCGAGTCGAGCATTTTGTCCGTCGCTAGCGACGACGGATGCCGAGACGATCACGTGACACACTAACACCACTGCCACCCCTGCCTTAGGGTAACACGAGTCGCGGCGGACATCGTCGCGGTAAGCGATAACAGACCTGAGATTGAGCACGTGACACCCACTACCACCCTGTCTATCTTCGGGTAACTGAGTCAGGTGGATGTCGTCGCGGTAGCGACGACGGAACGCCGAGACGAGCACGTCACAAACCACTGCCACCCTTGTCTTATCTTAGGGTAATGCCAAGTCGAGGCGGACGTCATCGCGTAGCGACGACGATGCCGAGACGAGCACTTAAACCACACTGCCACCCTGTTATCTTAGGGTCACGCGAGTCGGACGGATGTCGTCACGGTAGCGACGCGGACGCCGAGACGAGCTCGTAACACCACTCCCACCCTGTCAATCTTAGGGTCACGCTAGTCGAGGCTGACGTTGTCGCGGTAGCGCGACGGATGCTGAGACAAGCCCGTGACACCCACTGGCCGCCGCCCTGTTTATCTTATTGTCACGCGATCGAGGCGACGTCGTCACGGTAGGCGATGACGGATGCCGAGATAAGCACGTGACACCACGTCACTCTGTCTATCTTAGTGTCGTGAGTCGAGGCACCATCGTCGCGGTACGACGATGGCGCCGAGAGAGCACGTGACAACCACTGCCACCACCCTGTCACTTTTAGGGTAACGCGAGTCACGACGGACGCGTCGCGGTAAGCACGGCGGACGCCGTGATGAGCACATGACAACCACTGCCACCCTGTCTATCTTAGGGTCACGCGAGTCGATGCGACATCATCGCGGTAGCGACGACGGACGCCGGACACGAGCACATGATACCATCTGCCACCCTGTCCTAGGTAACGCGAGTTCGAGACGACCCGAGACGAGCACGTGACACAGTGCCACCCTGTCTATCTTATTGTAACGCGAGTCGAGGCGGACATCATCGCGGTGCGCCCGATGGACGCCCCCAAGATCGAGCAACTTCTTCCGCGATAGCGACGACTGACACGAGCAACTCACATGAGAACCACTACCACCTGTTCCTATCTTAGGGTCACCTGGTTCGAGGCGGACGTCCGTCGCGGTAGCACCGACGACGCCGAGACAGCACGTGACACAACTCCCACCCTATCTATCTTAGGGTCACGCTAGTCGAGGCGGACTTCATCGCGGTAGCGACGACAGACGCAGACTAGCACGTGACATCACTGCCACCCTGTCTATCTTAGGGTCACGCGCAAGTCGAGCGAACATCGTCGCGGTTGGACGCGGACGCCGAGACGAGCACGTGACACCCTGCCACCCTGTCTTAGGGTAACGCGAATCGAGGCGGACGTCATCGTGGTAGACGACGACGCCGAGATGAGCACGTGACACCAGTGCCACCCTGTCTATCTTAGTGTAACGCGGTCGAGGCGACTGCGTCGATGGTAGCGGATGACGCCGAGATGAGCACGTGACACCACTTCCACCCTGTCTATCTTAGGTAGCGTGAGTCGAGGCGGACGTCGTCGCGGTAGCGACGACGGACGCCGAGACGAGCACATGACACAACTCGCCCCCTTTTCTTAGGTACGCGAGTCGAGGCGGAGTCTCAGGCGTAGCGAGCAAACGGCGGAGACGAGCACGTATCACAACATGCACCCTGTCTACTAGGGTTACGCGAGTCGAGGCGAACGTCGTACGGGTGCGACGACGGACGCCGAGACGACACGTGACTACCACTGCACCACTTTCTATCTAGGGTAACGCGAGTCGAGGCGGACGTCATCGCGGTAGCAACGACGGACGCCGAGACGAGCACGTGACACCACTCCCACCCTGTCTATCTTAGGGTAACGCGAGTCGAGGCGGATGTCGTCGCGGTAGCGACGACGGACATCGAGACGAGCACGTGACACCACTGCCACCCTGTCTATCTTAGTGTAACGCGAGTCAAGGCGGACGTCGTCGCGGTAGCGACGACGGACACCGAGACGAGCACGTGACACCACTGCCACCCTGTCAATTTTAGGGTAACGCGAGTCGACGCGAATGTCATCGCGGTAGCGATGACGGACGCCGAGACGACCACATGAGACCACTGCCACCCTGTCTATCTTAGGGTCACGCGAGTCGAGGCGGACGTCGTCGCGGTAGCAACGATGGACACCGAGACAAGCATGTGACACAACTCCCACCCTATCTATCTTAGGGTCACGCGAGTCGAGGCGGATGTCATCGCGGTAGCGACGACAGACGCGGAGACTAGCACGTGACATCACTGCCACCCTGTCTATCTTAGGGTCACGCGAGTCGAGGCGAACATCGTCGCGGTAGTGACGATGGACGCCGAGACGAGCACGTGACAACACTGCCACCCTATCTTAGGGTAACGCGAATCGAGGCGGACGTCATCGCTGTAGCGACGACGAACGCCGAGATGAGCACGTGACACCAGTGCCACCCTGTCTATCTTAGTGTAACGCGGGTCGAGGCGGACGTCATCAGGGTAGCGATGACGGACGCCGAGACGAGCACGTGACACCACTGTCACCCTGTCTATCTTAGGGTAACGTGAGTCGAGGCGGACATCCTCGCGGTAGCGACGACGGACGACGAGACGAGCACATGACACAACTGCCACCCTGTCTTAGGGTAACGCGAGTCGAGGCGGATGTCGTCGCGGTAGCGACGACGGACGCCGAGACGAGCACGTGACACCAGTGGCACCCTGTCTTAGGGTTACGCGAGTCGAGGCGAACGTCGTCGCGGTAGCGACGACGGACGCCGAGACGAGCACGTGATACCACTGCCACCCTTTCTATCTTAGGGTAACGCGAGTCGAGACGGACGTCATGGCGGTAACGACGATGGCCACCGAGACGAGCACGTGACACAACTGCCACCTTCTCTTAGGGTAACGCGAGTCGAGGTGGACGTTGTCGCTGTAGCGACGACGGATGCTGAGATGAGCACATGACACAACTGCCACCCTTTCTATCTTAGGGTCACGCGAGTCGAGGCGGACGTTGTCGCTGTAGCGACGACGAACTCCGAGACGAGCACGTGACACCACTCCCACCCTGTCTATCTTAGGGTCACGTGAGTCGAGGCGGACGTCGTCGCTACCGCCATGACAAGCACGTGACACCACTGCCACCCTGTCTATCTTAGGGTCACGCGAGTCGAGGCGGACGTCGTCGCGGTAGCGACGACGGACGCTGTGACGAGCACGTGACACCACCGCCACCCTGTCTTAGGGTAACGCGAGTCGAGGCGGACGTCGTCGCGGTAGCGACGATGGACGCCGAGACGAGAATGTGACACCAGTGCCACCCTGTGTTAGGGTTACGCGAGTCAAGGCGAACGACGTCGCGGTAGCGACTACGGAAGATGAGACGAGCACGTGAGAACTCTGCCACCCTGTCTATCTTAGGGTAACGCAAGTCGAGGCGGACGTCATCGCGGTAGCGACGACAGACGCCGAGACGAGCACGTGATACCACTGCCACCCTGTCTATCTTAGGGTAACACGAGTCGAGGCGGACGTCATCGCGGTAGCGACGACGGACGCCGAGACGAGCACGTGACACCAGTGCCACCCTGTCTATCTTAGTGTAACGCGAGTCGAGGCGGACATCGTCGCGGTAGCGACGACGGACGCCGAGACGAGCACGTGACACCACTGCCACAATGTCAATTTTAGGGTAACGCGAGTCGACGCGGACGTCGTCGCGGTAGCGACGACGGACGCCGAGACGAGCACATGACACCACTGCCACCCTGTCTATCTTAGGGTCACGCGAGTCGAGGCGGACGTCGTCGCGGTAGCGACGACTTACGCCGAGACAAGCACGTGACACAACTCCCACCCTATCTATCTTAGGGTCACGCGAGTCGAGGCGGACGTCATCGCGGTAGCGACGACAGACGCGGAGACTAGCACGTGACACCACTCCCACCCTGTCTATCTTAGGGTAACGCGAGTCGAGGCGGACGTCATTGCGGTAGCGACGACGGACGCCGAGACGAGCACGTGACACCAGTGCCACCCTGTCTATCTTAGGGTAACACGAGTCGAGGCGGACGTCATCGCGGTAGCAATGACAGACGCCGAGATGAGCACGTGACACCAGTGCCACCCTGTCTATCTTAGTGTAACGCGAGTCAAGGCGGACGTTGTCGCGGTAGCGACGACGGACACCGAGACGAGCACGTGACACCACTGCCACCCTATCAATTTTAGGGTAACACGAGTCGACGCAAACGTCGTCGCGATAGCGACGACGGACACCGAGACAACCACATGAGACCACTACCACCCTGTCTATCTTAGGGTCACGCGAGTCGAGGCGGACGTCGTCGCGGTAGCAACGACGGACGCCGAGACAAGCACGTGACACAACTCCCACCCTATCTGTCTTAGGGTCACGCTAGTCGAGGCGGACGTCATCGCGCTAGCGACGACAGACGCGGAGACTAGCACGTGACACCACTGCCACCCTGTCTATCTTAGGGTCACGCGAGTCGAGGCGAACATCGTCGCGGTAGCGACGACGGACGCCGAGACGAGCACGTGACACCACTGCCACCCTGTCTTAGGGTAACGCGAATCGAGGCGGACGTCGTCGTGGTAGCGACGACGAATGCCGAGACGAGCACGTGACACCAGTGCCACCCTGTCTATCTTAGTGTAACACGAGTGGAGGCGGACGTCGTCGTGGTAGCGACGATGGACGCCGAGATGAGCACATGACACCACTGCCACCCTGTCTATCTTAGGGTCATGCGAGTCGAGGCGGACGTCGTCGCGGTAGCGACGACGGACGCCGAGACAAGCACGTGACACAACTCCCACCCTATATATCTTAGGGTCACGCGAGTCGAGGCGGACGTCATCAGGGTAGCGATGACAGACGCGGAGACTAGCACGTGATACCACTGCCACCCTGTCTATCTTAGGGTCACGCGAGTCGAGGCAGACGTCATTAGGGTATCGACGACGGACGCCGAGACGAGCACGTGACACCACTGCCACCCTGTCTATCTTAGGGTAACGCGAGTCGAGACGGACGTCGTCGCGTTAACGACGACGGCCACCGAGATGAGCACGTGACACAACTGCCACCTTCTCTTAGGGTAACGCGAGTCGAGGCGGACGTTGTCGCTGTAGCAACGATGGACGCCGAGATGAGCACGTGACACAACAGCCACCCTGTCTATCTTAGGGTCACGCGAGTCAAGGCGGACGTTATCGCTGTAGCGACGACGGACGCCGAGACAAGCACGTGACACCACTGCCACCCTGTCTATCTTAGGGTAACGCGAGTCGAGACGGACGTCGTCGCGGTAACGATGACGGCCACCGAGACGAGCACGTGACACAACTGCCACCTTCTCTTAGGGTAACGCGAGTCGAGGCGGACGTTGTCGCTATAGCGACGACGGACGCCGAGATGAGCACGTGACACAACTGCCACCCTGTCTATCTTAGGGTCACGCGAGTCGAGGCGGACGTTGTTACTATAGCGACGACGGACGCCGAGACAAGCACGTGACACCACTCCCACCCTGTCTATCTTAGGGTCACGCGAGTCGAGGCGGACGTCGTCGCGGTAGCGACGACGGACGCCGAGACGAGCAAGTGACACCACTGCCACCCTATCTTAGTGTAACACGAGTCGAGGCGTACGTCGTCGCGGTAGCGACGACGGACGCTGTGACGAGCACGTGACACCGCCGCCACCCTGTCTTAGGGTAACGCGAGTCGAGGCGGACATCATCGTGGTAGCGACGACGGACGCCAAGACGAGCACATGACACCACTGCCACCCTGTCTTACGGTAACGCGAGTCGAGGCGGACGTCATCGCGGTAGCGACGACCGACGGCAAGACGAGCACGTGACATCAGTGCCACCCAGTCTTAGGGTTACGCGAGGCGAGGCGAACGTCATCGCGGTAGCGACAACGGACGCCGAGACAAGAACATGACACCACTGCCACCCTGTCTATCTTAGGGTAACGCGAGTCGAGGCGGACGTCGTCGCGGTAGCGACGACGGCCGCCGAGACAAGCACGTGACACCACTACCACCTTGTCTTAGGGTAACGCGAGTCGAGGCGGACATCGTCGCGGTTGCGACAACGGACGCTGAGACGAGTACGTGACACCACTACCACCCTGTCTATCTTAGGGTAACGTGAGTCGAGGTAGCAACGACGGACGCCGAGACGAGCACGTGACACCACTGCCACCTTGTCTATCTTAGGGTAATGCGAGTCGAGGCGGACATCGTCGTGGTAGCGACGACGGACGCCGAGACGAGCACGTCACACCACTACCACCCTGTCAATATTAGGGTCACAAGAGTCGAGGCGGACATCATTGCGGTAGCGACGACGGACACCGAGACGAGCACGTAACACCACTCCCACCCTGTCAATCTTAGGGTCACGCGAGTCGAGGCGGACATCGTCGCGGTAACGACGACGGACGCCGAGACGAGCACGTGACACCACTGCCACCTTGTCTTAGGGTAACGCGAGTCGAGGCAGTTGTCGTCGCTGTAGCGACGACGGATGCCGAGACGAGCACGTGACACCACTGCCACCCTGCCTTAGGGTAACACGAGTCGAGGCGGACATCGTCGCGGTAGCGATAACAGACGCTGAGATGAGCACGTGACACCACTACCACCCTGTCTATCTTCGGGTAACGTGAGTCGAGGTGGATGTCGTCGCGGTAGCGACGACGGACGCCGAGACGAGCACGTCACACCACTGCCACCTTGTCTATCTTAGGGTAATGCAAGTCGAGGCGGACGTCATCGCGGTAGCGACGACGGATGCCGAGACGAGCACGTAAAACCACTGCCACCCTGTGTATCTTAGGGTCACGCGAGTCGAGACGGATGTCGTCACGGTAGCGACGACGGACGCCGAGACGAGCTCGTAACACCACTCCCACCCTGTCAATCTTAGGGTCACGCGAGTCGAGGCGGACGTTGTCGCGGTAGCGACGACGGATGCTGAGACAAGCACGTGACACCACTGCCGCCCTGTTTATCTTATTGTCACGCGAGTCGAGGCGGACGTCGTCACGGTAGCGATGACGGATGCCGAGATAAGCACGTGACACCACTGTCACTCTGTCTATCTTAGTGTAACGTGAGTCGAGGCGGACATCGTCGCGGTAGCGACGATGGACGCCGAGACGAGCACGTGACACCACTGCCACCCTGTCAATTTTAGGGTAACGCGAGTCGACGCGGACGTCGTCGCGGTAGCAACGGCGGACGCCGTGATGAGCACATGACACCACTGCCACCCTGTCTATCTTAGGGTCACGCGAGTCGAGGCGGACATCATCGCGGTAGCGACGACGGACGCCGGGACGAGCACATGATACCACTGCCACCCTGTCCTAGGGTAACGCGAGTCGAGACGGACACCGAGACGAGCACGTGACACGAGTGCCACCCTGTCTATCTTAGTGTAACGCGAGTCGAGGCGGACATCATCGCGGTAGCGCCGATGGACGCCAAGACGAGCACGTGACACCACTGCCACCCTGTCTAGTTTAGGGTAACGCGAGTCGATGTGGATGTCGTCGCGGTAGCGACGACGGACGCCGAGACGAGCACATGACACCACTGCCACCCTGTCTATCTTAGGGTCACGCGAGTCGAGGCGGACATCGTCGCGTTAGCGATGACAGACACCGAGACAAGCACGTGACACCACTCCCACCCTATCCATCTTAGGGTCACGCGAGTCGAGGTGGACGTCGTCGCGGTAGCGACAACAGACGCGGAGAGTAGCACGTGACACCACTGCCACCCTGTCTATCTTAGGGTCACTGGAGTCGAGGCGAACGTCATCGCGGTAGCGACGACGGACGCCGAGACGAGCACGTGACACCACTGTCATCCTGTCTATCTTAGGGTAACGCGAGTCGAGTCGGACATCGTCGCGGTAGCGACGACGGACGCCGAGACGAGCACATGACACCACTGTCACCCTGTCTTAGGGTAACGCGAGTCGAGGCGGACGTCGTCGCGGTAGCGACGACTGACGCCGAGACGAGCACGTGACGCCACTGCCACCCTGTCTATCTTAGGGTAACGCGAGTCGAGGCAGACGTTGTCGCGGTAGCGACGACGGACGCCGAGGCGAGCACGTGACACCACTGCCACCCTGTTTTAGGGTAACGCGAGTCGAGGCGGACGTCGTCGCGGTAGCGACGACGGACGCCGAGACGAGCACGTGACACCAGTGACAACCTGTCTTAGGGTTACTTGAGTCGAGGCGAATGTCGTCGTGGTAGCGACGACGGACGCCGAGACGAGCACGTGACACCACTGCCACCATGTCTATCTTAGGGTAAAGCGAGTCGAGGCGGACGTCGTCGCGGTAGCGACGACGGCCGCAGAGACGAGCACGTGACACCACTGCCACCTCGTCTTAGGGTAACTCGAGTTGAGGCGGTTGTCGTCGCTGTAGCGACGACGGATGCCGAGACGAGCACGTTACACCGCTGCCACCCTGTCTTAGGGTAACGCGAGTCGAGGCGGACATCGTCGCGGTTGCGACAACGGACGCTGAGACGAGCGCGTGACACCATTGCCACCTTGTCTTAGGGTAACGTGATTCGAGGCGGATGTCGTCGCGGTAGCGACGACTGACGCCTAGACGAGCACGTGAGACCACTGCCACCTTGTCTATCTTAGGGTAATGCGAGTCGAGGCGGACGTCGTCGCGGTAGCGACGACGGACGCCGAGACGAGCACGTCACACCACTGCCACCCTGTCTATATTATGGTCACAAGAGTCGAGGCGGACGTCGTCGCGGTAGCGACGACGGACACCGAGACAAGCACGTAATACCACTCCCACCCTGTCAATCTTAGGGTCACGCGAGTCGAGGCGGACGTCGTCGCGGTAGCGACAACGGACGCCGCGACAAGCATGTGACACCACTGCCACCCTGTCTATCTTAGGGTCACGCGAGTCGAGGCGGAGGTCATCGCGGTAGCGACGACGGACGCGGAGATAAGCACGTGACACCACTGTCACATTGTCTATCTTAGTGTAACGCGAGTCGAGGCGGACATCGTCGCGGTAGCGACGACGGACGCCGAGACGAGCACGTGACACCACTGCCACCCTGTCTATCTTAGGGTAACGCGAGTCGAGGCAGACATTGTCGCGGTAGCGACGAAGGACGCCGAGGCGAGCACGTGACACCACTGCCACCCTGTCTTAGGGTAACGCGAGTCAAGGCGGACATCGTCGCGCTAGCGACGACGGACGCCGAGACGAGCACGTGACACCAGTGCCACCCTGTCTTAGGGTTACGCAAGTCGAGGCGAACGTCGGCGTGGTAGCGACGACGGACGCCGAGACGAGCACGTGACACCGTTGCCACCCTGTCTATCTTAGGGTAAAGCAAGTCGAGCCGGATGTCGTCGCGGTAGCGACGACGGCCGCCGAGATGAGCACGTGACACCACTGCCACCTTGTCTTAGGGTAACGCGAGTCGAGGCGGTTGTCGTCGCCGTAGCGACGACGGATGCCGAGACGAGCACGTGACACCATTGCCACCCAGTCTTAGGGTAACGCGAGTCGAGGCGGACATCATCGCGGTTGCGACAACGGACGCTGAGACGAGCACGTGACACCACTGCCACCCTGTCCATCTTAGGGTAATCTGAGTCGAGGCGGATGTCGTCGCGGTAGTGACGACGGACGCCGAGACGAGCACGTGACACCACTGCCACCTTGTCTATCTTACGGTAATGCGAGTCGAGGCGGACGTCGGCGCGGTAGCAACGACGGACGCCGAGACGAGCACGTCACACCACTGCCACCCTGTCTATATTAGGGTCACAAGAGTCGAGGCGGACGTTGTCACGGTAGCGACGACGAACACCGAGACGAGCACGTAACACCACTGTCACCTTGTCTTATGGTAAAGCGAGTCGAGGCGGTTGTCGTCGCTATAGCGACGACGGATGCCGAGATGAGCACGTGACACCACTGCCACGCTGTCTTAGGGTAACGCGAGTCGAGGCGGACATCATCGCGGTAGCGACAACGGACGCTGAGACGAGCACGTGACACCACTGCCACCTTGTCTATCTTAGGGTAACGTGAGTCGAGGCGGATGTCGTCGCGGCAGCGACGACGGATGCCGAGACGAGCACGTGACACCACTGCCACCTTGTCTATCTAAGGGTAATGCGAGTCGAGGCGAACGTCGTCGCGGTAGCGACGACGGATGCCGAGACAAGCACGTCACACCACTGCCACCCTGTCTATCTTAGGGTCACGCGAGTCGAGGCGGACATTGTCGCGGTAGCCACGACGGACGCTGAGATGAGCACATAACACCACTCCCACCCTGTCAATCTTAGGGTCACGCGAGTCGAGGCAAACATCATCACAGTAGCGACAACGGACGCTGAGACGAGCACGTGACACCACTGCCACCCTGTCTATCTTAGGGTAACGCGAGTCGAGGCGGATGTCGTCGCGGTAGCGACGACGGACACCGAGACGAGCACGTGATGCCACTACCATCTTGTCTATCTTATGGTAATGCGAGTCGAGGCGAACGTCATCGCGGTAGCGACGACGGACGCTGAGATAAGCACGTGACATCATCGGACACCGAGACAAGCACGTGACACCACTGCCACCCTGTCTATCTTAGGGTCACGCGAGTCGAGGCGAACGTCGTCGCGGTAGCGACGACGGACGCCGAGATAAGCACGTGACATCGTCGCGGTAGCGACGACGGACGCCGAGACGAGCACATGACACCACTGCCACCCTGTCTTAGGGTAACGCGAGTGGAGACGGACGCCGAGACGAGCACGTGACACCAGGGCCACCCTGTCTATCTCAGTGTAACGCGAATCGAGAGGCGGACATCAGCACGGTAGCGACGACGGACACCGAGACGAGCATGTGACAACACTGCCACCCTGTCTAGTTTAGGGTAACGCGAGTCAACGGACGCCTAGACAAGCACAT
>JAAAXO010000081.1:107919-139819 GCA_011799875.1 Thinopyrum elongatum | reverse complement strand
CAATTATCCCCAATGTCTATCAGGGTAACGCGAGTCGAAAGGGGTCGGAATCGTCGCGGTAGCGACACAGATCGCAAACGAGCACATGACACCACTGCCACCCTTCTTAGGGTAACGCGAGTAGAGGACGTGAGTCGTGCGGTAGCCGACGACGCGCGCCGAGACAAGCACGTGACGCCACTTGCCACCCTGTCTATCTTAGGGTACGCGAGTCGAGGCAGAAGTCGTCGCGAGAGCGACGGGAAGGAACGCCGAGGCGAGCACGTTGAAACCACTCTGCCACCCTGTCTAGGGTAACGCGAGTCGAGGCGGACGTCGTCGCGGGTAGCGACGAACGGTACGCCGAGACGAGCCGTGGACACCAGTGCCACCCTGTTTAGGTTACAACAGTCGAGGCGAACTCGTCGCGTAAGCGACGACGTACGCCGAACTAGCACGTGAACAGTCTCACTGCCCCCACCCTGTCTATCTTAGGGTAAAGCGAGTCGAGGCGGACGTCGTGCCGCGTAGCGACGACGTGCCCGCTGAGTGAGCACGTTGACAACACTCCACCTGTCTTATGTAAACCGAGTCGAGGACGGTTGTCATCGCTCTGTGTACGACGACGGATGCCGAGAAACGTGACACCACTGCCACACCCGTCTTAGGGTAACGCGAGTCTGAGGCGACCATCATCGCGGTGCGACAACGAGCACTAAGACGAGCACGTGACACCATCTGCCAACCGTGGCGGGTGTGGTGGGGGTTGTCTAGGGTAACGTGATCGAGGCGGATGTCGTCGCGGTAGCGACACTGACACGAGACCAGCACTTGACACCAGTGCCACCTTGTTATCTTAGGGTATGCAAGTCGAGGCGGACGTCGTCGTGGTTGCGACGACAGCCGCCGAGATCAGCACGTCACACGCACTGCCACCCTGTCTATTTTAGGGTCACAAGAGTCGAGGCAGACTGTCGCCGGTAGCGACGATGGACACCAGACGAGCACGTAACACCACTCCCACCCTGTCATCTTATGGTCACGCGAGTCGAGGCGGAACTCGTCGCGGTAGCGACGACGAATGCCGAGACAAGCACGTGCACCACTACAGCAAACCCTGTCTATCTTAGGGTCACGCGAGTCGAGGCGGACATCGTCGCGGTACGACGACGGGACGCGAGATAAGCACGTGACACCACTGTCTCTCTGTCTATCTTAGTGTAACGTGAGTCGAGGCGGACATCGTCGCGGTAGCAACGACGGACGCCGAGATGAGCACATGACAGCACTGCCACCCTGTCTATTCTTAGGGTCACGCGAGTCGAGGCGGACGCGTCGCGGTAGCAACGACGGACGCTGAGACAAGCACGGACACTACTCCCAGCCATCTATCTTAGGGTCACGCGAGTCGAGGCGGACGTTCGCGGTAGCACGACGGACGCCGAGACGTGCAGTGACACCACGTCACCCTTCTATCTTAGGGTAACGCGAGTCGAGGCGGACTCGTCGTGGTAGCGATGAGCGACGGCGAGACAGTCCAGACACCACTGCCACCTGTCTTAGGGTAACGCGAGTCGAGGCGGACGTCCTCGCGGTAGCGACGACGGACACCGAGACAGCACGTGAACATAAGTGCCACCCTGTCTTTAGTGTAACGCAAGTTCGAGGCGACATCGTCGCGGTAGCGAGCGACGGACGCCGGGACGAGCACATGACACCACTGCGCACCCTTCTTAGGGTAACGCGAGTCGAGAAGGACCCGCTAGACGTGACACCGTGCCACCCTGTCGTATTAGTTGTAACGCGAGTCGAGGCGGACATCGTCGCGGTAGCGCCGAGGACGCCGAGACGAGCACGTGACACCACTGCCACCGTTCTGTTTAGGGTAATGCGAGTCGACGCGGACGTGGTCGCGGTAGCGAGACGGACGCCGAGACGAGCACATGACACCACTGCCCACCCTGTCTACTTAGGGTCACGCGAGTCGAGGCGGACGTCGTCGCTGTAGCGATGACAGATACCGAGACAAGCACTGACACCACTCCCACCCTATATCTTAGGGTCAGCGAGTCGAGGGGCATCGTCGCGGTACGCAAAAGACCAGAGAGTAGCACGTGACACCACTGCCACCCTGTTTATCTTAGGGTCACTGGGAGTCGAGGCGAACGTCATCGCCGTAGCGACGACGGACGCGAGACGAGCACGTGACACCACTGTCATCCTGTCTTATCTTAGGGTAACGCGAGTCGAGTCGGAATTCGTCGCGGTAGCGACGACGGACGCCAAGACGAGCACATGACACCACTGCCACCCTGTCTTAGGGTAAGACGAGTCGAGGCGGACGTCGTCGCGGTAGCGAAGACCGACGCCGAGACGAGCACGTGAGCCACTGCCACCCTGTCTATCTTAGGGTACGCGAGTCGAGAGAGTTGTCGCGATAGCGACGAGGACGCCGAGGCGAGCACGGACACCACTGCCACCCTGTCTTAGGGTAACGCGAGTCGAGGCGGACGTCGTCGCGGTCGCGACGACGGACGACGAGAAGAGCACGTGACACCTGTGCCACCCTGTCTTAGGGTTAACACGAGTAAGGCGAAACGTCGTCGCGGTAGTGACGACGGCCGCTGAGATGAGCACGTGACACCACTGCCACATTGTCTTAGGGTAACGCGAGTCGAGGCGGTTGTCATCGCTGTAGCGACGACGGATGCCGAGACGAGCACGTGACACCACTGCCACCCTGTCTTAGGGTAACGCGTGTCGAGGCGGACATCATCGCGGTTGCGACAACAGACGCTGAGATGAGCACGTGACACCACTACCACCCTGTCTATCTTAGGGTAACGTGAGTCGAGGCGGATGTCGTCGCGGTAGCGACGACGGACGCCGAGACGAGCACGTCACACCACTGCCACCTTGTCTATCTTAGGGTAATGCAAGTCGAGGCGGACGTCATCGTGGTAATGACGACGGACGCCGAGACGAGCACGTCACACCACTGCCACCCTGTGTATCTTAGGGTCACGCGAGTCGAGGCGGACGTCGTCGCGGTAGCGACGACGGATGCCGAGACGAGCTCGTAACACCACTCCCACCCTGTCAATCTTAGGGTCACGCGAGTCGAGGCGGACGTCGTCGCGGTAACGACGACAGACGCCGAGACAAACACGTGACACCACTGCCGCCCTGTCTATCTTAGGCTCACGCGAGTCGAGGCGGACGTCATCGCGGTAGCGACGACGGATGCCGAGATAAGCACGTGACACCACCGTAACTCTGTCTATCTTAGTGTAACGTGAGTCGAGGCGGACATCGTCGCGGTACCGACGATGGACGCCGAGACGAGCACGTGACACCACTGCCACCCTGTCAATTTTAGGGTAACGCGAGTCGACGCGGACTTCGTCGCGGTAGCAACGACAGACGCCGAGATGAGCACATGACACCACTGCCACCCTGTCTATCTTAGGGTCACGCGAGTTGAGGCAGACGTCATCGCGGTAGCAACGACGGACGCCGAGACAAGCACGTGACTCAACTCCCACCCTATCTATCTTAGGGTCACGCGAGTCGAGGCGGACGTCGTCGCGGTAGCGACGACAGACACGGAGACTAGCACGTGATACCACTGCCACCCTACCTATCTTAGGGTCACGCGAGTCGAGGAGGACATCGTCGCGGTAGCGACGACGGACTGCGAGACGAGCACGTGACACCACTGTCACCCTGTCTATCTTAGGGTAACGCGAGTCAAGGCGGACTTCGTCGCGGTAGCAATGACGGACGCCGAGACGAGTACATGACACCACTGCCACCCTGTCTTAGGGTAACGCGAGTCGAGGCGGACGTCATCGCGGTAGCGACGACGGACACCGAGACGAGCACGTGACACCAGTGCCACCCTGTCTATCTTAGTGTTACGCAAGTCGAGGCGGACATCGTCGCGGTAGCGACGACGGACGCCGGGACAAGTACATGACACCACTGCCACCCTGTCATAGGGTAACGCGAGTCGAGACGGACACCGAGACGAGCACGTGACACCAGTGCCACCCTGTCTATCTTAGTGTAACGCGAGTCGAGGCGGACATCGTCGCGGTAGCGCCGACGGACGCCGAGACGAGCACGTGACACCACTGCCACCCTATCTAGTTTAGGGTAACGCGAGTCGACGCGGACGTCGTCGCGGTAGCGACGACGGACGCCGAGACGAGCACATGACACCACTGCCACCCTGTCTACTTAGGGTCACGCGAGTCGAGGCGGACGTCGTTATTGTAGCGATGACAGATACCGAGACAAGCACGTGACACCACTCCCACCCTATCTATCTTAGGGTCACGCGAGTCGAGGCGGACGTCGTCGTGGTAGCGACGACAGACGCAGAGAGTAGCACGTGACACCACTGCCACCCTGTCTATCTTAGGGTCACTGGAGTCGAGGCGAACGTCGTCGCGGTAGCGATGACGGACGCCGAGACGAGCACGTGACACCACTGTCATCCTGTCTATCTTAGGGTAACGCGAGTCGAGTCGGACATCGTCGCGGTAGCGACGACGGACGCCAAGACGAGCACATGACACCACTGCCACCCTGTCTTAGGATAACGCGAGTCGAGGCGGACGTCGTCGCGGTAGCGACGACCGATGCCGAGACGAGCACGTGACGCCACTGCCACCCTGTCTATCTTAGGGTAACGCGAGTCGAGGCAGACGTTGTCGCGATAGCGATGACGGACGCCGAGGCGAGCACGTGACACCACTGCCACCCTGTCTTAGGGTAACGCGAGTCGAGGCGGACGTCGTCGCGATAGTGACGACGGACGCCGAGACGAGCACGTGACACCAGTGCCACCCTGTCTTAGGGTTACACGAGTCGAGGCGAACGTCGTCGCGGTAGCGACGACGGACGCCGAGACGAGCACGTGACACCACTGCCACCCTGTCTATCTTAGGGTAAAGCGAGTCGAGGCGAACATCGTCGCGGTAGCGACGACGGCCGCTGAGATGAGCACGTGACACCACTGCCACCTTATCTTTGGGTAACGCGAGTCGAGGCGGTTGTCATCGCTGTAGCGACGACGGATGCCGAGACGAGGACGTGACACCACTGCCACCCTGTCTTAGGGTAACGCGAGTCGAGGCGGACATCATCGCGGTTGCGACAACGGACACTGAGACGAGCACGTGACACCACTGCCACCTTGTCTTAGGGTAACGTGAGTCGAGGCGGATGTCGTCGCCGTAGCGACGACTGACGCCGAGACGAGCACGTGACACCAGTGCCACCTTGTCTATCTTAGGGTAATGCAAGTCGAGTCGGACGTCGTCGCGGTAGCGACGACAGACGCCGAGACGAGCACGTCACACCACTGCCACCCTGTCTATATTAGGGTCACAAGAGTCGAGGCGGACGTCGTCGCGGTAGCGACGATGGACACCGAGACGAGCACGTAACACCACTCCCACCCTGTCAATCTTAGGGTCACGCGAGTCGAGGCGGACGTCGTCACGGTAGCGACAACGAATGCCGAGACAAGCACGTGACACCACTGCCACCCTGTCTATCTTAGGGTCACGCGAGTCGAGGCGGACATCGTCGCGGTAGCGACGACGGACGCCGAGATAAGCACGTGACACCACTGTCACTCTGTCTATCTTAGTGTAACGCGAGTCGAGGCGGACATCGTCGCGGTAGCGACGACGGACGCCGAGACGAGCACGTGACACCACTGCCACCCTGTCAATTTTAGGGTAACGCGAGTCGACGCGGACGTCGTCGCGGTAGCAACGACGGACGCCGAGATGAGCACATGACACCACTGCCACCCTGTCTATCTTAGGGTCACGCGAGTCGAGGCGGACGTCGTCGCGGTAGCAACGATGGACGCTGAGACAAGCACGTGACACTACTCCCACCCTATCTATCTTAGGGTCACGCGAGTCGACGCGGACGTCGTCCCGGTAGCGACGACGGACGCCGAGACGAGCACGTTACACCACTGTCACCCTGTCTATCTTAGGGTAACGCGAGTCGAGGCGGACATCGTCGCGGTAGCGATGACGGACGCCGAGACGAGTACATGACACCACTGCCACCCTGTCTTAGGGTAACGCGAGTCGAGGCGGACGTCATCGCGGTAGCGACGACGGACACCGAGACGAGCACGTGACATAAGTGCCACCCTGTCTATCTTAGTGTAACGCAAGTCGAGGCGGACATCGTCGCGGTAGCGACGACGGACGCCGGGACGAGCACATGACACCACTGCCACCCTGTCTTAGGGTAACGCGAGTCGAGAAGGACACCGAGACGAGCACGTGACACCAGTGCCACCCTGTCTATCTTAGTGTAACGCGAGTCGAGGCGGACATCGTCGCGGTAGCGCCGACGGACGCCGAGACGAGCACGTGACACCACTGCCACCCTGTCTAGTTTAGGATAACGCGAGTCGACGCGGACGTGGTCGCGGTAGCGATGACGGACGCCGAGACGAGCACATGACACCACTGCCACCCTGTCTACTTAGGGTCACGCGAGACGAGGCGGACGTCGTCGCTGTAGCGATGACAGATACCGAGACAAGCACGTGACACCACACCCACCCTATCTATCTTAGGGTCACGCGAGTCGAGGCGGACATCGTCGCGGTAGCGACAACAGACGCAGAGAGTAGCACGTGACACCACTGCCACCCTGTTTATCTTAGGGTCACTGGAGTCGAGGCGAACGTCATCGCGGTAGCGACGACAGACGCCGAGACGAGCACGTGACACCACTGTCATCCTGTCTATCTTAGGGTAACGCGAGTCGAGTCGGACATCGTCGCGGTAGCGACGACGGACGCCAAGACGAGCACATGACACCACTGCCACCTTGTCTTAGGGTAACGCGAGTCGAGGCGGACGTCGTCGCGGTAGCGACGACCGACGCCGAGACGAGCACGTGACGCCACTGCCACCCTGTCTATCTTAGGGTAACGCGAGTCGAGGCAGACGTTGTCGCGATAGCGACGACGGACGCCGAGGCGAGCACGTGACACCACTGCCACCCTGTCTTAGGGTAACGCGAGTCGAGGCGGACGTCGTCGCTGTAGCGACGACGGACACCGACAGCACGTGACACCAGTGCCAGCCCTGTCTTTAGGGTTACCCGGAGTCGCGGCCGGACGTCGTCGCGGTCGCGACGACGGCGCCGGAGACGAGCACGTACACCGTGCCACACCCTGTCTTATGGTTACACGAGTCAAGGCGAACGTGACACCACTGCCACCTTGTCTTAGGGTACCATCGAGTCGAGGCGGTTTGTCATGGCTGTACGACGATGGATGCCGAGACGGCACTGACACCACTGCCACCCTTTCTAGGGTAACGCGTGTCGAGGTGGGACATCGTCGCGGTTGCGACAGACGGACACTGAGACGAGCACGTGACAACCCACTGCCACCATTTTCTAAGGGTAACGTGAGTCGAGGCAGATGTCGTCGCGGTAGCGACGACTGACGCCGAGACGACACGTGACACCACTTGCCCACCTTGTCTATCTTAGGGTAATGCAGTCGAGGCGGACTCGCCGCGGGTAGCGCGACGGACTCCGAGACGAGCACGTCACAACCACCCTGCCACCACCGTCGTATCTTAGGGTCACTAGCGAGTCGAGGCTGACGTGCTCGCGCGTTTCGCGACGACGGATGCCAGAGAATAGCATCGTAACACAACCCACTACCCACCCTGTCCAATCTTAGGGTCACTCGGCAGTCCGATGCGGGACGTCGTCGCGGTAACACGACAAACAGCCTTAGACAAACAGGTGACACCCGAACTTGCCCCCTCGGCCTGTCTATTATCGGGTAACTCGTATTCTGAGGCGTGACTCAGCGTCGTAGGATCGACGACTTCCGAGAAGTCCCTACTACTCACTGTCACTCTTCTAATCTTAGTGTAAACGCGAGTTCATCCGAGGCGGACAATCGTCCGCGGTACCACGACGAGTACGCCGGACGATGCACGTATCAAGCCCGTCCGTCACCCTGTCAATTTTAGGTAACGGAGTCACGCTGACTTCGTTCGCGGTGCTAACCGACGACGCCGAGATGAGCACTACTGACACAACCGACTGATCCCCTGTCTATCTTAGGGTCACAGCGAGTCGAGCAGACGTCTCGCGGTAGCAACGAGGACGCTAGACAAGCACGTGACACCTAACTCCCACCCTATCTATCTTTAGGGCACGCGGTCCGAGGCGGACGTCGTCGCGGTAACGACGATCAGACCGGAGATAGCACGTGAACCCACTGCCAGCCCTCCTATCTTAGTGGTCACGCGAGTCGAGGCGGACGTCGTCGGTCGGTAGCGTGACGACCGGATATCCTGACACATGTCCCTCTGCACTGTCACCTCGTGTCTATCTTAGGGCTACGTCGATCAAGCGCGATGCATCGTCGAGGTAGCACGACGGACCCCGAGACGGCCATGACACCACTGTCACCCTGTCTATCTTAGGTAACGCGAGTCGAGGCGGACTCATCGCGGTGCGCACGACGAGACTCCGAGACAGCACATGACCACCATGCCCCCCTGTCTTAGTACGTTTAGTTACGCAGTGTGACGACCGTGATGCGCGACGGCCGGAAGCATGACATGCCCTGCTAGTTCGGCATCGGACGACCCCGATACGAGGCAACGTGAAACCAGTGCCACCCTGTCTTATGTAACCGACGAGTCAGGGGACAATCGTCCGCTGTAGTCGCCAAAAAAACCGTGGAGCGGCGACGATGACCACGTGGACACCCTAACACTCTTGCCCACCCACTCTCTATTTAGGGTAACATAAAAAAAACGAGTCGAATCGGACGTCGTCTGCGCTAGCATGACAGGCCCGAGATACGAGCACGATACAACACTTCCACCTTGTCTATTAGGTCCGCTGAGTGCGACTTCGTTGCTCCGTAAGCGATGACAGATCCAGATGAGACAGCGTGACACCACTCCACCTATCTATCTAGGGTACGTGAAGTCGAGTCGAATGTCGTCGCGGTAGCGACGACGACGCCGAGACGAGCACGTTACACCCTGCCACCTTGTCTATCTTAGGTAGTCAAGCCGATGCGCGCGTCGCTCGCGGTAGCGACGACGGACGCCGAGACGAGCACGTCACAACAAACCACTGCCACCCTGTCTATATCTATAGGGTCACGTAGTCGAGGGGACGTCGTCGCGGTAGCTACGATGACCCAGAGGCAGTAACAACACCACTCCCACCCCTGTCATCTTAGGTCACGCGAGTCGAGGCGGACGTCGTCGCGGTAGACGACGACAACGCCAGACAAGCACGTGACCCCACTCACTTGCCACCACTGTCCTATCTTAGGTAACAGCGAGTCGAGCGGACAATCGTCGCGGGGTAGCGACGACGGACGCCGAGCATAAGCACGGACACCACTCTCACGCTGTCTTCTAGTGTAACGCGAGTCAGGCGACATCGTCGGCGGTAGCGACGACGGACGCCGAGACGAGCAACGTGACAACCCAGCCACCTCTGTCAATTTTAGGGTAACGTTAGGTCGACGCGACGTCTTCGTCGGGTAGCACGACGGACGCCGAGATGAGCACATCGACAACCACTGCGCACCCAACTGTCTATCTTAGGGTCACGCGAGTCGAGGCAGGACCTGTCCGCGTAGCGACGACGGCCGCTGACAAAGCACGTGATCACACTGCCCACCCTATCTATCTTAGGGTCAACGAGTCGAGGCGGACGTCTGTCAGCGTAAGCGACGACAACGGGAATGGACCGTATCACTGCACCACTGCCACCGTCCTATCTTAGGGTACGCGAGTCGAGGCGGACATGTCGCGGTAGCGAGACAGACGCGGAGAGTAGCACGTGACACCACTGCCCCACCCTCTCTATCTTAGGGTACGTGAGTCGAGGCGGATTTTCGTCGGGTAGCGACGACGTGACGCCGACGACGAGTCATCGTGACACACAGTGCACACCTGTCTATCTTAGCGGGTATGCGAGTCGAGGCGGACATCGTCGCGGTAGCGACGACGGACGCCAGACGATCACATGACACCCACCTCCACTGCCACCCAACCCTGTCTTAGGGTAAACGGTGTCGATGTGGAACGTCGTGCGGTGACGCCGCGACCCGAGACGAGCACGGACACCACTGCCACCCTGTCTAAATGTGTACGCGAGTAAGGCGACATCGTGTCGCGGTAGCCGACAGACGCCGAGCTACGTCACGTACGACACCACTGCCACCCTTCTATACTTAGGTCCCGATGTCGATGGCGACGTCGTTGCGTGTAGCACGACGGCGCCGAACTAGGCACGTCAACCACTTCCACCTTGTCTTAGGGTAACGTGAGTCGAGTGCGGTGTCGTCGGTAGCGACGACGGAGCCAAGATGAGCACGTGATACCACTGCCAACCCTGTCTATCTAGACTGCGAGTCGAGCCGACAACGTCGTCGGCTAGCCACATACGACGCGAGACGAGCACGTGACACCACTGCCACTCCTGTCTATCTTAGGGTAACGTCGAGTTCAGGCGGAGGTCGTCGCGGTAGCCGACGACGGATGCCGAGACGAGCACTGACACCACTGCCACCTGGTCTACTTAGGTAATGCGCGTGAGTCGGACGTCATCGGTCGCGGTAGCGACGACGGATGCCGAGACAAGCCTCACACACCACTCCACCCTGTCTATCTGAGTGTCACGCGAGTCGAGTGGACGTGTCGCGGAGCGACGACGACGCCGAGACTAGCACGTAGACCCACTGCCCACCCTGTCATCTTAGGGTCAACGCGAGTCGAGGCGAACTCGTCGCGGTAGCGACAACGGAACGCGAGACGAGCACGTGACCACACTGCACCCTGTCTACTAGGTACGAGTCGAGTGCGGAGTCTCGCGTGTAGCGACGATGACCCGAGAGACACTGACATCACTAACCACTGCCACCCCTGTCTATCTTAGGGTAGCGAGTCGAGTCAACGTCGTGCGCGGATCGACGACGGACGCCGAGATAACACGGCAATCGTCGTCGGTGCACGATACGCCGAACGAGCAACATGGACACCACTACTGCCACCCTGTCTTAGGGAACGCGGAGTCGAGCACGGGCGGCGCGCGGCGAGACGAGCACGTGAACACCAGTGCCACCCCTTGTCTCTAGTGTAACGCGAGTCGAGGCGACGTCATCACTGGTAGCGACGACGGACGACCGAGAGAGCACGTGACAACCAGTGCCACCGTGTCTTTTATGGTAAGCAGTCGACGGGACGTCGTCCGGTTGACGACACGGACGCCGAGACGACACGCACCCATTGACACACCACTGCCACCCGTGTTCTTATTACGCGGTCGGCGGACATCATCGCGTAGCGATGACGACGCCGAGACGACCGTGAACCCCTCCCACCCTTCTCTTAGGGTCACGCGAGTCGAGCGGACATCGTCGCGTTAGCGACGACAGAACTGGAGACAGCACGTGACACCACTCCACCCTGTCTATCTTAGTCACTGCGAGTCGAGGCGATGACGTCGTCGCGGTGCGACGACGACGCCGAGAGAGCACGTGAACCATGTCACCTGTCTATCTTAGGGTAACGCAGTCGAGGGACATCGTGCGCGTAGCAGACGAGGACGCCGAGACAGAGCACATACACCACTGCCACCCTGTCTTAGGGTCAACAGCGAGTCGAGGCTGACGTCGTGCGTCTAACGGAACGACGACGCCAGATGAGCACTGACCAACCACTGCCACCCTGTCTATCTTAGGTACTCCGAGTCGAGCAGGACTCGTCGCGTAGCGACGACGAACGCGGAGACAAGCACGTGACCTCCACTGCCACCCTGTCTATCTTAGGTCGAACGCGAGTCAGAGGCGGTACGTCGTCGCGGTAGCGACGACGGACGCCGAGACGAAGCACGTGACACCATCTGCTCACCTTCTAGGGTAACGCAGTCGAGGCAGACATCGTCGCGGTATCGACGACGGACGCCGAGAGAGCACGTGACAGCCACTGGCCACCCTTTCTATCTTAGGGTCAACGCGAGTCGAGGCGGAGTCGTGTCGGTAGCGACGACGCCCGAGACGAGCACGTGACACCACTGCCACCCTGTCTATCTTAGGTTACACGTGATCGAGGGCGGACGTCGTCCGGTGCGACGACGGGATGCGAGGAGCACGTGACACCAAGTCACGCCTGCTTCTTGGGTAACGCGAGTCGAGCGACATCGTCGCGGTAGACGACGGCTGCCGAGACGACACGACAACCCACTGCCACCCTGTCATTTAGGTAAGGCGAGTCGAGGCGGACATCGTCGCGGTAGCGACGACGGACGCCGAGATCGAGCACTTACACAGCCACCGAGTCTATTAAGGTTACGCGATCGAGGCGAACGTCATCGCGTTAGCGATAGACGCCGAGACAAGCACGTGACACACTGCCACCTTGATCCTTAGGGTACACGCGAGTCGAGGCGGTGCGTCGCTGTAGCGACGAACCGGAGCAAGATAGCGCGTGACAACCACTGCCACCGCTACTCTTAGGGTGCACGGAGTCCAGCGGACAGCTCGCGGTAGCGACTAACGGACGCTGAGATAGCACGGCACCACTGCCACTGACTGTCTATCTTAGGGTAACATGAGTCGAGCGATTCGTCGCGGTAGCGACACGAGCCGAGACGAACACGTACACCACGCACCCACTGCTGCTCTTTGTCTATCTAGGGTAATGCGAGTCGAGGCGGACGTCGTCCGGTAGCGACGACGGACGCCTGAGACGAGCACTACATCACACCACTGCCACCCTTCTATTTTAGGTACGCGAGTCGAGGCGGACGTCGTCGCGGTAGCGAGACCGACGCGCGAGACGAGCACGCGTAGACACCACACTGCCCAACCTGTCAATCTTAGGGTTCACGCGAGTCGAGTGATCATTGTCGCGATAGCGTAGCCAACGGACGCGAGACGAGCACGTGACACCACTGCCACCCTTTTTTTCTTAGGGTAAGGCGATCGAGGCGGATGTCGTCGCGGTAAGCACGACGGACGCCGAGACGAGCACTGTACACCATGCCTCCCCTGTTGTCTACTAACAGGGTAAGCGAGTCGAGGCGGACGTGGCGTAGCGCTGACGATGCGAGACGAGCACGTCACATCCAAAACACAACCAACCACCGCTAGTCTATCTTAGGTCACACGAGTCGAGGCGGAAGTCATCCGGTAGCGACGACGACGCCGAGACGAGCACGTAACACCACTCCCACCCTGTCTATCTAGGGTCACACGGAGTCGAGGCGACATCATCGGCTGTAGCGATGACGGACGCCGAGACAGCACGTGACACACTGAGCCACCGCTGTCTATCTTAGGGTGCGAGTCGAGTCGGAACGTCGTCGGGGGTAAGCGACGAGGACGCCGAGAAGCACTGACACCACTGCACCCTGTCTATGCAGGTAACGCGAGTCGAGGCGGACGTGTCATCGGGTAGTGACGAGGACGCGAGACAGCAATGACACCACTGCCACCCTGTCTTAGGTGTAACGATTCGAGGCCGACGTCGTGCGGTAGCGACGACGGACATGTGACGAGCATTGACACCACTGCCACCTTCTTTGGGAAACGCGAGTCGAGGGGACGTCGTCGCGGTAGCGAGACGGACGCCGAGACGAGCATCTGACACCAGTTGCACCACCCTGTCCTTAGGGTTACGCAGTCGAGCGACGATCATCGCTGTAGCGACGACGGAGAAACCTAGACAACGTGAACCACTGCCACCTGTCTATCTTAGGGTAAGGCGAGTCGAGGCGACGTCATCGCGGTAGCGCCGACGACTGGAGAACTAGCACTTGACCCACTACTTGCCCCCGCTTCATCTTAGGTAAGGCGAGTCGGGCGGACGTCGTTGCGGTAGCGACGGGACCGCCGAGACGAGCACGTGACACCACGGCCACCTTGTCTTAGGGTAACGCAGATCAGGCGGTTGACTCATCGCTGTGCGACAACGGAGCACGACGAGCACTTGACACACTGCCACCTTGTTTGGGTAACGGAGTCGAGGCGCCGGATCTCGTCGCGGTGTTAGCGAGACTACGGACCTGAGCGAGCACAGTGGACCACCATGCCACCGTTCTATCTTAGGGTACAGACTCGGTAGAGTCGGATGTCGTCGTATAAAGCGACGACAGATGCCGAGAGAGCACGACACCACTCTGCCCACACCCTGTCTATTTAGGGTAACGCGAGGAGAGCGGCATCGTCGCGGGTAGCGACGAACGACGCGAGACAGTCATACACCACTGCCCACCCTGTCTATCTTAGGGAACGCGAGTCGAGGCGGACTGTCGTCGCGGTAGCGACGACGACGCCGAGACGAGCACGTGACACCATGCCACCCGTGTCTATCTTAGGTCACGGAGTCGAGGCGACTCTCGCGGTGCGACGACGGACGCGAGCATGACACGGCACACAGTCTGACCCATACACCTTGCCACCCTTTCTTAGGGTAACGCGAGCGAGACGGACAGCCGAGACGAGCACGTGACACAGTGCCACCTGTCTATCGTTAGTGTACGCGAGTTCGAGGCGGACTCGAGTCGCGGTGGCGCGACGGACGCCGAGACGAGCACGTGACACCACTGCCACCCTGTCTGTTTAGGGTAACGCGAGCGACGCGGACGTCTCGCGCGGTAGCGACGACGGACGCCGGACAAGCACATGACACCCACTGCCCCTTCTACTTAGGTACACGCGAGTCGAGGCGGACTCGTGCGGTAGACAATGAACGACGGCCGAGACAAGCACGGACACCACCTCCCACCCTATCTATCTTAGGGTCCGCGAGTCGAGGGCGACTCTCGCGGTAGCCGACGACAGCCGGAGAGTACACGTGACACCACTGCCACCCTGTCTATCTGTGATAAGGTAGAGCGGTGCGGACGGTGCGACGACGAGCACGTGACACCACTTCACCTGTCTTCTAGGGTAACGCGAGTCGATTCGGACACGTCTGCGGTAGCGACGTACGGACACGCGACGAGCACATGACACCACTCACTGCCACCTGTCTTAGTTAACGCGAGTCGAGGCGACGTCGTCTCGGTAGCGACGACCAGCGACCCGAGACGAGCACGTGACACCACTGCCACCCTCTATTTAGGGTAACGAGTCGAGTCGGACGTCGTGCGGTAGCGACGACGGACCCGAGGCAAGCAGTGACACCACCCCTGCCACCCTGTCTTAGGTAACGCGAGTCGAGAGGACGTCGTCGCGTAGCGACGACGACGCGAGACGAGCACGTGACACCGTGCCACCCTGTCTTAGGGTTACGAGCTGAGGCGAACGTCGTCGTGCGGTAGCGACACGGACGCCGAACGAGCAACGTGACACCACTGCCACCCCTTCATCTTAGGGTAAAGCGAGTCGAGGCGGACGTCGTCGCGGTTAGCGACGACGGCGCCGAGAGAGCACGTGACACACTTGCACCCGTTGTCTTAGGGTAACGCTAGTCGAGGCGGTTGTCGTCGGCCTCAGATGCCCGTAGCGAGACGGATCAGACTAGCAGCGTGACAACAACCATTGCCAGCCCACCTGTCTTAGGGTAACGCAGTCGAGGCGGACATCCCGCGGTTGCGACAGACGGACGCATGAGCAGCACGTGACACACTGCCACCCTTCGTCTTAGGTAACTGAGGTCGAGGCGGATGTCGTCGCGGGTAGCGACGACGGACGCCGAGAGAGCACGTGACAACCAGTGCCACCTTGTCTATCTTAGTAATGGTCAGGCGGACGTCGTGGGTGCGACGACGAGACCGAAGAGACACGTCACACACACTGCCCCTGTCTATATTGGGTAAGCAAGAGCGAGGCGACGTCTCGCGGTAGCGACGACGGACAACAGACGATCACTAACAACCCACTCCCCTCCCTGTCATCTTTATGGTCACGCGGTCGAAGGCGGACTCGTCGACGTAGCGACACGACGCCGAACACGCCCGTGACACCACTGCCACCCTGTCTATCTTAGGGTCACGCGAGTCGAGGCGGACATCTCGCGGGTTAGCACGACGGACGCCAGATAAGCACGTGACACCACTGCACTCTGTCTATCTTAGGTGAACGTCGAGTCGGCGGAGACATCGTCGCGGTAGCGACGACGCGCCGAGACGAGCACGTGACACCACTGCCACCCCTGTCAATTTTATGGTAACGCGATCGAGCCGGACGTCGTCGCGGTTAGCACAAGACGGACGCCGAGAGAGCACATACACCACTGCCACCCTGTCTATTTAGGGTCACGCGAGTCGAGGCAACGCGTCGGGGTAGACACGACGGACGCGAGACAAGCAACGGGACACAACTCCCACCCTTCTATCTTAGGGTCACGCGAGTCGAGGCGAAGACGTCGTACGCGGTAGGACGACGGAGACGCGGAGACGAACACTTACACACTGCACACCCCCTGTCTATCTTAGGGTAACCGAGTCGAGGCGGACGTCGTCGCGGTAAGCGAGACGACGCGGAGAGAGCACGTGACCCTGCCACCCTGTCTATCTTAGGGTCACGTCGAGTCGAGGCAGGACTGTCATCGCGGTAGCGACACGGACGCCGAGACGATCAGTCACACTAGTCACCCTGTCTATCTTAGGGTACGCGAGTCGAGTCGGACATCGTCGCCGTAAGCGACGAGGACAGCGAGACGAGCACATGACAACCACTGCCACATGTCTTAGGGTAACGCGAGTCGAGGCGGACATGTCGCTGCGGTAGCGAGACAACGGACGCGAGACGAGCACGTGACACCACTCACTGCCACCACTTGTCTTAGGGTAACGCGAGTCGAGGCGGTGGCGCGTGCGAGACGGAGCCAGATGACACGTGACACCACCGACCCTTCTTAGGGTACGCGAGTCGAGGCGGACATACGTCGGTAGCGAACGACGGACCGAGACGAGCACGTGACAACCACTGCCACCCTGTCTATCTAGGGAACGTGAGTCGAGGCGGACTGTCGTCGCGGTAGCGACGGGGACGACCCGAGACGTAGCCACTGACACACTGCCACCTGTCTACTCTTAGGGTCACGCTGGAGTCGAGCGACGTCATCGCGGTAGCGCGACGACCCGATAGCACGTGACAATCGTCCGGTGCACGACGGACGCGAGACGCACATGACACCCTTTCTTCGCACCTGATCTTGGGTACGCGGTCGCAGACGGCGCACGAGACGAAGCACGTGACACCATGCCACCCTGTTTCTTAGTGTAACGTTCAAGGGTAACTGCGAGTCGAACGCTGACGTCGTCGCGGTAGCGACGACGGATGCCGAGCAAGCACTGGACAACCACTCCACCGCTTCTATCTTAGGGTCAGGAGTCGGAGGCGGACAGTCCGTACGCGGTAGGAGACGACGCCAGAGACAGCACGTTGACACACCTGCCACCCTGTCTATCTTAGGGTACGCGAGTCGAGGCAGGACGTCATCGCGGTAGCAACGCCAGACGCGGAGAGAGCACGTGACCCACTGCCACCACACTGTCTATCTTAGGGCCGAGTCGAGGCGACGTTCCGCGTACGAGACGGACGCCGGAGACGAGCACGTGACACCACTGCCACCCTGTCTATCTACGTAACGCAGTCGAGGCGGAGTCGTTCGCGGTGCGACTGACGGACGCCGAGCGAGCACGACACACCCACTGCCACCTGTCTTAGGGTTACGCGAGTCGAGGCGGAACGTCGTCGCGGTAGTGACGACCCGACCGATACGAGCCGTGACACCACTGCCACCCTGTCTATCTAGGGAAACGCGCAGTCGGTCGGACATCTTGCGGTAGCCGACGGACGCCGAGCAGCACGTGACACACTGCCACCCTGTCTTCGGGTACGCGTTCGAGGCGGAGTCGTCGTTCCCGCGGTAGCGACGACGGAGCGATAGAGCACGTGACACACTGCCACCCTGTCTTCAGGTATACAAGTCGAGGCGAGCGTCGCGTTAGCTACGAGGACGCCGAGACGAGCACGTGACACCACTGCCACCCTTTCTTCTTAGGTTAAGCAGAGTCGAGGCGGAGTCTAGTCGGCGGTACGCGACGACGCGCCGAGACGAGCACGTGACTAAACCACTGCCACCTGTGTCTTAGGGGTAAGCTGTACGACCGATGCTCTTGTACGACGGCTCGCGCTGGGAGGCGTACGAACGGATGCCGAACGAGCTACGGTACATCCACTTGCCCCCCTGATCTCTTAGTGTAACGCGAGCGAGGCGGACAGTCGTCGCTGTTGCGACAATAGCCCAGTACGTACGGCTGAGACGAGCACATGACACCACTACGTGGCCATAGCACCCCTGTCCGATCTTCAGGTAATCTGAGTCGAGGCGGATGTCGTCGCTGTGAGCGGATTCGTACGGGACAGCCGACACGAGCACGTCACGAGAACACACTGGGCCACCATTCTGTGCTATATTAGGGTGCACAAGAGTCGAGCTGACAGTCGTCCGGTAGGCGACGACGGACACGCAAGACGAGGCGAATCGTAACAGAGATCACCACTTCCCCTCCCCTGTCAATCTTAGGGTAACGGCGAGGTCGAGACGGACTGTCGTCGCGGTAGCAAATGACGGACGGCTCCGAGTATGAGCACGACATGAACCACTGCCACCCTGTCTATCTTAGGGTCACGCGAGTCGGGCACGACGTCGTCGCTGTTAGATATGTACGGACGCTGAGACTAAGGCCATCGTACAAGCTAACTCCTCACTCCTACTATCTAGGGTCATGCGAGTCGAGGCAGCGTCTCTCGCAGGTAGCGACGAGGCAGACGTGGATAGTAGGCAACATCCATGACACCCCCCACTCTGCCCTATCGCGCTGCCTGTCTATCTTAGGGTCAGCGAGTCGAGGCGTGACGTCGTCGCGGTAGCGACCTGACAGTTAGGCGCGGAGTAGTAGCACGGACATCAACTACGCACCGCCTGTCTACTCTATAGGTCACGGATCGAGGGGCGGACGTCATCGGCGGTAAGGCGACGACGGATCGTCGAGAGCGAGGCAGCGCTGACATGAACCGGACAGTCACGCAGACGCCCTGTCCTATTCTTAGGGTAATCGCGAGTCGAGTCGGACAACTCGTGCGTGGCGGTGCGACGATGGACGCGTCCGGGACGAGCACATGACAGCCATCGCCACCACTGTCTTAGGGTAATAGGCGGGAGTCGATGTCGGTACACTGTCGTTCTGCGGTAGGCGAGACGGACTCCGAGACGAGCTACGGTGACAAGCCCAGAGAGCCACCTAGTCTTAGGTTATCGCGAGTCGAGGCGAAGCGCGCTCATTCGGGCGTATCGGATGACGGACCGTCCGAGAGCTGATTCACGTGACACAATTGCCACGGATTGTCTTAGGCGTAACGCGAGTCGAGGCGATTGTCGTTCGCTGTAGCGACGACGATGGCCGAGATGAGGGCTACTTTGACCCCGGGCACTACTGGGCGCATCCAATGCTGTCTTAGGGTAACGCGTAGTTGAGGCGGACATCTGTCGCGGTGCGACACGGAACGGCTGTATCGATGTGCATCGTGGACACCACTGGCCACTCCGTGCTTTTCTATCTTAGGGTAACGTAACGAGTCGAGGAGGCGATGTCGCTGTCGGTCGCGACACGACTCGGAGACATTTAAGTCACTTGACAACTCCACTGGCCAGCATGGGCCACGGTTGTCTATCTTAGGGTAATTAATGCGTAGTCGAGGGGCGAGCTCATCCGTCGGTAGCTACTTCTGGAACGTCCCTAGACCGAGTCAGTGTCGTATGTCCATCAACAAGAACCCTCACTTCCTAAAACCACTGGCCCTACCGCGCTGCTATTTTAGGGTCACGCTAGTCTAGGCGGAGGTCGTCGCCGTAGGCTATGACTGGATCTCTCAAGGGGAGGTAGACGGAGCACGTTAACCCGAGACGAGCAAGTGACACACGCCACCGTCGTCTGTCTTAGTGTATCACGTAGTCGAGCGTACATCGTCAGCGGTAGCGTAGCAGGCGGACCTGTGACGAGCACGTGACTAGCCACTGGCCACCCTGTCTTAAGGGTAACGCAAGTCGAGGTGGACGTCGTCGCGGTAGCGACATCGACGCTGGCGAGACAGCATGTGAACCAGTGCCAACACGCACCTGTCTTAGGGTTACGTGAGTTGCGAGGCGAAACGACATCGGCGGTAGTGGCGACGACGGAAGACGAGAGCAGCTATGTGAGAAACCATTCTGCGCGACGCCTAAGTCTTATCTTAGGGTTAATCCGATAGTCGAGGCGGACGTCATCGTGGATCATCAACGAGCGGACGGCCGAGACGAGTACGTGACACGCACTCCCTCGCCACCCTGTCTATCTTAGGTTAACGTCGAGTCGAGGGCGGATGTTCGTCGAAGCGGGGTAACAAAAAAAAAACAAAAAAGGGGGTAAAAAACAGGCGATGGACGGACATCGAGATCGAGCACGTGACACCATTGCCACCCCCTGTCTATATTAGTGTAGCGGCGATCAAGGCGGATGTGTCGCGGTACGCGAGCGGATCACCGAAGACGAGCACTGACGCCAAGCTGCCTTACTACTATCATTTTAGGGTAATACGGCGAGTCGAGTGAACGGGCATCAGCGTATCGACGTCCGGACGCCGTAGTACGACAATGAGCCGCGACTGGCACTGCCCCCGATCTGTCTATGCTTAGGTTCCGTGCGTTCGAGGCTGAACTCGTCGCGGATCAACGACGGTGACGCCGAGACAATCGACGTGACATCAAGCTTCCCACCTCGGTCTATCTATCTTTAGGGTCATCGGGGCGAGTCGAGCGGACGGTCATCGGCGTAGGCGACGGCCCAGACGCGGAGACTAGCTACGTGACATCACCTACTGCCAGCGCTCGTTGGACTGTTGCTTATCTTAGGGTCACGCGAGTCGAGGCGACATCGTCTCGGTATTGTGACTAGGTGGGTTCTGCGAGAGGGTAAGTGACGGGACGGCCGAGACGAGGCACGTGACACACTGCCAGCCCTGCTGTCTTAGGGGTAGACAGCGAATCGAGGCGGAGACGTGGCATCGTGTAGTGACGGTACGAACGCCGAGGATGAGCACATGACTGCCCAGTATGCTATCAAGGGGGGGGGGCTGCGTCTATCTTTAGGTGTAACTCGGGTCGAGCGGCCGTCATCGCGCGGTAGCTGATGCGAGCGGACGCCGAGAGCGAGCACACGTGACATGCCGATCTGCCACCAATTGTCTCGTTTGCAAAAGTCGTCATTCTTGTTGTATTTTAGGAGTAACCGCGAAGTCGATCTTCGGAGGGCGGTTGTCGGTCGGTAGGCGACGATGGACGTTTCGCGATTTGAGCACATGACACGCACTGCCACCCTGTCTATCTGTATGTTCATGTCGAGTCGATGTCGGATGTCATACCGCGGTATGCGAGCTGACGCGTAGCGCTCGAAAAAGGCACGTGACACAACTCCGCTGACGGTCCTATATATCTTAGTTCCCGCGTAGTCTAAGGCGGACATCTATCCGCGTAGCAGACGAGGATGGCGGCCGAGACAATAGGCACTTAATCACTCCTACTTCGGGCTCAACCCTGTCTATCTAGGGTCACGCGAGTCGAGGCGACGACGTCGAGACAAGGCTAGCTTGACACCACTGTCGCACCCGGACTTTTTCTATATCTTAGGGTTCATCGGCGAGTCGAGGTCAAAACAATCGCGGTACGACGGATCGGACGGCGGGGCGAGATAAGGCGCCGTGTACTCTAGTCCGCCTGTCTGAGCCCCCTGTCTATGGTCAGTGTAACGCGAGTCGAGGTTCGGACGTTCGCGTGGTAGTCGACGAGCTGACGTCCGAGACGAGCTAAGTGACACACACTGGGCCACCCTCACGCAGGCCTCTGTCTAGTATATAAGGAACATCAAGTCGAGGCGTACGTCAATCCGCGGTAGGACTGACGAGCAGCTGTTAACGAGCACAGTGACAACTCACTGGTGCGACCATGCGCAAACGCACTGTCTATGGTAAGCGCGAGTCGAGGTGGTATCTGTCGTCGCGGTAGCGACGACGGTAATGACGGAACTAGGGCAGTGAGAACGGCGACTGCTAAGCTCGCCGAGGCCCTATCTATCAAAAATTATTCCTAGGGTATGCGCGGAGTGCGACGCGACGGTCATCAGGCGCGTAGCGACGACAGGACGCCGAGACGAGGACGTGACAACCGCATGTGCCATACCTCTGTCTATCAGTTAACGCTGAGTCGAGGCGGGACTGACGCGCGGTAGTGATGACTGACCCGAGACTGAGCACGTGACACCACTGCCACGCTTAGCTGTCAATTTTAGAGGGTGAAACTCGTCGAGTCGTACGCGGACGTCGTCGGCGGTAGCGACGACGGACTGCCGGAGACGTAGCACATGACATCGGCTCCACTGCCACCGCTGTCTCTCTTTGGGTCATCGCGAGTCGAGGTCTGACATCGATTCTGCGGTAGCGATGCGCGTACGGATCCCGAGATCAAGCACGTGACAACAACTCCGATCGCCTATCATCTTAGGGTCACTCGAGTCGAGGCGGACGTGATCGCTGTAGTCTACGCAGACGCGGAGACTAGCCACGTGACACCACTGCCACCCCCTGTCTATCTAGCGTCACGCAAGTCGAGGCGAGACATCGTCGCGGTCATCGATGATGGACGCTCGAGACGGCACGTGACACGTCACTGCCACCGGCATGTCTTAGGGTAACGCGAATCAAGCGAGGCGGACGTCACTCGCGGTAGAAACGCTGAACTGCCGATTACGAGAACGTCCACACCAGTGCCACTCTGCCCACCCTCTGTCTATCTTAGTGTATGCGAGTCGAGGCGGATGTCGTAGTGGGGCGGTAGACGATGACGGGACGCCGAGACAGCAGGTGACACCACTCGGGCATCCTCCAGCTGTCTAAATCTTACTGTTTACACTAGTCGAGGCGTACCGTCGTCGCGGTAGCACATCCAAGAGACCGACGGACGCTCGAGACAGCACATGACACCCGCTTCAATCCAAAACACAACCCCAACCACCGCCCCCTGTCTATCTTAGTGTCACCGAGTCGAGGCGGAACGTCATCACGGTAGCGACGACGGACGCCGAGACGAGACGTAACACCACTCCCACCCTGTCTATCTTAGGGTCACACGCGAGTCGAAGGCGATCATCGGCTCGTAGCGATGACCGGACTCGCCGAGACAGCACGTGACACCACTGGCCAACCGCTGTCTATCTTAGGGTCCGCGAGTCGAGCGAACGTCGTCGTGGGGCTTTAAGCGACGATGGACGCCGAGAAAAGCACTGACACCACTGTCACCCTGTCTATGTCAGGTAACGCGAGTCGAGGCGACGTCGTCATCGGGTAGTGACGATGGACGCGAGACGAGCAATTGCCCACTGGCCGCACCCTGTCTTATGTACTGATTCGAGGCCGTACGTCGTTGCGGTAGTCCGACGACGGACACTGTGACGAGCATTGACACCACTGGCCACCTATCTTTGGGAAACGCGAGTCGAGGTGGACGTCGTCGCGGTAGCGATGACGGACGCCGAGACGAGCATCTGACACCATCAGGGCCACCCTGTCCTTAGGGTTACGCGAGTCGAGTCGACGACATCGCTGTAGCGACGAAGAAAACCTAGACAAGCGTGTGAGACCACTGCCACCCTGTTATCTTAGGGTAAGGCGAGTCGAGGCTGACGTCATCGCGGTAGCGCCGACAAACTGGAGAACTAGCACTTGACCCACTACTTGCCGCCCGCTATCTATCTTAGGTAAAGAGCGAGTCGGGCGGACGTCGTTGCGGTAGCGACGCCGGCCGCCGAGACGAGCACGTGACACCACAGGCCACCTTGTCTTAGGGTAACGCAAGTCAGGCGGTTGTCGTCGCTGTAGCGACACGGATGCCGAATGAGCACTTGACCCACTGCCACCCTGTCTTGGGTAACCGAGTCAGGCCCCGGACTCGTCGCGGTTCGAAACGGACTCTGAGACGAGCACAGTGCACCACTGCCACCTTGTCTTAGGGTAAGCGGTAGAAGTCGGTTGTCGTCGCTATAAAGCGACGACGGATGCCGAGATGAGCACGGACACCACTGCTGCCCACACCCTGTCTTGGGTAATGCGAGTCGAGGCGGCATCGTCCGGCGTAGCGACAACGTACGCTGAGACAGCACTTTCACACCACTGGCCCACCCGTCTATCTTAGGGAACGTGGAGTCGAGGCGGATGTCGTCGCGGTAAGCGACGCCGAGACGAGCACGTGACACCACTGCCCACCCCGCTTTGTCTATCTTAGGGTCACGTGAGTCCGAGGCGACGTCATCGCGGTAGCGACGACGGACGCCGGGTAAGCACGTGACAATCGTCGCGATGCGACGCAGACGTACTCCGGACGAGCACATGACACCACCTGCCACCCTGTCTTAGGGTAACGCGAGTCGAGACGGACGCCGAGACGAGCACGTGACACAAGTGCCACCCTGTCTATCTTAGTGTAACGCGAATCGAGGCGGACATCATCGCGGTGGCGACGACGGACACCGAGACGAGCATGTGACACCACTGCCACCCTGTCTAGTTTAGGGTAACGCGAGTCGACGCGGACGTCATCGCGGTAGCGACGACGGACGCCGAGACAAGCACATGACCCCAGCTGTCCGCCCCCCTATCTATCTTAGGTCACGCGAGTCGAGGCGGACATCGTCGCGGTAGAAATGAACTGACGGCCGAGACAAGCCGGACACCACCTCCCACCCTATCTATCTTAGGGTCCGCGAGTCGAGGCGACTCATCGCGGTAGCCGACGACAGCGCGGAGAGTAGCACGAGACACCACTGCCCCCTGTCTATCTCTTTGGGTCACTGGAGACGAGCACGTGACAACCACTTCACCCTGTCTTCTAGGGTAACGCCAGTCGATTCCGGACACGTTGCGGTAGCGGACGTACGGACACCGCGACGAGCACATGACACCACTCAACTGCCAACCCTGGTCTTATGTTAACGCGAGTCGAGGCTGACGTCGTCTCGGTAGCGACGAACCTACGACTCCGTAGACGACACGTGACACCACTGCCACCCTTTCTATCTTAGGGAACGCCAGTCGAGTCGGACATCGTTGCGGTACGACGACGGTACAACCGAGGCAAGCACGTGACTCCACGCCCTTGCCACCCTGTCTTAGGTAACGCGAGTCTGGCGACGTCGTCGCGGTAGCGACGACGGACGCCGAGACGAGCACGTGCACCTGTGCCACCTGTCTTAGGGTTACGCAAGTTGAGGCAAACATCGTCGTGCGGTAGCGACACGTGACGCCGATACGAGCAACGTGGACACCACTGCCACCCCTTCATCTTAGGGTAAAGCGAGTCGAGGCGGGATGTCGTCCGCGGTAGCGAGACGGCGCCGAGACGAGCACCGTGACAACACTGCCACCACCGAATTGTCGTTAGGGTAACGCTAGTCGAGGCGTTGTCGTCGGCCCTCCCCAGACCCCTGCCCGTATCGAGACGGATCAGACTAGCAACTGACAACAACCATTGCCAGCCCACCCTGTCTTAAGGGTACGCTAGTCGGGCGGACATCTCCGCGGTTGCGACAGACGGACGCAGAGACAAGCACATGACACCACTGCCACCCTGTCGCATCTTAGGGTAATCTGAGGTCCGAGGCGGTGTCGTCGCGGGTAGCGACGACGGACGCCGAGATGAGCAGTGACAACCACTGCCACCTTGTCTATCTTACAGTAATGCTCGTCTAGGCGGACGTCGTGTGGTGCGACGACGGAAGCCGATACGAGCACGTCACACACCACTGCCCCGCTGTCTATATTCGGGTCAACAAAGTCGAGCGACGTCGTCGCGGTAGCGACGACGGAACAACTAGACGATCACGTAACAAACACCACTCCCCATCCTGTCAATCTTTAGTGTCACGCGAGTCAAGGCGGACGTCGTCGCTGTAGCGACGACGACGCCGAACACGCCCGTGACACCACTGCCACCCTGTCTATCTTAGGGTCACGCGAGTCCGAGGCGGACATCATCGCGGTAGCTACGACGGACGCCTAGTATAAAGCACGTGACAACCACTGTCACTTCCTGTCTATCTTAGTGTAACGCGAGTCGTGTCGGAACATCGTCGCGGTGCGACGACAGACGCCGAACGACACGTGACACCACTGCCACCCCTGTCAATTTTATGGTACGCGATTCTGACACAACGGACGTCGTCGCGGTAGCAACAAGACGGACGCCGAGATGAGCACATTACACCAAGCCACCCTGTCTATCTTAGGGTCACGCGAGTCGAGGCAACGCGTCGGCGGTAGACACGACGGAACGCTGAGACAAGCAACGGGACACAACCCCACCCTATCTATCTTAGGGTCACGCGAGTCGAGGCAATACGTCGTCGCGGTAGGACGACAGACGCGGAGAGTAACACATTACACACTGCACACCCCCTGTCTATCTTAGGGTCACTCGAGTCGAGGCGGACGTCGTCGCGGTAAAGCGACGACGACGCGGAGAGTAGCACGTGACCCATCCCACCCTGTCTATCTTAGAGGGTCACGTGAGTCGAGGCAGACTGTCAATCGCGGTAGCGACACGGACGTCGAACGATCACGTTCACACAGTCACCCTGTCTATCTTAGGGTAACGCGAGTTGAGTTCGGACATCGTCGCCGTAAGCGACGATGGACGCGAGACGAGCACAATGACAAAACCACTGCCACATGTCTTAGGTAACGCCGAGTCTAGGCGGACATGTCGTGCGGTGCGAGACAACGGACGCTGAGACGAGCACGTGACAACCACTCACTGCCCCACTTGTCTTAGGGTAACGCGAGTCGAGGCGGTTGGTCGTCGCTGTGCGACGACGGATGTTCCAGATGACACGTGAACCACGCGACCCTGTCTTAGGGTATGCGAGTCGAGGCTGACATCGTCGCGAGCGAACAACGGACGCTGAGACGAGCAACCGTGCACCACTGGCCACCCTGTCTATCTAGGGAAACGTGAGTCGAGGCGGATGTCGTCGCGGTAGCGACGGGGACGGACCCGAGACGAGCCACGTGACAGCAATCTGCCACCTGTCTACTCTTAGGGTCACGTGGAGTCGAGTCGACGTCATCGCGGTAGCGCGACGACTCCTAGATAGCACGTGACAATCGTCGCGGTCGCGACGACGGAACGCCGAGACTAGCACAGACACCACTTTACTTCCACCCTGTCTTAGGGTAACGCGGTCGAGACGGACGCCGAGACGAAGCACGTGACACCAGTGCCACCCTGTCTTCTTAGTGTAACGCTAATCAAGGGTAACTCGAGTCGAAACGCTGACGTCGTCGCGGTAGCGAGACGGATGCCGAGACAAGCACATGGACACCACTGCCACCGGCTGTCTATCTTAGTCCACGCGATCGAGGCGGACATCCGTAGCGGAGCGATGACTGACGCCGAGACAAAGCACGTTACACACTCCCCCTATCTATCTTAGGGTCACGCGAGTCGAGGCGGACGTCATCGCGGTAGCAACGCCAGACGCGGAGAGTAGCACGTGACACCACTGCCACCACACCTGTCTATCTTAGGGTCCTGTAGTCGAGGCGAACTTCTCGCGTACGAAGACGGACGCCGGAGACGAGCACGTACACCCTGTCACCCTGTCTATCTACGTAACGCCAGTCGAGTTCGGAGATTTCGTTGCGGTGCGCTGACGGCCACGATAACGAGCACAACTTACACCACTGCCACCTGTCTTAGGTTTAACGCGAGTCGAGGCTGACGTCGTCGCGGTAGCCGACGACCCGACTCCGATACGAGCACGTGACACCAACTGCCACCGCTGTCTATCTTAGGTAAACGCCAGTCGGTCGGACATATCTTGCGGTAGCAACGACGGACGCCGATGCAAGCACGTGACTCCACTGCCACCCTGTCTTGGGTAACGCGATTCGAGGCGGATTCGTTCCCGCGGTAGCGACGACGGAGCCGATACGAGCACGTTACCCTGTGCCACCCTGTCTTAGGTTACCAATTCGAGGCAAACAGCGTCGCGTTAGCTACGATGGACGCCGAGACGAGCACGTGACACCCACTGCCACCCGCTTTCTATCTTAAGGTAAGCGAGTCGAGGCGGTATGTCTGTCCGGCGGTACGCGACGACGTCCGCCGAGACGAGCACGTGACTAAACCTTACTGCCACCTGCTTGTCTTAGGGGTAAGCGCGATCGAGCGTTTGTCGTCGCTCGTAGGCGACGACGGATGCCGATAACGAGCTACGTACTCCATTGGCCCCCCTATCTGCTTAGGTTAACGCGATCGAGGCGGACAAAGATCGTCGCTGTTGCGACAATAGCCCAGTACGTACGGCTGAGACGAGCACATGACACCACTACGTGGCCATAGCACCCCTGTCCGATCTTCAGGTAATCTGAGTCGAGGCGGATGTCGTCGCTGTGAGCGGATTCGTACGGGACAGCCGACACGAGCACGTCACGAGAACACACTGGGCCACCATTCTGTGCTATATTAGGGTGCACAAGAGTCGAGCTGACAGTCGTCCGGTAGGCGACGACGGACACGCAAGACGAGGCGAATCGTAACAGAGATCACCACTTCCCCTCCCCTGTCAATCTTAGGGTAACGGCGAGGTCGAGACGGACTGTCGTCGCGGTAGCAAATGACGGACGGCTCCGAGTATGAGCACGACATGAACCACTGCCACCCTGTCTATCTTAGGGTCACGCGAGTCGGGCACGACGTCGTCGCTGTTAGATATGTACGGACGCTGAGACTAAGGCCATCGTACAAGCTAACTCCTCACTCCTACTATCTAGGGTCATGCGAGTCGAGGCAGCGTCTCTCGCAGGTAGCGACGAGGCAGACGTGGATAGTAGGCAACATCCATGACACCCCCCACTCTGCCCTATCGCGCTGCCTGTCTATCTTAGGGTCAGCGAGTCGAGGCGTGACGTCGTCGCGGTAGCGACCTGACAGTTAGGCGCGGAGTAGTAGCACGGACATCAACTACGCACCGCCTGTCTACTCTATAGGTCACGGATCGAGGGGCGGACGTCATCGGCGGTAAGGCGACGACGGATCGTCGAGAGCGAGGCAGCGCTGACATGAACCGGACAGTCACGCAGACGCCCTGTCCTATTCTTAGGGTAATCGCGAGTCGAGTCGGACAACTCGTGCGTGGCGGTGCGACGATGGACGCGTCCGGGACGAGCACATGACAGCCATCGCCACCACTGTCTTAGGGTAATAGGCGGGAGTCGATGTCGGTACACTGTCGTTCTGCGGTAGGCGAGACGGACTCCGAGACGAGCTACGGTGACAAGCCCAGAGAGCCACCTAGTCTTAGGTTATCGCGAGTCGAGGCGAAGCGCGCTCATTCGGGCGTATCGGATGACGGACCGTCCGAGAGCTGATTCACGTGACACAATTGCCACGGATTGTCTTAGGCGTAACGCGAGTCGAGGCGATTGTCGTTCGCTGTAGCGACGACGATGGCCGAGATGAGGGCTACTTTGACCCCGGGCACTACTGGGCGCATCCAATGCTGTCTTAGGGTAACGCGTAGTTGAGGCGGACATCTGTCGCGGTGCGACACGGAACGGCTGTATCGATGTGCATCGTGGACACCACTGGCCACTCCGTGCTTTTCTATCTTAGGGTAACGTAACGAGTCGAGGAGGCGATGTCGCTGTCGGTCGCGACACGACTCGGAGACATTTAAGTCACTTGACAACTCCACTGGCCAGCATGGGCCACGGTTGTCTATCTTAGGGTAATTAATGCGTAGTCGAGGGGCGAGCTCATCCGTCGGTAGCTACTTCTGGAACGTCCCTAGACCGAGTCAGTGTCGTATGTCCATCAACAAGAACCCTCACTTCCTAAAACCACTGGCCCTACCGCGCTGCTATTTTAGGGTCACGCTAGTCTAGGCGGAGGTCGTCGCCGTAGGCTATGACTGGATCTCTCAAGGGGAGGTAGACGGAGCACGTTAACCCGAGACGAGCAAGTGACACACGCCACCGTCGTCTGTCTTAGTGTATCACGTAGTCGAGCGTACATCGTCAGCGGTAGCGTAGCAGGCGGACCTGTGACGAGCACGTGACTAGCCACTGGCCACCCTGTCTTAAGGGTAACGCAAGTCGAGGTGGACGTCGTCGCGGTAGCGACATCGACGCTGGCGAGACAGCATGTGAACCAGTGCCAACACGCACCTGTCTTAGGGTTACGTGAGTTGCGAGGCGAAACGACATCGGCGGTAGTGGCGACGACGGAAGACGAGAGCAGCTATGTGAGAAACCATTCTGCGCGACGCCTAAGTCTTATCTTAGGGTTAATCCGATAGTCGAGGCGGACGTCATCGTGGATCATCAACGAGCGGACGGCCGAGACGAGTACGTGACACGCACTCCCTCGCCACCCTGTCTATCTTAGGTTAACGTCGAGTCGAGGGCGGATGTTCGTCGAAGCGGGGTAACAAAAAAAAAACAAAAAAGGGGGTAAAAAACAGGCGATGGACGGACATCGAGATCGAGCACGTGACACCATTGCCACCCCCTGTCTATATTAGTGTAGCGGCGATCAAGGCGGATGTGTCGCGGTACGCGAGCGGACGAGGCAAACATCGTCGCGGTAGCGACGACGGACTCCGAGATGAGCACGTGACACCACTGCCACCCTGTCTATCTTAGGGTCACGCGAGTCGAGGCGGATGTCGTCGCGGTAGCGACGACAGACGCGTAGAGTAGCACGTGACACCACTGCCACCCTGTCTATCTTAGGTTCACGTGAGTCGAGGCGGACGTCGTCACGGTAGCGACGACGGACGTCGAGACGAGCACGTGACACCACAGTCACCCTGTCTATCTTAGGGTAACGCGAGTCGAGTCAGACATCGTCGCGGTAGCGACGACGGATGCCGAGACGAGCACATGACACCACTGCCACCCTGTCTTAGGGTAAGGCGAGTCGAGGCGGACATTGTCGCGGAAGCGACGACGGACGCCGAGACGAGCACGTGACACGAGTGCCACCTAGTCTTTGGGTTACGCGAGTCGAGGCGAACGTCATCGCGGTAGCGATGACGGACGCCGAGACAAGCACGTGACACCACTGCCACCTTGTCTTAGGGTAACGCGAGTCGAGGCGGTTGTCGTCGCTGTAGCGACGACGGATGCCAAGATGAGCGCGTGACACCACTGCCACCCTCTCTTAGGGTAACGCGAGTCGAGGCGGACAGCATCGCGGTAGCGACAACGGACGCTGAGATGAGCACGTGACACCACTGCCACCCTGTCTATCTTAGGGTAACATGAGTCGAGGCGGATGTCGTCGCGGTAGCGACGACGGATGCCGAGACAAGCACGTGACACCACTGCCACCTTGTCTATCTTAGGGTAATGCGAGTCGAGGCGGACGTCGTCGCGGTAGCGACGACGGACGCTGAGACGAGCACGTCACACCACTGCCACCCTATCTATTTTAGGGTCACGCGAGTCGAGGCGGACGTCGTCGCGGTAGCGATGACGGACGCCGAGACGAGCACGTAACACCACTCCCAACCTGTCAATCTTAGGGTCACGCGAGTCGAGGCGGACATCATAGCGGTAGCAACAACGGACGCTGAGACAAGCACGTGACACCACTGCCACCCTGTTTATCTTAGGGTAATGTGAGTCGAGGCGGATGTCGTCGCGGTAGCGACGACGGACGCCGAGACGAGCATGTGACACCACTGCCATCTTGTCTATCTTAGGGTAATGCGAGTCGAGGCGGACGTCGTCGCAGTAGCGACGACGGATGCCGAGACGAGCACGTCACAC
>JAAAXO010000081.1:57397-67806 GCA_011799875.1 Thinopyrum elongatum | reverse complement strand
TCGCGGTAGCGACGACGGCCGCCGAGACGAGCACGTGACACCACTGTCACCCTGTCTATCTTAGGGTAACGCGAGTCGAGTCGGACATCGTCGCGGTAGCGATGACGGACGTCGAGACGAGCACATGACACCACTGCCACCCTATGTTAGGGTAACGTGAGTCGAGGCGGACGTCGTCGCGGTAGCGACGACGGACGCCGAGACGAGCACGTGACACCAGTGCCACCCAGTCTTAGGGTTACACGAGTCGAGGCGGACATTGTCGCGGTAGCGACGACGGACGCCGAGGCGAGCACGTGACACCACTGACACCCTGTCTTAGGGTAACGCAAGTCGAGACGGACGTCGTCGCGGTAGCGACGCCGAACGCCGAGACGAGCTCGTGACACCAGTGCCTCCCTGTCTTAGGGTTACGCGAGTCGAGGCAGACGTCGTCGCGGTAGCGACGACGGACGCCGAGACGAGCACGTGACACCAGTGCCACCCTGTCTATCTTAGTGTAACGCGAGTCGAGGCAGACGTCGTCGCGGTAGCGACGACGGACACCGAGAAGAGCAGGTGACACCACTGCCACCATGTCAATTTTAGGGTAACGCGAGTCGACGCGGACGTCGTCGCGGTAGCGACGATGGACACCGAGATGAGCACATGACACCACTGCCACCCTGTCTATCTTAGGGTCACGCGAGTCGAGGTGGATGTCATCGCGGTAGCGACGACAGACAAGGAGACTAGCACGTGACACCACTGCGACCCTGCCTATCTTAGGGTCACGCGAGTCGAGGCGGACGTTGTCACGGTAGCGACGACAGACGAGGAGACTAGCACGTGACACCACTGCCACCCTGCCTATCATAGGGTCACGCGAGTCGAGGCGGACGTCATCGCGGTAGCGACGACGGACGCCGAGACGAGCACGTGACACCACTGTCACCCTGTCTATCTTAGGGTAACGCGAGTCGAGGCAGACATCATCGCGGTAGCGACGACGGATGCCGAGACGAGCACGTGACACCACTGCCACCCTGTCTTAGGGTAACCCGAGTCGAGGCGGACGTCGTCGCGGTAGCGACGACGGACGCGGAGACGAGCACGTGACACCACTGCCACCCTGTCTATTTTAGGGTAACGGGAGTCAACGCGGACGTTGTCGCGGTAGCGACGACGGACGCCGAGACGAGCACATGACACCACTGCCACCCTGTCTATCTGAGAGTCACGCAAGTCGAGGCGGACATCGTCACTGTAGTGATGACTGACGCCGAGACAAGCACGTGACACCACTCCCACCCTATCTATCTTAGGGTCACGCGAGTCGAGACGGACGTCATCACGGTAGCGACGACAGACGCGGAGAGTAGCACGTGACACCACTGCCACCCTGTCTATCTTAGGGTTATGCGAGTCGAGGCGGACATCGTCGCGGTAGCGACGACGGACGCCGAGATGAGCACGTGACACCACTGTCACCCTGTCTATCTTAGGGTAACGCGAGTCGAGTCGGACATCGTCGCGGTAGCGACGACGGACGCCGAGACGAGCACATGACACCACTGCCACCCTGTCTTAAGGTAACATGAGTCGAGGCGGACGTCGTCGTTGTAGCGACGACGGACGCCGAGACGAGCACGTGACACCAAGCACGTGGACAAATGTCACCATATCTATCTTAGGGTAACCGGTCTAGGGCGGACAGTCGCGTAGCGACGACAGGACGCCGGGCGAGCACCTGACACCACCTGGCCCACCCTTTCTTAGGGTTAACGCAAGTCGAGACGGACGTCGTAGCGGTAGCGCGAGCGAAGCCGGGAACGAGCGAGACACACATGCACTCCCTGTCTATTAGGTCTAACCAGTCGAGGCTACGTCGTCGCTGGGTAGCGAGACGGACGCTCCGAGACGAGCATGTTACACCAGTGCCACCCATTCTATCCTTAGTGTAACGCGAGCGAGGCGACGTACTCGCGTAGCGACGAGGACGACTGAGCAAGAGCCATAGTGACAACACTGCCCCACTGTCATATTCTTAGGGTAACGGAAGTCGAACGCGGACGTCATCGTCGAGTAGCGACGGGACCTCGAGATCGCACGATGAAAACCAGTCTGCCAACCCAGTCGTGTGCTATCACTAGTGGAGGCGAAGTTGTGTCGGAACGGCGGTAGGAGCCGAGTACAGGAGACTAAGTGACACACTGCGCACCCTGCCTATCTTAGGTCACCGAGTCGAGGCCGGAGCGTTGTCAGGTAGCGACGACGACAGGAGACAGCACGTGACAACACTGCCCACCACTGCCTATCTTAGGTTGTCACGCGAGTCGAGGGACGTACGTCACGCCTCGACGACATGACGGACTCTAGAGTCACGTGACACCACTGTTCACCTGCTCTATCTTAGGTCAGAGGACGAGAGCGGACTCGCATCGCGGTAGCAGACGACGGACTGCCGAGACGAGCACGTGACAACACTTTGGCACCGGTCTTCTTGGGTAACGCTAGTCGAGGGACTCTCGCTGGTAGCGACGACGGACTGCCGAGACGGCACGTGGAACAACGTCCACCCTGTTATTAGGTACTGCGGGTCGAGGCGACGATCGTCGCGGTAGCGACGCGGACGCGGAACGACACATGACACCATGCCACCCTGTCCTATTTTAGGGTACAGCGAGTGACAACGTGACGTCGTCGCGGTAGAGCGACGATGGAGCCGAGACGAGCACTGACACCATGCCACGGCCACCCTGTTATATTAGGGTACAACGCGAGTAGCAGGCGGAAGCGTGCACGTAGTTGACGACTGACGCCGATAGCAAGCACATGACCAACCACTCCCACCCACCTTCTATCTAGGGACAGTCGGTCCGAGGCGGACGTCATCAGCGGTAGCTACGACAGACGCGGGGGGGGAGGCAAGGAAACCTGCCCATGACCAAACACTGTCTACCTCTTAGGGTAACGCGAGTCGAGGCGGAGTCATTCGCGGTAGGACGACGGACGCGAGACGAGCATGACACCACTGTCCACCCGATCTATCTTAGGGTCATGCCGAGTCGAGGTCCGAACGTCGTGAGGGGGTAGGCGACGACGACAGCGACGACTAGACATGACAACACACTGCCACCCTGTTAGCTTAGGAGTCATGAGTCGCAGGCGATGACGTCGTCGGTAGCGACGACGGGACGCCGAGACGAGCACGTGACACCACAGTGCACCCAGATCTTAGGGTATACGCAGTCGAGGCGGACATCATCTCGATAGCGACGGACGATGCGAACGGACGTACACAACTGTCCAACCTCGGTTATCTTAGGGTTAACGCGAGTCGAAGGCGGACGTCTCGTCGAGTAGCGACGACGACGCCGAGCGAGCACGTGACACCACTGCCACCATTCTAGTCTTAGGGGTACAGCGAGTCGAGGCGGACATCGTGCGGTAGCGAGAGGACGCCGAGACGAGCCGTGACACCACATTCCACCTATCTGTCCTTAGGGGTATTCGCGAGTCAGCGAACGTCAGTCGCGGTAGCGAAGACTTGGCGCACAGACGAAGCACGTGACACCACTGCAACCCCTTCTATTTAGGGTCATTCGCGATCAGCGCGAACGTCGTCGCCTGGTAGCGAGACGGACCGCCGAGACGAGCACGTGACACCACTGTACCAACCCTGTCATATCTTAGGGTCACGACGAGTCGAGTCGGACATCGTCCCGGTAGCGACACAACGGCGCGAGACGAGCACGTGACACCACGCACCTATGCATAGGAACGCTGAAGTCGAGGCAGGTCGTCGTCGCGTATGCAACGACGGATCGCCGAGACGAAGCACGTGACACCAGTGCCACCGCATCTTAGGGTAATTGCGTTTAGTCAGGCGGACTGTTCGCGGTAAGGACGATGCGACACTGAGAGCAGCATTGTGACAACAGCTCCACCCTGTCTTAGGGTACGTGAGTCGATGCGAACGATCGTTCCGTAGCAGACGGTTCAACGGCGAGCATGTACGACTTCCTGCACCATGTCATCCCTGTGTCTGAGGGTACCGCGAGTCGAGGCGGACGTCTCGCGGTCGCGAACGACGACGCAAGCACGAAGCACGTGCACAGACACCAGCTGCCACCTATGTCTATCTTAGGTAACGCGAGTCGAGGCGGACATCGTCGCGGTACCGACGACGGCACCGAGTACTGAGCAACGTGGACACCACTGCCCCCTGTCCTTGGGTACGCGAGTCAAGAGGCTGTCGGTGCGACGACGGCATCCGAGACGAGAGCATCGTGACACCACTCCACCCCGTCTATCTCAGGGTCAGCGAAGCGAGGGGACGTAGTCGCGGGGTTAGCGGAACGACGGCCGCGCGATGACACACTGACAAACACCATTCCAGCCTAGTCTTAGGTCTAACGCCAGTCAGGTCGATACGTCATTACGTCGAAGCGAGACGACAGCGTGACACCCTGCCACCCTCATCTTAGGGCCCGCGAGTCGAGGCGGACTCTAGTCGGAGGACGACGACGCCGGACAGCCAGTGACACCACTGCACCCTGTATACTTAGGGTAACGCGAGTCGAGGCGGACCAGTCATCGCGGTAGAGACGACGGAGCCGAGAGAGCACGGACACACTGCCACCCTGTCTATCTTAGGGTATGCGAGTCGAGGCGGCATCAGCGCGGTAGTCGAAGACGGAAGCCGAGCAGGCACGTGACACAAGCCCACCTCTGTCTATCTTAGGGACGGAGTCGAGCGGAGTCTCGCGGTAGACGCAACCCGGAGACAGCACAGACACCACTGCCACCCTTGTCTATCTTAGGTAACGCGATCGAGGCAGACGTCGTCGATGTAGCGACGACGGAAGCCGAGACGAGCACGTGACACACTGCCACCCAGTCTATCTTGGGTACGCGAGTCGAGGCGGACGTCGTCCGTAGCGACGACGGACGCGAGGAGAGCACTGACACCACTGCCACCGCTATCTAGGGTAACGCGAGTCGAGGGGACGTCTGTCGCGGTAGCGACGACGGAGCCGAGACGAGCACGTGACACCAACTCCACCCTGTCTATCTTAGGGTAAGCAGGAGTCGAGGCAATCGGTCGCGGTAGCACGACGGACGGAGCCGAGGACGAGCAACGTGACACCACTCCACCTGTATCTTCGGTAACGCGGAGTCGAGGCGGACGTCGTCGCGGCTAGCGAGCGCGGACGCCGAACGAGCACTGACACCACTGCCACCCCTGCTTCTAGGGTACGGAGTCGAGGCGGAACATCATCGCGGTAGCGAACACGGACGCCGAGACGAGCACGTGACACCACTGCTCACCCTATCATATCTAGGGTAACGCGGTCGAGGAGGACAGTCGTCGCGGTAGGCGACGACGGACGCCGAGACGAGCACATGACACACTGCCACCCTATCATATCTAGGGTACGCGAGTCGAGGCGGACGTCGTCGCGGTAGCGACGACGCGCGGAGACAGGCACGGACACCCTGCCCCCTGTTAGGTTTAGAATACAAAGTCGAGCGGACGTCGTCGCGGTAGCGACGACGGGACGCGAGAGGCATGTGACACCACTGCCACCTAGTATCTTAGGGTAAGGAGTCGAGGCGTGGTCATGACGATAGCGACGGAGGACGCTGAGGACGAGCACCATGACACCACTGCCGACCCTGTTCTTAGGGTAACGCGACTCGAGCGGAACGTCATCCTGTGAAGCGACGAGGACGTCTGACGACGAGCACGTGACAACACATGCCCACCCTAGTCTTCAGGGTTACATAGTCGAGGCGACGTGTCGCGGTTAACGACGACGGTGCCGAGAGAGACAGGACACCACGCCACCTTCTTCTTAGGGTAGCGAGTCAGGCGGACGTCGTCGCGGGTAGCGACGACGGACACCGAGACAAGCACGTGACAAAACTCAACCATTATCTTAGGTACGCGAGTCGAGGCGGACGTCGGTTCAGCGTAGCGACGAGAGAGCACTAGAACGGTGACACCACTGCCACCCTGCTCTAGGGTACGCGAAGTCGAGGCGAACGCGCGCGGTAGCGACGACGGACGCCGAGACGAGCACGTGACACCACTTCACCCTGTCTATCTTAGGGTACGCGAGTCGAGGCGGAATCATCGCGGTAGCGACGACGATGCCGAGACGAGCACGTGACACACTGACCACCCCTGCTTGGGTAAGCGAGTCGAGGCGACGTCGGCGGATAGACGACGTCGACGCTGAGAGAGCACGTGACACCAGTGCCACCCTGTCTATCTTAGGGGAACGCAGTCGAGGTGGAGTCTGCGGTAGCGACGGGATGCCGAGACAGCACGTGACACACTGCCCACCCTGTCATCTTAGGGTAACGCGAGTCGAGGGGACGTCTCGCGGTACGACGCGTGACGAGACGAGCACATGACACCACTGCCACTGTCATCTTAGGGTAACGTGAGTCGAGGCGGACGGTCAGTCGCGTAGCGAGACGGACGCCTCGAGACAGAGCCACATGACACCACTTCACCCTGTCGATCTTAGGGTAACGCGAGTCGAGGGATGTCATGCGGTAGCGACGACGAGCGCGAGATCAAGCAGCATGACACCACTGCCACCCTATTCTATCTTAGGGTCATGCGAGTGCGAGGCGAACGTCGTCGCGGTAGCGACAGAAGACCCGGAGACTGAACGAGACACCACTGTCCACCCTAGGCTATCTTAGGGTCGAGTGCAGTTCGAGGCGGATGCTCGTCGCGGTAGCGACGACGGACGCCGAGACGAGCACGTGACACCACTGCCACCCGTCTAGTCTTAGGGTAACTGCAGTCGAGGGGATCAGCGCGTAGCGAGGACGACGCTGAGACAGCCATGGACCAACCAACTGCCACCCTGTTATCTTAGGGTACGCGAGTCGAGCGCAGACATCGGATAGCGGACGGACGGAGCCGGACGAGCAGTGACACCACTGCCACCCTGTCTATCTTAGGTTAACGCGAGTCGAGGGACGTCGCTCGGTGCGATGAGGACGCGAGCGGAACGTGAACCACTCCCCCTTCTTAGGGTAACGCGAGCGAGGCAGCGTAATGCGGTAGCGACGACGGACGCAGAGACGAGCACGTGACACCACTGCCACCCTGCTATTTAGGGTAGCGAGCGAGGCGGACGTCGTCCCGAGTAGCGACGACGGCCGCCGAGACGAGACACGTGACACCACTGCCACCCTGTCTATTCATTAGGGTCACGCGAGTCGAGGCGGAATCGCGCGTCGGTAGCGACAACCGGCGGCCGAGACGAGCACGTGACACCACTGCACCGTGTCATAGTGGTAACGCGAGTCGAGCGGTTGTCGTCGCTAGACGACGGATGCCGAGAATAGCACGGGACACCACTGCCACCCTATCTTAGGGTAATCGAGTCGAGGCGGGACGTCGTCGCCGGTAGCGACGAGGATCCAACGAGACGTAGGTCACTTGAACCGTGCCACCCTGTCTAGGGATACGTGAGTCGAGGCGATACCGACTATGTGTGCGACGACGAAGAAGAGACGAGGAGCACGTGAGGAACACTGCTCACCCTTGTTTTAGGGTAAAGCGAGTCGAGGCGGAAGTCGTCCGGTAGCGACGCGACGCCGAGACGAGCACTGACAACAGTGCCACACTTGTCTATCTTAGTGAACGGAGTCGAGGCGGACATTGCTCGGGTAGCGACGAGGACCCGAGACGAGCAATGACACCACTGCCACCAGTCATTTTGGGTAACCGAGCGTGGTTGACGCGGACTCTCGGGTAGCGACGACGGACACGAGACGGCACGTGACACCACTGCCACCCTGTCTATCTTAGGGAAAGTGAACGTCGAGGAAGGGACGTCGTCGCGGTAGACGACGGTGACACTACCGGACAAACGTGACACCAAACTACCACCCCTATCTATCTAGGGTCACGACGAGTCGAGGCGGAGCGTCATCGGGTAGCGACGACGACGCGGAGACGTAGCACGTGACACCACTGCCAACCTACTATTGAGGGTCGCGAGTCGAGGCGGACGTCGTCGCGGTAGCGACGGACGGACCCGACGAGAACGTGACACCCACTGTCACCCGGCTATCTTAGGGTAACGCGAGTCGAGGTCGATCATCGCGGTAGCGACGACACGGATGCCGAGGAAGACGCATACGTGACACCATGCCAACCTGTCTTAGGGTAACCGCGTCGAGGGACGGATCGTCGCGGTAGCGACGGGACGCGGAGACGAGTACGTGACACCACGCCACCCTGTCTATATTTACGGGTAAAGGGACGTACTCGCGGTAGCGGACGAAGGACCCGAGACGAACATACACCAATGCCACCGCTGTCTATCTTAGGGTCACGCAAGTCGAGGCGGATGTCGTCTGTAGGATGAAGACGCCGAGGACGAGCACGTGACACCACTCCCACCCTTAATCTTAGGGTCAGCGAGTCGAGGACGGACGTCAGTCGCGTAGCGACGACAGCGAGACGAGAGACGTGACACCACGCCACCCTGTCTATCTTAGGTTGCGAGTCGAGGAGGGAATATGTCGCGTGTAGCGACGACGGACGCCGAGACGAGACGTGGACACACTGTCACTCCTGTCTTCTTAGGGTAACGGAGTTGAGTTGGACTCGTGCGTAGCGACGACGGACGCCGAGACGAGCACAACAACAACTGCCACCCTGTCTTAAGGTAAATGGAGTCGAGGGGACGTCGTCGCGTAGCGACGACGGACGCCGAGACGAGCACGTGACACCATTGCCACCCATGTCTATTGGGTACGCGAGTCGAGGCGACATCATCGTGGTAGCGAGACGGAGCGACGACGGAACGTGACACCACTCACCCTGCATCTTAGGGTACGCGAGTCGAGGCGCGACGTTTTAGCGGTAGACGACGACGGACAGCCGAGCGACACTGACACCCTGCCACCAGTCTTAGGTAAGCGAGCGAGGCGGACATCGTCGCGTACGCGACGGAAGCCGAGACGAGCACGTACACCAGCTTCACCCGTCTTAAGTTTACGGATCGAGGCGACGTCGTCGCGGGTAGCGACGAAGACGCGAGGACAAGCACGTGACACCACTGCCACCCTGTTATCTTAGGGTCACCACGAGTCGAGGCGGACGTCGGCGCGGTAGCGACGACGTGACGCCGAGACGGCACGTGACACCACTGTCACCCTGTCATCTAGGGTGAACGCGAGTCGAGCGGACATCGTCGCGTAGCGAGACGGCCGCGAAGAGAGCACTGACACCACTGCCACCTTGTTATTCAGTGTAACGGAGTCGAGGCGGACTCGTGCCGGTGCGAGCGACGAGGCCGAGACGAGCACGTGACACCATGCCACCCGTCTTAGGGTACACGAGTCGACGGCGTCATTGTCGCGTAGCGACGAAGGACCCGAGGCGAGCACGTGACACCAATGGCACCCTGTCTATCTTAGGGTCAACGCGAGTCGAGACGGACGTCGTCGCGGTAGCGAGACTCGATACGCCGAGACAGCGTGACATCCATGCCCCCTCTAGGGTTACGCGAGTCGAGGCGAGGACGTCGATTCCTGCCCCTTCTAGGTACGCGATGCGGCTACGGCGTAGCGACGCGACGCAAGACGAGCACGTGGACAAACCAGTGTCACCCGCTCTATTCTTCGGGTAAACGCGAGTCGAGGCGGACTCGTCGGGTAGAGACGAGGACCCGAGAACGAGGTACGACCCACTGCCACCATGTCTAGGGACCATTCTGGGGCTCATGCGGTAGAACGACCGGAACGTACGCCAGCACCGCTCAAGGAACGCAGTCGAGGCTATCTGGTGAGCGTACGATCGGACACCGACGATGAGCACATGACACCATGCCACCCTGTCTATAGGGTCAACGCGATTCAGTGGATCACGATGAGCGACGACAGACAGGAGACTGAGCACGTGAACACCATGCCCCTTGCCCTTCTTAGGGTAAACCGGTCGAGGCGGACTGATCCGCGTAGCGCGCGACGACGCGAGACGAGCACGTGACACACACTGCCACCCTGCTTAAGGTCACACGAGTCGAGGCGGAGTCTCGCGGTAGCGAGACGGGACGCGGAGAACGAGCACGTTGCACCCACGTGCACCCTTGTCCTCAGCTAGGTAACGGCAGTCGAGCGCGACATTCTCGCGGTGTAAGCAGACGGGCACCGAGACGAGCACGTGGACACAACTGCCACCCTGTCTTAGGGTAACGCAGTCGAGGCGAACGTCGTCGCGGGTAGCGACGGACGGACGCGAGACGAGCACCGTACACCGTGCCACCTGTCTATCTTAGTGTAATGCGAGTCGGGCAGGACATCGCGCAGGGGGGGGTGCGACGAAGGACGCGGAGACGAGCAAGTGACACCACTGCACCCTGTCTATTTTAGGGTAACGCTAGTCA
>JAAAXO010000081.1:42039-57372 GCA_011799875.1 Thinopyrum elongatum | reverse complement strand
CGCTACCGTATGAAGTCCGTCTCGACTCGCGTGACCCTAAGATAGATAGGTGTGGGAGTGGTTGTCACGTGCTTCTCGGCGTCAGTCTCCTACAGTGAGATGTCCGCCTCGACTGCGTTGACCCTCAGATAGACAGGGTGGCAGTGGTGTCATTGCTCGTCTCGGCGTCCGTCGTCGCTACCGCGACACGTCCGCGTTGACTGCGTTACCCTAAAATAGACAGGGTGGCAGTGGTGTCACGTGTGCTCGTCTCGCGTCCGTCGTCGCTACCGCGATGATCTGCCCGACTCGCATTACACTAAGATAGAAGGTGGCACGGTGTACGTGCTCGTCCTCGCGTCCGTCGTCGCTACCGCGACGACGTTCGCCTCGACTCGCGTACCCTAGACAGGGTGGCAGTGGTGTCACGTGCTTCGTCTCGTCGACCTTCGTCGCTACCACGCGATGACATGTCGCCCTCGACTCGCGTTACCCTAGACTGGACAGGGGTGCAGTGGGGGTCAGTGCTCGTCTCCGCGTCCGTCGTCGCTACCGCGATGATCCGCCTCGACTACGCGTACCCTATTGATAGGCAGGTGGCAGTGTGTGTCACGTGCTGTCTCGCTCGTCGTCGTCGCTACCGGACACGTCCGCCTCGACTCGCGACCCTAAGATAGGCAGGGTCGCAGTGGGCACGTTGCTAGTCTCGCTTGTCCCTGTCGTCGCTACCGCGATGACGATCCCTCGACTCGCGTGACCCTAAGATAGACAGGTGGCATGGTGTCATGGCTCATCTCGTTGTCCATGTCGCTACCAGCGACGACGTCCGCTCGACTCGCTTACCCTAAAATTGACAGGTGGCAGTGGTGTCACGTGCTTCTCGGGTCCTCGTCGCTACCGCGACGAGTCGCCTCGACTCGCTTACACAAGATAGACGGGTGGCACTGGTGTCACGTGCTCGTCTCGGCGTCCGTCGTCGCTACCGCGACGACGTCCTGCCTCGACTCGCGTAACCCTAGACAGGGGGCATGGTGTCACGTGTCTCGGCGTTCGGCGTCGCTACCGCGCGACGTCCGTCTCGACTCGGTTACCCTAATACAGGGTGTCTGGTGTCACGTGCTCGCTCGGCGTCCTTCGTCGCTACGCGACAATGATCGCCTCGACTCGTGTAACCCTAAGACTGGGTGGCACTGGTGTCACGTGCTCGTCTCGGCTCCGTCGTCGCTACCGGCACGACGTCCGCCTCGACTCCGCGTTCCCTACCCTAACATAGGTGGCAGTGGTGTCATGTGCTCGTCTTCGCGGCCGTCGTCGCTACCGCGACGATGTCCGACTCGACTCGCGTTACCCTAAGATAGACAGGGTGACAGTGGTGTCACGTGCGGTCTCGGCGTCCGTCGTCGCTACCGTCGCCGACGTCCGCCTCGACTCGTGTGACCCTAAGATACAGGGTGGCAGTGGTGTCACGTGCTGTTCTCGCGTCTTCGTCGCTACCGCGACGACGTTCGCCTCGATCCCGTAAACTTAAGACGGGTGTACTGGTGTCACGTGCTTCTCGCTCCGTCGTCGCTACGCGACGTGTCCGCCTCGACTCGCATTACCCTAAGACTGGTGGCAGTGGTGTCACGTGCTCGCCTCGGGTCCGTCGTGCTACCGCACAAACGTCCGCCTCGACTTCGCGTTACCCTACAATAGACAGGGTGGCAGTGGTGTCACGTGCTCGTCTCGCTCCGTCGTCGCTACCACGATGATGTCGCTCGACTCGCGTACCCTAATACGGGTGGCACTGGTGTCACGTGCTCGTCTCGGCGTCCGTCGTCGCTACAGCGACGACGTCCGCCTCGACTCATTTACCTTAAGACAGGGTGGCAGTTGTTGTCTGTGGCTCGTCTCCGGCGTCCGTCGTCGCTACCGACGATGTCCAACTCGACTCGCGTTACCCTAAATAGACAGGGTGAAGTGGTGTCACGTCTCGTCTCGGCGTCCGTCGTCGCTACCGCGACGTTATCCTCCTCGACTCGCAGACCTAAAGATAGACAGGTGGCAGTGGTGTCACGTCTACTCTCCGTCGTCGTCGCTACGCGATGACGTCCGCTCGACTCGCTGACCCTAAGATAGATAGGGTGGGAGTGGTGTCACGTGCTGTCTCGGCGTCATTCATCACTACCATGACGACTCCGCCTCGACTGCGTGACCCTAAGAAGACAGGGTGGCATTGGTGTCATGTGCTCGTCGGCGTCTCGTCGCTACCGCGACGACGTCCGCTTTACCCTAAAATAGACAGGGTGGCAGTGGTGTCACGTCTCGTCTCCGCGTCCTCGTCGCTACCGCGACGACTCCCCCTCGACTCGTTACCCTAAGACAGGTGGCATGGTGTCACGTGCGGTCTTCCTCGGCATCCGGCGTCGCTACCGCGAGATTCGCCTCGACTCGCGTTACCCTAAGAACGGGTGCAGTGGGTGTCACGTTCTCGTCCGGCGTCCGTCGTCGCTACCGCGACGACGTCCGCCTCGACTCGCGTACCCTAGATATGTGGTGGCAGTGGTGTCACGTGCTAGTCTCCTGTCGTGTCGTCGCTACCATGACGACGTCCGCCTCGACTCGCGTTACCCTAAGATAGATAGGGTGGAGTTTGTCACGTCTTGTCCGGTAGTCCCGTCGTCGTCCGCGACGACGTCCCTCCTCGACGTTCCCACTTTCCCTAAGATAGACAGGGTGGCAGTGGTGTCACGTGCTCGTCTCGTGTCCGTCGTCGCTACCGCGACGAGTCCGCTCACCACGACTCGCGTTACCCCAAAAGACTGGTGGCAGTGGTGTCATTGCTCGTCTCGGTGTCCTTCGTCGCTACCACGACGAATGTCCGCCTCGACTCGCGTTCACTAGATAGACAGTGGTGGCACTGTGTCAGGTGCTCGCTCGGCGTCCGTCGTCGCTACCGCGACGACTGTCCGCCTCGACTCGCTTTACCCTAGATACACAGGGTGAGAGTGGTTCTCACGTGCTCGCTCTTCTTCCGTCGTCGCACACATGTCGTTCGCCTCGACTCACGTACCCTAGACATGGGTGGCACGGTTGTCATGCTCGTCTCGGTCCGTCGTCGCTACCGCGACGACGTCCCGCCTCGACTCGCATTACCCAAGATAGGGTGGCAGTGGTGTCCGTGCTCTTCTCGGCATCCGTCGCTCTAACGACGACAAACCGCCTCGCTCGCGTTAACCCTAGAAACGGTGCATGGTGTCACGTGCTCGTCTCGGCCGCCGTTGTCGCTACCGGCGATTCCCGCCTCGACTCGCGTGACCCTAATAATAGACAGGGTGGCATGGTGTCACGTGCTCCGTCTCGGCGGCCGTCGTCGCTACCGGAACGACGTCCGCCTCGCTCGCTACCCTAAATAGACAGGGTGGCAGTGGTTGTCACGTGCTCGTCTCTGCGTCCGTTCGTCGCTACCGCGATACGTCTGCCTCGCCTCGCTTACCCTAAGATAGAATGTGGGAGTGGTGTCACGTGCTCGTCTCGGCGTCCGTCTCGCTACCGGCGACGTCCCTCGACTCGCGTAACCTAAGATAGACAGGGTGGCAGTGGTGTCACGTGCTCGTCTCGGCGTCCGTCGTCGCTACACTATAGATCCGCTCGACCCGTTACCTAAGATAACAGGGTGGCAGTGGTTGTCATGTGCTCGTCTCAGCGTCCCTCGCTATCGCGCTGATGTCCCCTCGACTGCGTTACCCTAAGTAGACGGGTGGCAGTGGTGTCACGTGCTCGTCTCGGCGTCCGTCGTCGCTACCGCGACGACATCGCCTCGACTCGTGACCCTAAGATAGCAGGGTGGCAGTGGTGTCTACGTGCTAGTCCTCTCGTGGTCTTCGTCGCTACCGCGACGACGTTCGCCTCGCCTCGCATACCCTAAGATAGAAGGGTGGCAGTGGTGTCAGTGCTTGTCTCGGCTTCGTCGTCGCTACCGCATGACATCCCCTCGACTCGCGTTACCCTAAGATGACAGGGTGACAGTGGTGTCCATGTGCTCTGTCTCGGGCGTCCGTCTTCGCTACGCGATGACGTCCGCTCGACTCACGTTACCCTAAGATGACAGGTGGCAGTGGTGTCAGTGCTCGTATCGTCGTCCGTCGTCGTACCCGCGATGACGTCCCCCTCGACTCGCGTTACCCTAAGATAGACAGGGTGGGATGTGTCACGTGCTTGTCCTCGGCTCCACGTCGCTACCGCGATGACGTCCACCTCGACTCGCGTTCCCCTAAGTAGCAGGGTGGCAGTGGTGTCATGTGCTCGTCTCAGCGTCGACGTCGCTATCCGCGACGTCCGCCTCGACTCGCGTTACCCAAGCAGGGGGGCAGTTGTGTCACGTGCTCTCTCGGATCGTCGTCGCTACCGCGATGATTCCCGCCTCGACTACGCGTTACCCTAAGATAGACAGGGTGAAAGTGGTGTCACGTGCTCGTCTCGGTCGTCCGTCGTCCTACCGCGACGCGTTCGCCTCGACTCGCGTACCCTAATGACAGGGTGGCAGTGGTGCACGTCTAGTGTCTCTCTTCGTCGCTACCGTGAACCGACGTCCGCCTCGACTGCGTACCTAAGATAATAGGTTGTAGTTGTCACGTGCTTGTCTCGGGTCCGTCGTCGCTACCCGCGACGACGTCGCCTCGACTCGTGACCTAAGAAGAAGGGTGGCAGTGGTGTCATGTGCTCGTCTCGGCTCCGTCGTCGTAACCGCGACAACGTCGCCTCACTATGTAACCCTGAAGACGGGTGGCATGGTGTCACGTGCTCGTCTCAGGCGTCCTCGTCGCTTCACGATGACGTCCGCTCGATCGCGTTACCCTAAGATACAGGGTGGCAGTGGTGTCATGGTGCTCGTCTCGCGTCCTCCGTCGCCTATCGCAGACCACGCCTCGACTCGCGTTACCCTAAGATACGGTGGCAGTGGTGTGCACATGCCGTCTCGCGTCCGTCGTCGCTACCGCGACGAGTCCGCTCGACTTGGATTACTAAGATAGACAGGGGGCAGTGGTGTCCGGTGCTGTCTCCGCGCTGTCGTCGCTACCGCGACGACGTCCGCCTCGACTCGCGTGACCCTAGATAATAAGATAGGGTGGCAGTGGTGTCATGTGCTCGTCTCGGCGTCCCGTGTCGCTACCGCGACGATGTCCCCTCGACCGCGTTACCCTAAGATAGATAGGGTGACAGTGGTGTCACGTGCTCGTCTCGGCGTCCGTGTCGCTACCGCGATGATGTCCGCCTCGACTCACGTTACCCTAAGAAGCAGGGGGGCAGTGGTGTCATGTGCTCGTTCGGCGTCCGTCGTCGCTACCGCGACGACGTCCGCCTCGACTCCGCGTTACCCGAAGATAACAGGGTGGGAGTGGTGTCACGTCTCGTTCGGCATCCGTCGTCGTCTACCCGCGACGTTGCCTCGACTCGCGTTCCCTAAGAGACAGGGTGGGAGTGGTGTCCGTGCTCGTCTCGGCTCCGTCGTCGCTACGCGCAGACGTCCACCTCGACCGCGTTACCTAGATAGACGGTGGCAGTGGTGTCATGTGCTCGTCCTCGCGTCCGTCGTCGCTATCGTGACGACGTCCGCCTCGACTCGCGTTACCCAAGATAGACGGGTGGCAGTGGTGTCACGTGCTCGTCTCGGCTTCCGTCGTCGCTACACGACGACGTCTCCTCGATCGCGTACCCTAAGATAGACAGGGTTGGCAGTGGTGTCCGTGCTGTCTCCGGGTTTGCGTCCTACGCATGACTCCGCTCGACTCCGTGCCCTAAGATAGACAGGGTGGGCTATGTGTCACGTGCTCTCGGCTTCCGTCTCCTACCGCGCGATGGTCCGCCTCGACTCGCATGACCCTAAGATAGACAGGGTGGCAGTGTGTCACGTGCTACTCTCGGCATCGTCGTCTCTACGCGATGATGGTCCGCTCGACTCGCGTACCCTAAGTATACAGGGTGACAGTGGTGTCACGTGCTGTCGCGGCGTCAGTCGTCCTCCGCTACGAGTCCGCCTCGACTCGCGGGACCCTAAGATAGGTAGGGTGGCAGTGGTGTCACTGCTAGTCTCCTCGTCTTGTCGCTACCATGACGACGTCCGCCTCGATGGCGTGACCTAAGATAGCTGGTGGTGTTTGTCACACGTGCTGTATCGGTGTCCGTCGTCGCTACCGCGACTATGTCCACCTCGACTCGCTGACCCTAAGATAGACAGGGTGGCAGTGGTGTCATGTCTCGTCTCGGTGTCCGTCGTCGCTACCGCGACGAGTCCCTCGACTCGCGTTACCCTAAAATTGGACATGGTGGCAGTGGTGTCACCGTGCTCGTCTCGGTGCCGTCGTCGATACCACGACGATGTCCGCCTCGACTAACGTTACACTAAGATAGACAAGGTGGCACTGGTGTCATGTGCTTCGTCTCGTGCTCCGTCGCGCTACCGCGACGACGTCCGCCCGACTCGCGTTACAAACAAGATAGACAGGGTGAGAGTGTTCACGTTGCTCGTCTCGTCTTCCACTCGCTACACGATGTCGTTCGCCTCGACTCACGTACCCTCAAGACAGGGTGGCACTGGGTGTCACATGCTCGTCTCGGTGTCCCATCGTCCTACCGCGACGAGTCCCCTCGACTCGCCTTACCCAAGATAGGGTGGCAAGTGCGTGTCACGTGCTCGTCTCGGAATCCGTCGTTGCTATGCGAGACAACCGCCTCGACTCGCGTTACCTATGACAAGGTCGACGTGGTGTCACGTGACTCGTCTCGGACGACCGTGTGTCGTACGGGACGATGTACCCTCGACTCGTGTGACCCTAAGATGACAGGGTGGCAGTGGTGTCACGTGCTCGTCTCGGCGGCCGTCGTCGCTACCGGGACGACGTCCGCTCGACTCGCATTGACCCTAAATAGACAGGGTGGCAGTGGTGTCACGTGCTCGTCTCTGCGTCCGTCGTCGCTAACCGCGATGACGTCCTCGACTCGCGTTACCTAGATAGATAGGGTGGGAGTGGTGTCACGTGCTCGTCTCTGCGCCATTCATCGCTACCGCACGACGTCCCCTCGACTCGCGTGACCCCTAAGATAGACAGGGTGGCAGTGGTGTCACGTGCTCGTTCGGCGTCCGTCGTCGCTATCACGATGACGTCCGCCTCGACTCGCGTTAACCTAAGATAACAGGGTAGGCAGTGGTGTCATGTGCTCGTCTCAGCGTCGCCGTCGCTATCGCGATGATGTCCGCCTGACATGCGTTACCCTAAGATAGACTGGGTAGGCAGTGGTGTACACGTGCTCGTCTCGGCGTCCGTCGTCGCTACCGCGACGACATCTGCCGCGACTACTGACCCTAAGCTAGACAGGGTGGCAGTGGTGTCTCGTCTAGTCTCCGTGTCTGTACGTCGCTACCCTCCCTACGCGTCGCCTCGACTCGCATGACCCTAAGATAGATACGGGTGGCAGTGGTGTCATGTCTCGTCTCGGTCGTCCGTCTCGCTACCGCGATGACATCCGCCTCGACTCGCGTTACCCTAATAGAGGGTGACAGTGGTGTCATGTGGCCGTTCGGCGTCCGTCGTCGCTACCCGATGACGTCCGCCTCGACCACTTTCCCTAGATAGGGACAGGGTGGCAGTGGTGTCATGTGCTCTATCGGCGTCCGTCGTCGCGTACCGCACGCTCTGCCTCACTCGCCGTTACCTAAATACAGGGTGGGAGTGGTGTCAGTGCTCGTCTCGGCATCCATCGTGCTCTACGCGATGACGTCCACTCGGACTCGCGTTACCTAAGTATACCAGGGTGGCATGGTGTCATGTGGCTCGTCAGCGTCCGTACGTCGCTATCGCGACGACGTCCGCCTCCCTCGCGTACCTAAGTACAGGGTGGAAAGTTGTGTCACGTGCTCGTCTCGTGCTCCGTCGTCGCTACCAGCGATGATGTCCGCCTCGACTCGCGTTACTCCAAGAATAGAAGGTGAAAGTGGTGTCACGTTCTCGTCTCGGCGTCCATCGCTCTACCGCGACGACGTGCGCCTCGCTCCGCTGACCTAAGATAGGCAGGTGGCAGTGGGTGTCACGTGACTAGTGTCCCCTCATCTGTCGTCGCTACGTGACGACGTCCGCCTCGACTCGCGTGACCCTAAGAGTAGGGGTAGTAGTTTTTGTCACGTGCTGTGTCTGGTGTTCCGTCGCGCTACAGCGGACGACGTCCGCCTGCGCTCGCGTGAGAGCACTAAGATAGACAGGTGTGGGCAGTGGTTTGTCTGTGCTCGTCTCGGCATCCGTCGTCGTTACCGCGACAACGTTCGCCTCCACTAGTGTAACCCTGAGACTGGGTTGGCACTGGTTATACGTGCTCGTCTCAGCGTCCTCGTCGCTTCACGATGACGTCCGTTCGAGTCGCGTTACCCTAAGAATATAAGGGGTGGCAGTGTTGTCATGTGCTCGTCTCAGCGTCCGTCGTCGCTATCGCGATACATCCGCCTCGCTCGCTTACCAAGATAGACTGGGGGCAGTGTGGTGTCACCATGCTCGTTCGGCGTCCGTCGTCGCTACCCCAGCGCGACGGCCCGCCTCGACTTTTGTACCCTACGATAGACAGGGTGCAGTGTGTCTCGTCTATTCCCGCTCTGTCGCGCACCGCTACACGTCCCGCCTCGACTCGCGTGACCCTAAGATATATAGGGTGGGCCGTGGTGTCAGGTGCCGTCCTCGGCGCCGTCGTCGCTACGGCGCTGATTCCGCCCTCGACACGCGTTACCCTAAGATAGATATGGTGACATTTGTCCACGTGCTCGACGACAGACGCGGAGAGTAGCACGTGACACCACTGCCACCCTGTCTATCTTAGGGTTATGCGAGTCGAGGCGGACATCGTCGCGGTAGTGACGACGGACGCCGAGACGAGCACGTGACACCACTGTCACCCTGTCTATCTTAGGGTAACGCGAGTCGAGTCGGACGTCGTCGCGGTAGCGACGACGGACGCCGAGACGAGCACATGACACCACTGCCACCCTGTCTTAAGGTAACATGAGTCGAGGCGGACGTCGTCGTTGTAGCGACGACGGACGCCGAGACGAGCACGTGACACCAGTGCCACCCAGTCTTAGGGTTACGCGAGTCGAGGCGAACATCATCGCGGTAGCGACGACGGATGCCGAGACGAGCACGTGACACCACTGCCACCCTGTCTATCTTAGGGTAACGCGAGTCGAGGCGGACGTTGTCGCAGTAGCGACGACGGACGCCGAGGCGAGCACGTGACACCACTGCCACCCTGTCTTAGGGTAATGCGAGTCGAGGCGGACATCGTCGCCGTAGCGACGACGGACGCCGAGACGAGCACGTGACACCAGTTCCACCCTGTCTTAGGTTTACGCGAGTCTAGGCGAACGTCGTCGCGGTAGCGACGACGGACACCAAGACAAGCACGTGACACCACTGCCACCCTGTCTATCTTAGGGTCACGCGAGTCGAGGCGAACGTCGTCGCGGTAGCGACGACGACCGCCGAGACGAGCACGTGACACCACTGTCACCCTGTATATCTTAGGGTAACGCGAGTCGAGTCAGACATCGTCGCGGTAGCGACAACGGACGTCGAGACGAGCACATGACACGACTGCCACCCTATCATAGGGTAACGTGAGTCGAGGCGGACGTCGTCGCGGTAGCGACGACGGACGCCGAGACGAGCACGTGACACCAGTGCCACCCAGTCTTAGGGTTACGTGAGTCGAGGCGGACATTGTCGCGGTAGCGACGACGGACACTGAGGCGAGCACGTGACACCACTGCCACCCTGTCTTAGGGTAACGCGAGTCGAGGCGGACGTCGTCGCGGTAGCGACGCCGAACGCCGAGACGAGCTCCTGACACCAGTGCCACCCTGTCTGAGGGTTACGCGAGTCGAGGCGAACATCATCGCGGTAGCGACGACGGACGCCGAGACAAGCACGTGACACCACTGCCACCCTGTCTATCTTAGGTTAAAGCGAGTCGAGGCGGACGTCGTCGCGGTATCGACGACGGCCGCCGAGATGAGCACGTGACACCACTGCCACCTTGTCTTAGGGTAACGCGAGTCGAGGCGGTAGGGACGACGGATGCCGAGACAAGCACGTGACACCACTGCCACCCAGTCTATCTAAGGGTAAAGCGAGTCGAGGCGGACGTCGTCGCGGTAGCGACGACGGCCGCCGAGATGAGCACGTGACACCACTGCCACCTTGTCTTAGGGTAACGCGAGTCGAGGCGATAGCGACGTCGAACGCCGAGACGAGCACGTGACACCACTGTCACCCTGTCTATCTTAGCGTAACGCGAGTCGAGGCGGACATCATCGCGGTAGCGACGACGGATGCCGAGACGAGCACGTGACACCACTGCCACCCTGTCTTAGGGTAACGCGAGTCGAGGCAGACGTCGTCGCGGTAGCGACGACGGACGCCGAGACGAGCACGTGACACCAGTGCCACCCTGTCTATCTTAGTGTAATGTGAGTCGAGGCAGACATCGTCGCGGTAGCGACGACGGACGGCGAGACGAGCACGTGACACCACTGCCACCCTGTCTATTATAGGGTAACGCGAGTCAACGCGGACGTCGTCGCGGTAGCGACGACGGACGCCGAGACGAGCACATGCCACCACTGCCACCCTGTCTATCTGAGGGTCACGCAAGTCGAGGCAGACATCGTCACTGTAGTGATGACTGACGCCGAGACAAGCACGTGACACCACTCCCACCCTATCTATCTTAGGGTCACGCGAGTCGAGACGGACGTCATCGCGGTAGCGACGACAGACGCGGAGAGTAGCACGCGACACCACTGCCACCCTATCTATCTTAGGGTCATGCGAGTCGAGGCGGACATCGTCGCGGTAGCGACGACGGACGCCGAGACGACCACGTGACACCACTGTCACCCTGTCTATCTTAGGGTAACGCGAGTCGAGTCGGACATCGTCGCGGTAGCGACGACGGACGCCGAGACGAGCACATGACACCACTGCCACCCTGTCTTAAGGTAACATGAGTCGAGACGGACGTCGTCGCTGTAGCGACAACGGACGCCGAGACGAGCACGTGACACCAGTGCCACCCAGTCTTAGGGTTACGCGAGTCGAGGCGAACACCATCGCGGTAGCGACGACGGATGCCGAGACGAGCACGTGACACCAGTGCCACCCTGTCTATCTTAGGGTAACGCGAGTCGAGGCGGACGTTGTCGCGGTAGCGACGACGGACGCCGATGCGAGCACGTGACACCACTGCCACCCTGTCTTAGGGTAATGCGAGTCGAGGCGGACATCGTCGTGGTAGCGACGACGGACGCCGAGACGAGCACGTGACACCAGTTCCACCCTGTATTAGGTTTACGCGAGTGGAGGCGAACATCACCGCGATTGCGACGACGGACGCCGAGACAAGCACGTGACACCACTGCCACCCTGTCTATCTTAGGGTCACATGAGTCGAGGCGGACGTCGTCGCGGTAGCGACAACGGCCGCTGAGACGAGCACGTGACACCACTGTCACCGTGTCTACCTTAGGGTAACGCGAGTCGAGTCGAACATCGTCGCGGAAGCGACGACGGACGTCGAGACGAGCACATGACACCACTGCCACCCTATCTTAGGGTAACGTGAGTCGAGGCGGACATCGTCGCGGTAGCGACGACGGACGCCGAGACGAGCACGTGACACTAGTGCCACCTAGTCTTAGGGTTACGCGAGTCGAGGCGGACATTGTCGCGGTAGCGACGACAGACACCGAGGCGAGCACGTGACACCACTGCCACCCTGTCTTAGGGTAACGCGAGTCGAGGCGGACGTCGTCGCGGTAGCGACGCCGAACGCCGAGACGAGCTCGTGACACCAGTGCCACCCTGTCTTAGGGTTACGCGAGTCGAGGCGAACATAGTCGCGGTAGCGACGACGGACGCCGAGACAAGCACGTGACACCAGTGCCACCCAATCTTAGCGTTACGCGAGGTGAGGCAAACGTCATCGCGGTAGCGACAACGGACGCCGAGACGAGCACATGACACCACTGCCACCCTGTCTATCTTAGGGTAACGCGAGTCGAGGCAGACATTGTCGCGGTAGCTACGACGGCCGCCGAGATGAGCACGTGACACCACTGCCACCTTGTCTTAGGGTAACGCGAGTCGAGGCGGTAGGGACGACGGATGCCGAGACGAGCACGTGACACCACTGCCACCCAGTCTTAGGGTTACGCGAGTCGAGGCGAACGTCGTCGCGGTAGCGACGCCGGACACCGAGACGAGCACGTGACACCACTGCCACCTTGTCTTAGGATAATGCGAGTCGAGGCGGTTGTCGTTGCTGTAGCGACGACGGATGCCGAGACGAGCATGTGACACCACTGCCACCCTGTCTTAGGGTAACGTGAGTCGAGGCGGACATCGTCGCGGTAGCGACAACGGACGCTGAGACGAGCACGTGACACCACTGCCACCCTGTCTATCTTAGGGTAACGTGAGTCGAGGCGGATGTCATCGCGGTAGCGATGACGGACTCCGAGATGAGCACGTCACACCACTGCCACCTTGTCTATCTTAGGGTAATGCAAGTCGAGGCGGACGTCATCGCGGTAGCGACGACGGACGCTGAGACGAGCTCGTAACACCACTCCCACCCTGTCAATCTTAGGGTCACGCGAGTCGAGGCGGATGTCGTCGTGGTAGCGACGACGGACGCCGAGACAAGCACGTGACACCACTACCGCCCTGTCTATCTTAGGGTCACGCGAGTCGAGGCAGACATCATCGCGGTAGCGATGACGGATGCCGAGATAAGCAGGTGACACCACTGTCACTCTGTCTATCTTAGTGTAACGTGAGTCGAGGCGGACATCGTCGCGGTAGCGACGACGGACGCCGAGACGAGCACGTGACACCACTGCCACCCTGTCTATTTTAGGGTAAAGCGAGTCGACGCGGACGTCGTCGCAGTAGCAACAACGGACGCCGAGATGAGCACATGACACCACTGCCACCCTGTCTATCTTAGGGTCACGCGAGTCGAGGCGGACGTCGTCGCGGTAGCAACAACGGACGCCGAGACAAGCACGTGACACAACTCCCACCCTATCTATCTTAGGGTCACGCGAGTCGAGGCGCACGTCGTCGCGGTAGTGACGACAGACGCGGAGACTAGCACGTGACACCACTGCCACCCTACCTATCTTAGGGTAACGCAGGTCGAGGCGGACATCGTCGCGGTAGCGACGATGGATGCCGAGACGAGCTCGTGACACCACTGCCACCCTGTCTTAGGGTAACACGAGTCGAGGCGGACGTCGTCGCGGTAGCGAGGACGGACGCCGAGACAAGCACGTGACACCAGTGCCACCCTATGTATCTTAGTGTAACGCAAGTCGCGGTGGACATCGTCGCGGTAGCGACGACGGACACCGAGACGAGCACATGACACCACTGCCACCCTGTCTTAGGGTAACGCGAGTCGAGACAGACGCCGAGACGAGCACGTGACACCAGTGCCACCTTGTCTATCTTAGTGTAATGCTAGTCGAGGCGGACATCATCGCGGTAGCGACGACGGACGCCGAGACGAGCACGTGACACCACTGCCACCCTGTCTAGTTTAGGGTAACACGAGTCGACGCGGACGTCATCGCGGTAGCGACGACGGACACCGAGACGAGCACATGACACCACTGCCACCCTGTCTATCTTAGGGTCACGCGAGTCGAGGCGGACGTCGTCGCGATAGCGATGACTGATGCCGAGACAAGCAGATGACACCACTCCCACCCTATCTATCTTAGGGTCACACGAGTCGAGGCGGACGTCATCGCGGTAGCGACGACAGACGCGGAGAGTAGCACGTGACACCACTGTCACACTGTAGGGGAGGGTCACTAGAGTCGAGGCGAACGTCGTCGCGGTAGCGACGACGGAAGCCGAGACGAGCACGTGACACCACTGTCACCCTGTCTATCTTAGGGTAACGCGAGACGAGTCGGACATCGTCGCGGTAGCGACGACGGACGCCGAGACGAGCACATGACACCACTGCCACCCTCTCTTAGGGTAACGCGACTCGAGGCGGACATCATCGCGGTAGCGACGACCGACGCCAAGACGAGCACGTGACACCAGTGCCACCCAATCTTAGCGTTACGCGAGGTGAGGCAAACGTCATCGCGGTAGCGACAACGGACGCCGAGACGAGCACATGACACCACTGCCACCCTGTCTATCTTAGGGTAACGCGAGTCGAGGCAGACATTGTCGCGGTAGCTACGACGGCCGCCGAGATGAGCACGTGACACCACTGCCACCTTGTCTTAGGGTAACGCGAGTCGAGGCGGTTGTCGTCGCTGTAGCGACGACGGATGCCGAGACGAGCACGTGACACCACTGCCACCCTGTCTTAGGGTAACGCGAGTCGAGGCGGACATCGTCGCGGTAGCGACAACAGATGCTGAGATGAGCACGTGACACCACTGCCACCCTGTGTATCTTAGGGTCACGCGAGTCGAGGCAGACGTCGTCGCGGTAGCGACGACGGACGCCGAGACGAGCTCGTAACACCACTCCCACCCTGTCAATCTTAGGGTCACGCGAGTCGAGGCGGATGTCGTCGTGGTAGCGACGACGGACGCCGAGACAAGCACGTGACACCACTACCGCCCTGTCTATCTTAGGGTCACGCGAGTCGAGGCAGACATCATCGCGGTCGCGGTAGTTCGACCAACAGATTGCTGAGAGTGAGCACGTGGAACCACTGCCACCTGTGTATCTTAGGTCACGCGAGTCGAGGCAGACGTCGTCGCGGTGCGACGCACGGACGCCGAGACGAGCTCGTACAAACACCACTCCCACCCTGTCAATCTTAGGGTCACGCGAGTCAGGCGGACGTCGTCGTGGTAGCGACGACTGGATGCCGAGATAAGCTCGTGACACCACTGTCACTCTGTCTATCTTAGTGTAAACGTGAGTGCTGAGCGGACATCGTCGCGGTAGCACGATGGACGCGAGACGAGCACGTGACAGACCACTGCCCCCTGTCAATTTAAAGGGTAACGCGAGTCGACGCGGTACTTCGTCGCGTATCAACGACGGACGCCGAGATGTCACACACATACCCCGCCCTGCCACCCTGTCTATCTTAGGGTCGCGAGTCGAGGGCGGACATCATCGTGGTAGCAACACGGACGCCGGGACAGCAATTGACTCAACGCCCCACCCTATCTATCTTAGGGTCACGCGAGTCGAGCGACGTCGTCGCGTAGCGACACACAGACACGAGACTAGCACGTGACACCACTGCCACCTGCTACCCTGTTTCCCCTATGCTTAGGGTCACGCG